>JARFJB010000379.1:2287500-2840000 GCA_036346205.1 Vesta saturnalis
ATCTTTTGCATTAAATATTTGAGAGTTTTTCGTCGGCTTCACTTTATTATTCTTGAAGGCACTTTGGTTCTTAAATTTGGTATTGTAATTTGCTGCAACACGCACATGCTGAGCTTATGATTTTACAAGATAGACTTACCGAAATGAAGATGATTTGAATAAAACTAACATTAATGGCATAATTTAGCAAATTTTTACTAACTTGTAGGGTAAGAAGCAACAGTAATAGATTTGATTTCTTTTTTAGCCCCAATAACTCAAAATCTTGAATAGCGATTGCATTTCAATTGGACATGTGTTTAGGACATAAATGGCTTGATCTCGAGTGAAATTTGGTGGAGATTGCTATTAATATTAACCAAGTACGTAATGCAACGTAAAACCTTTCGTAAGTGACAGTACAAGGGTAATATAGGCAGAATCACTAGAGTTGGCTTGTGACTCATAATTCGGGAACGCTTGGTTCATTCTTACAGAAACGTACTTCCACTATTATGTTACCAAACAATGTATTTGAATACCAATAAAATGAAGTTTATTGTTTCTAATTTTCGTCAAATATATTTAAAAATGACAGATGTATGAGAAATGTAATATATGCAAATAAACTTATGAAACTTGTTTTTTAACATACTATTTTTTTGTAAACCTTTTAAAATGCATAAACAAAAACACGCGCATGCAAACCATAAACAGTAAGTAGAAATACAATTTGAGGTTAGAAATGGAGTTTGACATTTCAAACACGACATACATTTCTAGTGTGTACATTTCAATGTATATTCGGTATATCTGATATATTCTATCTTCTTTATTAACCAAGGCGCGTATCACTGTAGAGTGAAAATAAACATATTTATACAGGACTTCTTATATCATTAAACATTATTTTGAATCACCCGACGCCTCTCGTAATTCTGACTATAGTTAAATGCGCATAGGTATGACCGACATCACTACATTATATTCATAGATAAATACAATGTAATGGCATATATAATGAATATTAATAAGTTTTTATTTATAAGTCGTTCATACTTGGCCCCTATTTAACGTAATGAAGAATTTATTTTGGGGAGATAAACCCTGACAACATAAATTCTTTGGAAAGAACCACAAAAACATAGTAAATTTATTCAGAAATCAATAAGGTAAGCTAAACAAACCAGTATATTGACGTTATAGATAAACACAGTAATAAAATCAAGGCTATGTAATAAGTAACAATTAATAGCACTCTAGTGCAAGCAATCAAATAAGGAAAGCAGTTACAATATTGCAATATCCATGTATTCTTTTAAACTGATGAAAAAACCATTAATGAACACTAAAGATATTTTCAATACTTTAATAGATATTTAGTAATAATCGACCAGATACTTAAATGTACTTACTTTTCACTAATTACTGTCAATAGTGTCCCTAAATAGGCTACACAGAGCATTCCTCTGTTATCTTAAACAGAACCACCTATATATTATTTCATATTGTGATTCTACAAGAAATTTAAGTTCAACTTTGAAACATTTTTTTCTGAATATGATCATTTTTTCAAATTTTGATATTTTAAATGCATGAGATAAAGACGCTTTTCTCCTCTTGTCCTGTTAGAAGTACAACCATGGGCTTGTAGCGTCCCCAGGTACCATATCTTGAAAAGTGTAACTTGAACTTATTTGCAATATTCCAAATTCAAGAACAAAACAATCGCTAAGTGATTTATTACTATTACTCAAATAAATTGCTTGCCTTACTTTGACTTTCCTGGCAATAATTACAACATTAGAATTTATTTACAAGTCTGATATTTAATTACTCGCAAACCTCAAATCTGATCAACCGAATCGGCCATCTAGTGGTAGGTACGTTGCGCTATTTGACTGAGATAGGCTGGATGAGGTAAGTGTAGCATAATGTGGGGCAGGTAAACCATGACACTACTCAAATTAAAATTAACGGGCATTGCGCAATGGTGGTTCAGCCCGTTAATGTACTACTATGGGAAAGAACCACCAATGAAACCCACTTTATTCATAAATAAATAATTGTACAAGTACATTAATAAATCAAATAACATAAAAAACAATGAAATGGTTAAATATGTAACAAAACACCACTAAATCAGGTTAAAGTGCGTACAAAATTATAAGATTAAGAGAAAAATAAATAAAAAGCCGTTTAGTTACACATAAACACAAAAAAAAACACAAGTCACACTCACAACTGTGTCATAAATAATCAGAATAAAAATCGTAATACCAAACATGTGGCCCTTTAAAACCAATCATGCCGGTCTTTAAGTAAATAAGTACATAAAACAATAAGGAAAATTACGGTACGTATAAAATACAACAACAGTAAAATTGCACAGGTGGTAATAAGATAAAAGTACGGACAAAACAAATATAGATATAAACAACAAACAACAATGCTAATTCACACAAATTTTAGCAGATTTCAGCTTATGAGCCCGCGTGCGAATGAGATACCTTTGCAAGACAATGCTCGATTTTTAATACGTTATATAGGCTTGTAGAATTATTTGCTGCTGTCCTTAATTTATATAGAAATACCTACTTATACTTGAATATATATTCCTTTAAGTGAAATCAGACACAGATCGTTAACATACGCTGTTTAACTTCAAAAAGGGTGATTGTTATTTATACATTAATATTTGAAAAACACTCGAAAGAACAGACAAAATAGCGCTGGATAATTCAAAAGAAGATGTACACGCAAGAAATATTTTAAAGACAAACCATTTACAATAAGGGTATTTAATTAACCAAATCGATCTGGCTCCGTCGACACTCTAACTGTAACTCACTTTTCCCCCGATTTCAAAAGTAACTACATTTACTCCCGCAATAAACCCCCATTTTTCAAAAGTAATAAAAAAAAAAATTATTATGTTGGAACAGTTTCATATTAATTATTCAACGACATCTTAATTTTAAAAATATGCATTCGTCCGTAACTAGCGCTACATTTGGGTCTCAAGTTTCAACCTACTAAACAAAGACGTCTTTGATTACAGTGTGTACCGACGTAACTAATTACTAACTAGTGACATTTTTACATCAAGAATGTGCGCATAAGAATTTCCAATGGTTCGTTACGCCCCTTCAATAAAACAGCTTTTAAGCGTACACCTGCTAGTCAAACCTCAAACACATGTTTTTCAACCCTTAGCCAAATATTAGTAGAAAAATGAAATATCCCGATAACCATGCTCAAATGACGACTTAATATTTAATAAAATATGTTAAACCCCATTAATTAACCTTCCTATCGCGGTAACAAATGCGATTTAAAAAAATGTTTGTTGCAATAATAAAATTTTCGCGGTCCACTACCTACAGAAACATTCGGATAGTTTTCAACATCCTTCTCTTCGGATCGAGATCCTTCGATACCTTCCACTATGAACTAGCACCATTAGTATTAAAACAAAACTTAATTAGTAACCATCTACTCATTTTTGGTCCACGCAAGGTGCCTAGAGCACAGCCGTAGATATTCCTAGGATTCGGGCCTATGATAAAACTTCAGGTTAGTAATGATATAATTCCCCTTGATAGAATCCATCTCTTCATCCAACAGCCGATACATGTTCGCGTAGGGTTTAGCTATAATACGAAAGGGGTATTCAAAATACGAAAGCAGGAGATTTGTGTATTTCACAGTATCTTTCCTTATAAAAACAAGAAGTTCTAGAGAGATGCTGAAATGAAGGAGAATATCTGCACAGGCATTTCACTTTGCAAACAGTCAGCTTGGAATTTTCTACACTTTTCAGGCGACGACCTAAAAGTAAAGTAGAATTTCCTGCACTAATAGGTATAATATTACGAAACGCAACGATGAGTTATTACGGCTATGTCGGAACTCTGAAGCTTTTAAGTTACTCCACACGATGGCGTTACAAACTATATGTAACTTTAATTATGCCATAAGAGAATGCTAATAGCTTTTAAAATGTATCATAGGATGACGTTACAAAAGTGTATGCCAACCTACAAGATGACCCCCCTAAGAGGAAGGAAAGAAGAGGAGAGAGGGGGGCGGGATGTTGAAATCTCTTTCAAGAAGTTAGATTTTTCCAAAAGGACCTTCCTATTGGAATTGTTTAACCTTTTTCGTTTATTTCACCATTTGTTTATGTTTTTAGTTATTTAATCAATGTACATGTTATTAAAAATTATTTTTAATTTTATTAAATACATAAATAAAAAGTTTACCTACGACCTGTACTTTGCTAGAGTACCGCATTAACCAACTGCGCTATCGAAGTACAAGCCCCAGTCGATGTAAATTTTGTCTTTATGTATATAGAAGTAATGTAAATTCTAAATTTAATGAGATAACAATCCAATTACTTATAATAATGGAATGGGAGCCTGGAATATCGCAAGGATTCACACATACCAAAGCAACTTGACTAATATTAAATTATTATAAGTTTTTGTTATGGACGAATAAGTTCAAAAGTAAGTATGTAATTAAAAAGTATTATTAATTTTATTAAATACATAAATAAAAAGTTTACCTTGAGTAGGATTTGAATTTACGACCTGTACTCTAACAAAGTACAGGTCGTAGGTTCAAATCCTCCAAAATAGAATCTCAATTAAGAGCTTTAGATACTTTGGGTGTCACTTCAGATACTTGCTCTTCAATGCTCTACCCGCTTATTGAATCTTGTCTCCCCGAGGAGTTGATCAGATTATGGCAGCGAAGTAGTTTCTATGATACTGACGTAACACTTAAGGTACTGTTGGATAAGTTGATGGATGACCTTCTTAAGGAAAGAAGTTTAAACTGAAGAACGTGTTACACTCGCAACTTCATGTTTTGAATTACAGCCTAAATCTAAAAAGAAAAACGATAATTTTCATAAAGTTGAAAAACCTCCCCTGTTCCTACTGCGTCTGATCTTATGAATAAAACAGTCCAGAACAGGTGTGCATACTACAAGGGCGATCATGCCACCGTAGATTGTTTAGAAGCAACGAAGTGGACCTTGACTGAAAGAAAAAAGAAATTAACACAATCTGGATGCTGCCATTTGTGTAGTCATTTTGGACACATTGTTTGTCGATGTAGATTATCCTTGAAATGGAAGGCATATTAGAATGTTGTGTCCGAAAATTGAGGATCAGGTAATTAATGGTAAGAAGCAAAATTGTACTGAATCGGTTGTTGAAACTATTTTGTCTAATCATACTTATTCAGAGGTATTTTTACAAACCCTTTTAGTTAACATCAATGGTATAAATAAATCTCGAAAAATTCGAATTATTTTTGATACGGGATCTCAACGATCGTACATCACTAAATCTTTGCTTAGTGAGATGGAGTACGATCCGATAAAACAAGAGAAATTGAAACACGCATTATTTGGACGTACTTAAACTACTACTTACACTCATAATTCTTACTGTATTAGATTAAGTGATTTAAACAATACTTATTTCTGTAATTTTGAAGCTCTGGATCAAGAGATCATTTGTAGTAATATTACTTTGGTAAGAAGAGATCCGTGGTTGGCTCAACTGCAATTGTTAGGTGTTGACATTTCCGATACCAAAGACGGTCCAGTAGATTGGAGCAGATGTTGCAGGAAAATTGTTAACTGAAAAGCATTACGAGTTAGACTGTGTGCTAGTAGCGATGAAGACGCTTCTAGGATGGACACTTATGGGTAAAATAACACTTCCTACTGCGTCTAGTATTAGTTCCTTGTCAGTGACTTCCTTATTGACTAGAAGTGACAACATTTCTAATTTATGGAGTCTCGACATATTCGGTATTAAAGACCCTTGTGAAAAAAGAGCGGATACAGAAGAAGCAGTTAGGTCTCATTTCTAAAATACTGTCGATAGACAAGATGACGGTAGATATGTTATCCATATGCCATGGATTGAAGGTCGTCCACCACTACCTTGTAATTTTGAAATGGCTAATAAAAGACTCAATAATTTGAAGAAAAAATTGACCAACGAATTTAGACCATGCGAAGGTCTTTTATGAGTGGCTGGAGAAGAACATCATAGAAGAAGTTCCCCCCGAATCTGATTTTAATTTAGGTCATTGCCTACCTCACCGTCATGTTGTAAAATTGAGTAGTGTTACTACAAAGATAAGACCAGTATTTGATGCTTCTGCTAGAGCAAGAAATCAGCCCTTTCTGAACCAACGTCCAGAAAAAGGCACAAATCTTATTGAATTTATACCCTCTATTTTGATACGATTCAGACTTTCAAAGATAGGAGTTATTTCAGATATTCGAAATTGAACTGATTGAAAGGGATAGAGATTTTTTACGTTTTTTATGGTATGACAAAGATGGTAACTTAAAAATATTTAGACACACTAGAGTCGTTTTTGGTGTTACTTGCAGCCCGTTTTCATTAGGAGCTGTGATCGATTACCATATACGCAATGTACTTGAACAAGAAAACTCGCAGTATAACAGAGCACTTGTTTTGAAATTATTAAAAAGTTTCTACATGGATAATTGCATTACTGAGGAAGAATTGCACGCTACTTCAATAATGGCTGAGTATAAATTTGATTTAATATTTTGGGAATACTCTCTTTCAAATAATGAAGCTACTCAGTCTCCAACGTTGTCACCTGTTTTAGGGTTGAATTGGAATAGAAATTTAGATATTCTTGAAATTTGTGGAGATTGGCTTAAAAGTTTTAGAATAGATGCTGTTACTAAAAGAGTAATTTTGTCTGTGACTAATAAAATTTTTGATCCTGTTGGATTTTCATGTACTACTCAGCTAATTCCGAAATTATAATTGCAGAGGACATGGATTTCTAAAGTTGGCTGTGATGTCAAGGGGGAAGACATTATAAAACAAGAATTTATGAATTGGGTTGGAGATTTACCATTATTGCTGAATCTTAAGATACCTCGATGGCTATTAGGCTCTACTGATTTCAAAAAATCTTTAAGTTTGCATGTGCTTTGCTATGCGTGTAATGATGCACATTCGGCTGTTGTATTTTTACGTTCTGACACCATCCATGGAGTGAATATTCAATTGATTGAGGCTAAAAGTAGGTTATCTCCTAGACTCAAACTGCTAGCTACAGCCCTAGGTTCTACATTGTACCACAATAGTATTTAAAATTTGGACCCTAACATAACAGTTAATTTTTGGACAGATACAACTGTTTTAAGTTGCGTCAAAAATGATGACAACTGGAAACCTTATGTCTGGAATAGAGTGCAAGAAATTCGTAATTTCACTAACAAGAATTTATGGTTTTATATACCAGAAAAATTAAACCCTGCCGACCTCCCATCTCGAGGTTGCTCAGTCAAACATTTAATCAAATCAAAATGGTGGGAGGGACCATTATGGTTACGTAAGTCTCGGGAAACCTGGCCACAACAAAATTACATTTGCAAACGAGGATGAAATATTAGCGGAGAAGAAAATAAGCGTCGCTTCTTCGTTTTTCTGCGCTAGAGGACAAGAACTGTTGTTATAAGTATTTTTCAAAGTATAGTAAAATTGTACGATTTTAGCTTGGATTCACCGATTTATTCATAATTGTAAATATCGTAAGTCTAAGAAATACGATATTCTAAATCTTCAAGAAATAAATAGTGCCGAAAAGAGCCTTTTTAGACTTGTTCAAGAAGAAGTCTTTCCGGAAGGTTTAGAAAACTCTCGACTTTCGAATTTGTGTCCATTTTGACACTGATAGAATAATGAGAATCAAAACTAAAATTTCGGATAGATTAGACACTGATGATTTTCTTTACCCTGTTGTTATGCCTTCGAGTCATCCTGTTGTTGAGAGACTTATTTTCGAAAAATACATACAACTGAATCACGTAGGAACCCAGGGACCACTTAGTTTGTTGAGAGAGCAATTTTGGATTTTGCGAGGCAGAAATTACATTCAATCAGTTACGTCAAAATCTGTGACTTGTAAAAGATTTAACGCAAAAAATATAAATTTGTAATCTGTGCCATTACCTGTGCTGTGTATCGTGCGATTCACATGGAATTACTTACATCTCTATTCATTTTTACAAACACTGACAAAATTTGTCACTATAAGGGGAAGACCCACTTTAATTGATAGTAACAGTGGGTCAAATTTTGTTGGTACATACAATTACTTTTCGGAACTTGACTGGAATAAAACTTCTGAATGCCCAGAAAAAGGGTTGCCTCTAGGCGAATATTTTCAGAAATAAATTAATGACTATCGCCTTTTTAACCATCTCATCTCTGAGGGAGTTACTTTGTACGAAATAATGAGTCAATATCCCATTGCCACTCAGTCATTATGGGGACTCTGTTCAGACCGGAGCTTCAATGGTGCTCTTACCTTTTTAGAGCAATCATCGGCTATTGAAGCAAAGAAACCGATAATGACGTTCCGCCAGTTCAGACTGTAAATATTGCTTGGGAGTTACCGGTGTCATTACCTCCTTTTAGCGTACCTCCGCCATTTTGGATCCCTAATGCGAACGCTTCTCGCTCTTCGGGAAACGACCGTGAGGGCAACTAGGTTTCTTTTCGCGAGCTAGGGATGTGATTTTAGGGCCCGAATTACGCCAGTTTATATTCAATTACGTTGATGATCTTTTGGTTGTATCTGAAACGTTTGGTGATCATATACAACATCGTAGTAAACTTTTGTTCTGTTTAGGGAGGCCAATATGGCAATGAATACTGTAAAAACAGCTTTTTTAAGGGGGATATTGTAACTACTAGGGGCGTTAAATCTGATCCCGAGAAATGATATTTAATACACCGGTTCCCTAGCCCATGGAATTCGAGTCACTTTTTCATGTGTTATGAGAGAACTAAGCAGGTTGTTAAGAGTCTGTAGTCGAAATGCACATGCTAGTTGCGCTAATCACGTTAAGGATATAGAATGTCTATTTAATATCGTTCCCCATTTGAGCACGGGTTACCCCCCTTGCGATATTATAAATGTTCCGCGTTCCAGGGATCGTTTCGCCACTTACCTGGGAAACATGTTGCCACTCTTTGCCACTGAATCGCCGGCGGTGATTTGGAATAAAGTTTGTCAGAAATTGGACGGAAGTAGAAGAGATTTCAAACACCAAGGTGACAGACTGTGTATCGACGACTACGTTTTACTTAAGGAAAGTAATATTTCGGACACCTCCAGGAAACAAGTATCAGTTTCTCCTCCTATATTCCGCCCCCTTGCGTATCATAGCCAAACCCTACCCGAACGTGTAATTCATATTAATACTTAATGATTTTGCCTTTAGTATATATAATTGCGTTTAAAATTGCCTGTTGCTTTAATTTTAGATCCTAGTTCAAGTTTTTTTTTCGTTGTCATAATCTAATAACAAAAAGGGATCTTTATAACCTAGTGTGAGGCAATAGAGTGATCAGGGTCTTGCTAAGAAGGAAACTGTACTGGGTTGATTAAAAGTAAAAAATTTGAATACGTTTGACAACAAGAATCAACGCAACTATATGTAAATTTAACTGTACTATATTTCAAACGGCAACGTGGGTAACCTACCATTATTTTAGTTCGGGTATTTTTAGTGTTTTATAAATGTACTTTCAGAAGTTGTTTTTTAACTTTAGTTTAAAAACAAAACCACAATTATTTCAAAATTTTAAAATTTCTTTAATTCTGATTGTGATTGGGAATTATAATTTAATTCTTTTTATTTAAATTGCCAAATGTGACATTTATTTCTTCTGATAACTTTATTTAGTTTGAATTCTCGTGTTTTATTGACTATTGTGTGTTTTACTTTTATTATATCTATGTAATTACATCTGTCCCGAAATGACAGAAAGCTAAGGACATACAGCAGATGCCTAATATGGAGTACTAAATATATCGAAACCAGCTTTACCCCTTGGAAATATGCAACCCGCAGAGATTGTCTATGAAGGAGATGGCAGTGGTTGAAAATTTTATCTAAGAAATATAAACAAAGTAAGAGTTGAAACGTGGGCCGAAAAATTCGCCTCAAAGGAGCCGACATACTCAAATACAGCTTCACGTGGTCAAAAAAGAAGATAGTTAAAGTAGGAGTTGAAGAATTGAAGACAAAACAGGGCAAGAACATGGGAGATGCAAATCTGTAGAGTAGTGGTTGAAAAAGCCGCCGTAAAAGGCTACGATAGAAAGAGTTGTTAGGATACAGTTAAGTACAAAAACCCAGGGCCATTTAAAACAACTAAAAATATATTAAAATAATCATTAAAACGCAATTAGGAAGCAATTAGTAGGTGGGGCGTGAGTCATCTGTGGTACATTAGAATGGGAACTGTGGCAGAGCAAGCTCATGAAGTTCTGCTAGTTTTGTGGAAAAACGTTTGAATCTAAGAACACGGAAGATTACCACGAGAGCATAAATGCGAATTGAAAAATGTTTTGAACAATTACTAGATTTTATCTAAGAAGGTTTTGTTCTTGTTATGGACAATGTACAATGTTAAACTGAACAATTCCCCACAACTGCATGAGGGAAAGAAGACATTGGACAATGGCTAATAAAACAGAATGTCCGCTTTTTAAAGAAATCTTTTGAAGATAAAATCTTCCAATTTGTAAGACAACATAAACCTACAGTGAAAAAGTATGTAATCGATGAAATAAAAAAGATGTACAATAACACAATACTTCTGCTGTCACTGTATCTGTGACTACTTGATATCATTTTGTTTTAAAAATATCGATTTTTACGAATAAGCTTAGATTTTTCCAACAAAACTCAACTGTATGCCTAGGAGTAAGTATAATCATGTAAAGCATCTTCGGTAAGCGGTTTATCTTTTATTAAATTTAGCGTTCCGTAACATCATTAGAAAGTAGCATCCATCATGTGGTGACGGCAGAGTTCTAAATGATGTTCAAAGATGGCGGATATACCGCAAATACACACAAACTTTGTTATTTTAAATCAATACCCTATATGTTGTTGTATTTTTGGATTCCTTGTTGAATTTAAGGGTCACTTTAATAATGAAACATTTGGTCTCTTTCCGACGTTTTTTTTTTAAATTTGTACTTTTGGTATCTTGGAACAATACAAATATCACTGTAACTATCAAACTTAGAAAGAAGATGTTGTTCATTACTTCACTAAGCCTGAAAAAACTACCATGTTCAACTTAAATCTTTCACTTGGCATGGATAATGAATTTTTAAATTTTGCAATTACAGCTCTTCTTTAACAGAACGATATGTTAATTTTTACACCATTAAATACGAAATTCAATTACCTTTTGATTCTGTTAAGGCATCTATGAGGCTACCTGTATAAGTTCAGGAACCATTCTAGATTTTTAGCGAATACGACATTGCCACGACATTTTTTGACGAAACAGCTGCAGTTAACAATATTGTTCCGTTTCAGTCGCTACCCGAAACATTTCCCAATACTGGATCCGTTGAATTTTCAAATCGAAACTGTAACCATTCTGTACTCACGGGCGACAATCAATTGCCTGTATGTGTACACGACAATGTGAAGGAAATTAGTAACATTACTAATATCAGCAGATCTTCCGTGCATATGTTTTTATAAAGTAACAAATATCATCCCTAATAAACTGCTGGCCACTCGAACTTACATAGTGATTTTTAGGCAAAATTTAAAGTTAAATATTTTCAATAGGAATGCAAATTTTTGAACATGGCTTGCAAATTTTAAGAGCTACTTTTTTTCGGATTAAGCTGCATCACGTATATTTATCATAGGACCATAGGTTTATTATATACGGGGTGATCAATGAAGTCATGCAAAAAATCAAAAAGTTTGTATGAGTGAAATTTCCGCAAAAAATTTTTTTGGTCGTTGCAATATGATTCGTTACTAAAGTAACATCAATATCTCTAGACGTTTTTGTCAGTTTTTGGATTAAGGCCCTTAGGCCTTGCACACACTACTCAACATAAAATTTGGGTAACAAAATTTTTAAAATGCTATAACTTGACATTGTATTGACGGTTCTTAATGATTTTTGCGGATTTGGAATCCTTGTTTCACGTAGATTTTCTAAAGTCTAAGCATTTTATTTGATGGTTGAAATTTGTCTATTATACCGGGTCGATAATGAACAAAAACGCAGCGACAAGAACAAGTTTATTACATTATATTCTAAAATATACAAGAATGGTTAACGGCCAAAAGTCAATTCTTTAAAAATTTATAATTCTAAACCTAATTTAAAGGTTCCTTCAATACCTAAAAAAACACGGTGTACTATAATAACAAAGATTAGGTATGTATGGATAGGGATACCTAGTGGTAATTGGTATTGGTAATTTTTAATAAATAAAAAAAAGTTAGCCTGAAAAACACAAATTGTCTGTACATTAATTTTTGTTTTCAATCCACTGCGTCAAAGATGGTAATTGCAACCTTGCATTTTCGGAGTTTACAATGAAATTGGGTTATTGTTGGCAACAGCGTGTTAAAAGGACGAGACCATTGAAAGCAACCCGCAAGTATCAATGGAAAAATGCCAATTGTCCTATCATGAAATATCTAATCTTTGGTAATAATTTACCCGAAATTAGGTAGATTAATAAAAAAAAAAGAAACTAATGTTTTGTTGGTCCTCCTGCTCGACGTATTACTTTCCGACATCGATTTGGTAGAGTATCTACAAGATTATTTATAAAATCTTGTGGAATATTCTCCCATTCTTCACGAATGGTCTCACTAAGCGTTTCTAAGGTTTCAGGGGGTACATCACGCAATCTTACTTTAAGTTTTAAATAAGACCAAACGTGTTCGATGACATTAAGATCCGGAGACTTTGCAGGCCAGTCCATCCTATTGATGTTCTGTGCCTGCAAAAACTCTGTGATCCTTCGCGCTCTGTGAGGTCGAGCGTTGTCATCCACCAATAGAAATTCTGGGCCGCAATTTCGAGCAAAAGGAACAATAATAGGTTCCAAAATTTCCTCCTGATAAACAGTAGCTTTAACGGTTTGGTTGGTAATAAATTGCTCGGTTTTACCCTTTTCTTATGATACCTCCGCCACCAAATGCCTCTTGAGGGGCCATATTTTCCTCCAAATATCGCCGATTTGGCTCTCTCCAAACTAACATTGGGCCATCGGAGTGAAACAAATTAAATATTGTTTCGTCAGAAAATAAACAACGGCTCCATGCTGCATTACCCCAATTGGCATGGCGATTTGCCCATGCCCGCCTATTCGCCCTATGGTGTTGTAATAACCGCACACATTTTGCTCTGCGACGGGCTCTATAATTTAAAATGTTTGGCATTATGTTATGTTTTTGAAAAAAAATTCTCACCTCAAGTTGTTTTTATTTAATGTTCTTCTCACTGTTCTGTCCGAAACTCTAACCCCAGTTTGTTGTCTTAAAGAGTCATTCAATGTTCTAGAGTTGTTTGTTCTTTTCTGCATAATTTCTCTCATTAAAATTCTTTCGGTTCTTTGGTTTATTTTTTTTTGTATGCCCACCCCCATGCCCATTAATTATGATCACCAGTAGTTTCGACGCGACGGTTCACATTATAAATTGTCTTTCGGTTAATATTGTAAATGTGCGCAATTTGCTCTTTTGACATTCCTCCGTTGAGAAGTCGAATGTAATTTTCCCTTTCTGCCGTGCTTAAACGCCTCATATTAATTAAAATTTACAAAATTATAACATTGAAATGTGTCAGATTATTTCTAAAATAATGTTAACAGTTTTTAATTTCGTAGCAACAAATTTTTTTTCCAATGCCTATTTTGAAATTGACGCGCCGCGTAGAAATTACACCCGATCATAATTATTGGCATGGGGGTGGACAAAGAACTCTGTAAAACTGAATGACTCTTTGAGACAACAAAGTGGGGTGTGAGTTTCGGACAGAACAGTGAAAAAAACATTAAATAAAAACAACTTGAGGTGAGAATTTATTTTCACAAAAACCTAAATACTGCCAAACCTTAGAGGGCGTCGTACCCTATGTTTTTGTTTATTATCGACCCGGTATAATGCGTAAATTTCAACCCTCAAATAAAATGCTTAGACTTTAGAAAATCTACGTGAAACAAGGATTCCAAATCCGCAAAAATCATTAAGAACCGTCAATACAATGTCAAATTATAGCATTTTAAAGATTTTGCTACCCAAATTTTATGTTGAGTAATATGTGCAAGGCCTAAGGGCCTTAATCCAGAAACTGACAAAAACGTCTAGAGATATTGATGTTACTTTAGTAACGAACCATGTTGCAACGACCAAAAAAATGTTTTGCGGAAATTTCACTCATACAAACTTTTTGATTTTTTGCATGACTTCATTGATCACCCCGTGTATAATAAACCTATGGTCCTACGATAAATATACGTCATGCAGCTTAATCGAAAAAACTAGCTCTTAAAATTTGCAAGCCGCGTTCAAAAATTAGCATTCCTATTGAAAATATTTAACCTTAAATTTTACCTAAAAATCACTATGTGTAAGTTCGAGTGACCAGCAGCTTATACAATTGCGTCCGGAACTCCATGAAAAAAAATTTGAAGAGATTGTTCTTTTGTCACTAGGAGATTTAAATAATTACACATTACCATTTTTTTTAATGGAGTAACGTTATCGGATGAAACCATACTCCATAAGAATGGTTTTTATGCATCATCTTATTTGCCCTTAGGGTTTCTCCAGTTCGTTGAGAACAATTTTTATACTAACTGCAAACTGTCCCTTTGGCTACGCGTCAAGGGGTGTTGTTTCAACACGTTGAGGCTCGCTACACTATGTTGCCGAAGTTCGCCAATATTTGAATGTTTATTTTCCTCATCGTGGGTATCCAACATGGGGAATTCATCGGTTGACTCCCAAGATAACCAAGCCTTAATTTACCATTTATTTTTATGTGTATTCATAAAAAGTAAAGGTTATGCAACCACCAACCACTAGAGAGGGCACGCGTCATCGAATTCAGGCTGCATTTTCAGAAATTGCTCCTGAAATGCTCGGCAACGTACAGCAGTTACTGCAAAAATGATTTGGCTTTGGCTGAATGATAACCTAACGAAGATTTAATGAAATGGTGTTTCACTTTTTGTTCTTATTTGTGTTCTTATTCGTTTTTAGTGGCCAAGTTGTGTTTTTTTGGCCACTTTTTAAAAATTGCAGCAACAATACTGTAGGTTTCAAGCCTCATAAAATGTGAGGGAAAGGTGATCTTCGCTTCACAACACGAGTGAACCGCAAAACAAGTAAAAAAACGAGAATATCTCACAAACAGGTACCCATAAACCCACCACCTTAACCAAATCAAGAGGAAATTGAATTCCTCATTTAATTGTGTAAATATTAACATATCGATTTAAAAAACTGAAATGAACAATTTTAACATTGGAAATCTATATCTAGTAAAGTTGAATATGATAGTTTTGCAATGAAAGATACATTTTTTCAAGCTTAATCGGACGGTTAAAACCACATCTTTCCAAATTTGATGGTTACGGTAATATTTGAAATTTTCGAAGAAATTGAAAGTACATTATTTGTTCGAAAACTTTTCGTCATTTCATATTCTTCAGTGTGATGGAACCGCAGTTTGCAAATAACCGTTGTTGTAGCATTTCTTATTCCGTATTGTTTTGTGAAATTGCGAAATATGGACATTTGTTTTGAGTAAGTACACTTTTATATGTTTGTTGTCAAGTTTATTCAAAATGTAATGAATTAGTTTTTCTACGTATATGAAAATATAAACTTTCATCATTGTCACACATAATAAATTACTTATCTTTTTTGGGTTTTTAATGGTGTATTTTAAATTATACAATCTAAACGTTTCGATAACACTTACAGTTATCTTGTCAGTAGTAATCTATCTATTAAAATTGTTAAGATGTTAAAAACAATTTTGTCGAAGTTGAATAATTAAAACATAAACATCAGCCTGCTATTAATATAACAGTTTGAGAAACGTATAAAGCCAACTATAGAATTAAATTTTAGTAAAGTATAACTAGGTCATCAAAAATTAAATATTGTTAAACTGTCTTAAAGACAAATCAGAACACCCTCTAACGGCGAAGGCTAACAATGAAAAATGTCAGCCAAAAAACACATTTAACAAAATTTAATCAAGTCATGATGTAAGTGTAAAGTTGCGAAAATGATAGAAGCATTCACAACTATAAACATGACATCAAGTAAAACAATCCAGTTAAATCTAGCAAAGAGATATCTTTGTCAATAATTGCAAGCGTTATTAACAATGAAAAGCATCATACAGAACGTTTTTTGTAATTTTTTAATTTTAATTTTAATTTCAACTACTTATGTTAAATTATAGTGTTGTCGTAAGTTAACATGTAATTGGTAAAGCATTTGCTTCAGGGTCTAGGAAAAAGACAGCAAAAAATCTAGACATACACAAGTCAAAATTCAAATCAAAATATAGTCTTGCAGAGCATCTTACATTCTTATTAGAACCTCATATAGGTAAAACACCCCATTACATTAAAGATTCTGCCGACTTTGTTCGAAACATGCATAGTTTCAAAATTGAAGAGGGTGATATAATAGTCAGTTTTTGTGTTGTTTCACTTTTTACAAAAGTGCCTTTAAAAGAAATTATTGAATACATTGATCATCTTTTTCAAAAAGATATAACCATTCTTTTTCAGCGCTGCCTTACTACAACTTTTTTCCAGTGGAATAGTAAATTTTATGAACAGATTGATAGTGTAGCAATGGGTAGTTCTCTTGGTCCTGTTGTAGCTAATTTTTACATAGAAAAATTTAAAACATTAGCGTTATAAGATACACCTAAAAAACCTTCAGTTTGATATAGATATGTAGATGACTCATTTGTTATTTGGAGACATAGAGAAGAGGCACTGCATGAGTTTTTGGTTTTTGTAAATGGTATACATCCTAGTATTCAGTTTACCATGGAAAAAGAAACTAATGGAAGTTTACCATTTCTTGAGATATTAATATCTAAAATAATAATTCACTATCTTTTAAGATTTACAGAAAGCCGACACACACTGATAAATTATCCAACCACCTTCCACGTCAAAAAATTGGTTTAATTAAATCTTTAGTAGATCGAGCAAAACGAGTTTGTGACCCTGAATTTTTGAAGGATAAATACAAATATTTAACAAAATCCTCACAAGATAATGGGCATTCACTTACAGATATTAATAATGTTATCACACCTTCTAGACATAACCTTAAAGAAAAACCAGTTCTTAATGTTGGAACTGCGTTTTTCCTTTTATAGCTAATTTTACAGATATAATTGAAAAATCTTAATTAAATATGGCATTAGGACTATTTTTAAATCTACAAGAAAAATTTAAGATCACCTAAAGGTGTTTCAAACCCATATCATCTTCCGGAGTGTATAAGTTATCTTGTTCATGTGGAAAAGTATACATTGGAACCATGAAACGTAGCTTTGATACAAGACGTAAAGAACATACGAGATTTTGTAGATTAGGTCAACCAGAGTCTGCGGTGGCTGACCATGCCTTAAATAATCTAAATCATGACATTCAATTTGACAATTTAGAAATATTGTCAAGACAAACTCATTATTATGTTCGTTTACAACGTGAATATGTTGAGATACATAAACACCCTAATAGACAAGAATCAAATCTCCGTGTAAATAGGTTTTAGCATCTTATACTTTAAAATAAGGCATAATGATACGTCTTGATTTTGATTTTAATTTTGACTTTTGGTATGTCTAGGTTTTTTGCTGTTTTTCTCAGACCTTGAAGAAAATGCTTTACTAATTATATGTTAAATTACCACGACACTATAATTTAACATAAGTAGTTGAAATTAAGATTAAAATGAAAAAACTACAAAAAAAAAACGTTCTGCATTATACTTTTCATTGTTAATAACACTTGCAATTATTGACAAAGATATCTCTTTGTAGATTTAACTGGATTATTTTATTTTATGTCATGTTTATATTTGTGAATGCTTCTATTATTTTGAAATTGAAGTTTTTCACAATTTTACACTTACATCATAACTTGATGAAATTTTGTTAAATGTGTTTTTTGGCTGACATTTTTCATTGTTAACCTTCGCCGTTAAAGGATGTTCTAATTTGACATCTTTAAGACAGTTTAACAATATTTAATTTTTAATGACCTAGTTATTCCTTACTAAAATTTAATTCTATAGTTGGCTTTATACGTTCTCAAACTGTTATGTTAAAAGCAGGCTGATGTTTATGTTTTAATTTTTCAACTTTGACAAAATTGTTTTCAACATCTTAACAATTTTAATAGATACTGCTGACGAAGATAACTGTGTGTTATCGAAACGTTTAGGTTGTATAATTTAAAATACACCATTAAAAAACCCAAAAAAGATAAGTATTTTATTTAGTTTTGCTACGTGTTGTAGTTTTTTTTTCGGAGTAATTCAAACTTTGTTGATACCATTTGGTATCTATGGACTTTAAAGAGCTAAAATATGTTATGTTCATTTCAGGCGTGGTATCTCACTGGAAGAAGCCCTAGATATGTTAGAAGACGATGAGGCTGTAGCAAATACGACTACATATATTTTCGTTACCCCACCAGATGCCAACGTCGATACCGATGAAGATTCAGATGAAGATGGGGACACGACATCAAACCTCACAGGTCGTCAGTTGAGGGCACCAGCAGAAATAAAATTGGCCGATGATATCAGATTGGGACTAAAATTAGATGAAGATGATGACCAGTCGTTCGAAGTGCCACAGAAGGTAACCGAAAATGATTATAGGCAACAATGGATAGGCGAACACTTAAAAAAAGATACAAAAATAAAGAAAAAAGCTCTGGTTGGTTACAAGGTGATCTTGAATCTATGGAAAAACCTTTTCCAGTTACTAACGGTACCCAGTATAATGATCTTACTTGCACTGAAACTTTCGAATTATTTATGAGCGCAAAACAATTCAGTATCTTGTAGATGAAACACGATGCTATGCAAGTTTTAAAAATATCCCAGATCCGAATATAACTGCAGCCGATATTAGATGTTTCATGGGTGTTACGTTTCTCAGCGGTTTTAACTGTTTACCGTCACAAAAACTGTACTAGGAAGTTATTGTTGACGTGCGCAATACAATGGTATCTAATGCTATGCGTAGAAATCGGTTTTTCGAAATACACAAATATTTGCATGTCGTAGATAATACGCAAATTGATGAAAATGATAAGGCCTGTAAACTGCAACCACTAATGATTAGAATCAAAGGAGCTTACCTAAGAAACTTTGAGCCGGTTAAAGATTTGTGTTATGACGAATCAATGGTTCGTTATTATGGCCGTCACGGCTGCAAACAATTTATAAAAGGCAAGCCTATTCGATTCGGCTATAAAATGTGGTGGCTTAACAGTAAATATGGTTACTTAATAAATTTTGAGCTGTATCAAGGACAGGACCCTAGTATAAATAATGCATATGACAAACTATTTGAGAAAGCTGTATCCACAATGGTAGGAATGCTTGAAGAACTACATCAACAGACTCTCCCGTATGCCATTTATATGAATAACTTGTTTACTGGCACAGATTTACTTGTCTATTTACGTAACTTTATAGGATATTTTGAAGTCGGGACTCTAAAATTCTAAAAGGCATGATGAATATGAATACACCTTCACACCAAGTCGATGGTATTTTCTTTCTTCGCTGGATGGACAACACTGTCATGACCATTACGTCCATCTATGTTGGAGTTGCACCAGTGGAAAATAAAAAAAGACATTCCAAGGAAGAAAATACCTAAAAATATGGGTGGTACGGACCTAATGGATTAGGGAATGAATAGCTGCTTACGAATAGGAATTAGGGGAAAAAAGTGGTATTGGCCGTTGTTCACTTGATTAATAGATGTATGCATTCACAATGCGTGGTATCTGTACCGAAAGAATAATCCAAAAACTACTAGCTTGCAATTTAGGAGAGACTTAGCATGTGTGTATTTACAAAAATATACGGAACTCCTCCTATCCATCCTGATAAATCAGTTTTTTATAAACAAGTCGCTGTCGATGTGCGATTTGATAAAATTAACCACTTAGTTACAAACTGTAATAGAAAGCGGTGTGCAGGTTATGGTTGTACCTCATTTGGCAGAACAATGTGCCAAAAAATGAAAAATGTAAGGTGGGACTCTGCATAAAGTCCTTCGTTTCATATCATACAAAATAATATTGTAACGTTAGGCTTAATTCCTTATTTTTTTATTTCAAAAATGGTTTTTTTTGTACTTATTTATACATATTCTCTTCCAGTTTAGCAAAGAAACAAAAAAAAAACAATGAACAATGTTTAAGGGACTTAATGAGTTAAAATAACGATATTAACGGATTATCCGGAAATAATTTTACAATGCGGAAAAGTTGCTTGTATGATGTAACTCTTATTTGAAACATTTCTATCAAATATGAATAATAAGACCAGTAAATGACTTTGAATCTAATGTTGGACACCCTGTATATTCATGATGATGTGTCTACACTTATATTTTGTCTGTTAACATAACTTCTTGCTTTTTTATAAATCTTAACCCATTAAATGTAAAAGGAAACAAAGCATTATTTTATTCTATGAGCAAATAATAAATAAGGTATAAATTACTTTAATGATTTGAATCGTAGTGTATCCAATTGATACCGTACCTAGTTCCTGAACTTGATTGCTGATGCATAAATTATATCTATTCGTTTGTCGTTATGGTATGTATATCACTAGTAAGTTGTTATATTTTTATTACAAAACGGAATATATAATAAATAATTACATAAAATTACAAAATATATTTAAAACTAGATGGATCATGCTTAACTTTAATAATCTTCCTCCGAATTGCTATACCTTTGAGCAACAAATGGTGGTCGTCTTTGTTGTAAAGAAATGTTAACTTCTTCTGGTGATCGGAAGACTTGTTGAAGGGTTGTTTCTGGTCTAAATGTTGAACCAAATTTATTGGAAACGGGACGGCGGTAAGGTGTTTGCGGCAATTGTACAGCGGGGCGTGGCTAAAAATGAAATATGAGTTCATATTTGTATTATTTGTTAAAAACTTACGGGTTCCTTATAATGTACAGCATCTTCATCAACCTCACCGTAATAGGTCTGAAAACTGTAATTATCAGGGTAGTAACGTTCTGAGTAACGTAAGCTAACATTAGGTTTTGTCTGATGCTCTTCTAAATTAACAGGTTTGTATAAATAGTCGTTAACAAAATGGTATTTAGTTGATTGTTGGCAAATATTGTCGTGTCCTGCAGGCATGCATATTAAATGTACCTATAACAATTTTTTTTAAATTTGTAATTATTGATATAAAAACCTAATACCTGGTGGAAACTAAATCCTTCCGGACAAACCCAAGAGTGTTTAGCATTATCCTGACAGTAATGGAAAACTTCACATCCCAACCCTTCATCGGCGTAATAACCTGTGTTTTTACCTGCACAGTCAAACTTCGATTGAGGAAGTAGAAGGGTCAATCGGTCCGGTTCTTCTTTTTCTTTCAAATCCTTAAAACATAAATATTAATTGTTGTATCAATTAGCAGATATATTTCTACTTCATCTTCAATTTCATTTAGAGATGGTCGTCGAAACTCTTGAGGCCTTTTAAATTGCTGTGGTTCCTCGGTGCGTATGCGAGGTCGCTGTTGCACAACAGGTAAGGAATTTCTAAATTGATATATTTCTTCATTTATTGGGGAATTTCTAGTCGGAATGGCTTGCGAAGGAGCCGCATCGTTGTCATATTGATAACGTATTGTTGTTGGAAGAAATGATGACATTTGCCGGTTCTCGATTTCATTGTATTGTGGAAGGCATAACGTTGCATTTATAAATATTAAAAATACCAGTACTAAAGTGGGTCTCATTCTGAAACAAATACAACAAAGCGTTAATATTACGTAAGATGCTTTAGAAATTACTTTCACCGTTTAACAGGTGCAGAGTCCCCGAGGTACTTACTAAATCAGATCATATTGACAACGCCCAACAGTTTCCTTAATTGCATAATTATTAATTTCAATAACAAAGTGATATCACACTCGTAAGTATTATATGGCGGGATAAAAAATGTAAGGCGTATAAAAATTGAAAGAAAGAACATAGAACTTGTAAAATAATTATGTGTGTTATACATTCCGATCGAATTTTAATGTTTTGTTTATATAAAGTAGTCTTTTCTCACTTACATAAAGATAAGTAGAGACAACATTTCTACAAATTACAGCCACGATTGTAGAAGAAGGTAATTTAAGTCATACAATTCATAGTAAACTTACAAGTGACGTAACTACGAATTGTTAGTGTAAGAAAACAATGTACTAATGAAATTACCTAAAAAAGGATTATATTTGGACGTGCAGTATTGAATTGGAAATTTTCCAGTCTGTCACCCTGTGGGTAAATTTTAAGGGATCACCCTGTATATAAAATTGGTTTTGTTCAATTTTTTTTTGTAATTTCGAGTTAAAAGAGTGTAAATTTTTGCGAGTTTTTATTTGATTACCTTTGTTTTTGGGTTTGGAGATATTTCGAATGGAAATTTTTAATTGTAGAATCACGTTTCATTCATAGGTGACAATTAGAGTATTGTTAGATTATTATAAGTTTTTGTTATGAACGAATAAGTTCAAAAGTAAATATGTAATTAAAAATTATTATTAGTTTTATTAAATACATAAATAAAAAGTTTACCTCGAGTGGGATTTGAACCTACGACCTGTACTTTGCTAGAGTTTATGTATTTAATAAAATTAATAATAATTTTTAATTACAAATTTACTTTTGAACTTATTCGTCCATAACAAAAACTTATAATAATTTAATATTAGTCAAGTTGCTTTGGTATGTGTGAATCCTTGCGATATTGCAGGCTCACATTCCATTAATATAAGTAATTTGATTGTAATCTCATCATATTTAGAATTGACATTAGTTCTACATACATAAAGGCAAAATTTATATCGATTGGGGTTTGAACCTTGATGGTGCAGTTGGTTAGCGCGGTATTCTAGCAAAGTACAGGTCGTAGGTTCAAATCCTATTCGAGGTAAACTTTTTATTTATGTATTTAATAAAATTAATAATAATTTTTAATTACAAATTGTTAGATTAGTTTTTGTTAGAATAAATGTAATGAATAGAACGTATTCAGATATTACATTGTAAGGTACATCTTTTGTAAAAGTTTTAGTTAGCCGCCAGATAGGCACCGTTCCGATTGATAAGAGTTTAAATATCAAATTTCTCACATAAGATTTCGAGTAGAAACAGGCTTGCTGACAAAGCAATCTCTCCCGACGTTTTTCGAATTTAGGCTTCTTGTATGCGCGGAGTGGTATATTTGAGTTTTTTGGGCAAATTAGAGTTTAGGTGGTTGGAAGGAGTTACGCAAACTTGGGGGTTGTATCAAGTTGTCGTGGAGAAAATGATCTCCATTTCCAATAAAAGGGATAATATATTGGCTCACCACACCCTAAGTTATTCTTTTGATTATATATCGGTTGTCCTAGTGACATATTTGGACGTAGAAGTGGTTTTCGTGTTTTTTATGAAGTGCTTAGCTTTGTTCTATGAACCTGCTGTTTCGCAATATAAATGGTAACTTTTGGGTATATTGTTAACGTCATACAAACTACAAACTGCTGTAAATAAAAGCTTTTCGTTTTTCGTTATTTAAAACTAATAAGTGATAGTACTTGTACATAATAGCGTAATCCAGGTTTTATGGAAGTTTTAAGTATTAGACCAATTGCAACCAATTGTAATATCAATCAAATGTATGGAAAGGAAGATTCACGATTTACGTTATGCTGAAAGAAGCATTTCCGTCGCCGTCTCTAGGTACCAAAGATGTTTGTATAACAAATTTAAGGTAAATTCCTATGTGCATTTTGTTTTACTGTGGATGACAAATTTTAATCAATTCTGATGGGTTTGTTGTGTTATATGTGAACGTTTGCATGCGCTGCCTTTTTACAATTAATGCATTAGTACTCATTCGTTTTATAATTTTAAATTTATGGTTTTTTAAATTATGATCTTGACGAATTATATCAAAATTACATGTTGTTATGCATTATAAGTCAACACCGCTTATTGGTTATAATGTTTGTTATTTTGTTTTTTTTTTATTACTTTCAATTCAAACTTACAATAATTTTAGTAAGGCCATACTGACGCCAGCTGGTTTCGCAAATTTTTAAGTAAACTAGATTTCATTTGTTTAAAGGATTTTATTTATGTAACAATCGTGACCTTTCGATGATGGTGTTGTTTTAATTAATATTCAATATATGTATTTTTAGGTTAGTGTATTTATTGTGTTTTTTAAAGTGTAACCCATTATTTAATGTACAGCATCATATGTCGCGTAAAGTGTTTGTTTTTTTTATTTATATCCTGAAATTGACGTCAAGTCGTTGTGTTTATTGGAAGTAAAGTAATTACATTTGAAAGATATCATTGATTATTGAAATTTTAACGTAATTTTAAAGGTTCAATGCAATATTTTGGTTTCTTTAATTTAAGCATATTTTGTATCGGGTGGATTGAGATAATTGCCAATGGTTGTAAAATAATTAGTGATTTTCCTGAAGGATAATTATATTGAAGTGCAGATTTATTAGGAGATTTTAAATCATAAGGTAACGTAAATTTATGAAGTACTGACCTGAACAGCTGTTTGTATTTTTATGCATACGAGGGTAGTGCTATAAGTCGCCCTCTTTTGAAGCATTTTTATAGGTATCGACTTACCGATTATAGACATCCTTGCTGATGCCTGATTTGCTAAAAGGTAAGCAATTTGTTAATTGTTTGAAGACGAGCTGCACTTTTCGACGAATTTAGGTATTGTTTCCCGTTACCGACGTTTGATAAATTTTAGGATTTCATAGGTGGTTTGATCGCGTTTGGTTAGTTTTTTTTGGTGACGTAGTTTTCGTGTCAATTTGTAGAATTAGATTACCGTTCGATCACTTATTTTTGGGTTAGTTAAGCTAATAATTTTTGACGTAGGTTTATCGAAATATTTAGTGAGTTTTAGGTTTTATTTCGCATTTTGCGGCTTTTATATTTAAAGCTTAAGATTTTATTGAAGTTTAGGTGACCCTGGCGTTAATATTTTTGGAGTAGACTTTGCAGAAGTAGTAGATTTTTGAGTGCACGTTTTGGTTCCCTGTTAGGCCAATATGACATCAGTTCATGCCGTTTTCCCGCTATACATGATTTTAACAGGTGGCGCCTTTTTGACTTTATCTGTCGTTTTTTACGATTTTTGGAGTTTCTATGAGTACCTTTTACCATCTTTAAGTAGGAACCCCGTCCACACCACCGATGCCGTGGCACAAATTGCCTTTACGGGCTGGATGCTCTAGTGAGTATTTAACCTGTAACAAGTCCTTTTGGAATTACTTAAAATTTAATTTTATCTAAATCGAGCATTATTAATTGAAACTACTGATATGTTTCAAACCTGAGGGAAAATGAGTATGACGTACTTAAACACTAACCAGCAAATCATTTTTTGATATCTAGAACTGTCGTCGATCGGATCCCAGCTCGAAACACAAATGGTACATGTTTTACGCGCTTCTACGTATTTAGAACGCTTTGAGCGCAACTTATCGTTTTGTGATTATGGTTGGTGACTAGTGGTCAAGGTAAAATATGATTAAAATCTCGAATATAATAAATGTTCCCCCCCTCCCCCAAAAGGGCACACGTTTGATTGGTTTTAGATTAACATCGTTATCAAATGAAAGCACAAAATCTCATTAAAGCACCGTTTACAAGTTATAATGCCACAGATTTCCATAATTGTAAATTGTATGGTATTTGTGTGTAAGCGAATTAATGTTTCGAAAGTCTTTTTACAAACTTGATCATGTGCTTAATTTGTACCCAATTGACATAACCCAAAATGGCGGAGCGACAGATCTGATGTAAGAAACCATAACTTCTAAATGTCAAGGAAACATAAATTTGCAGCTCTGTAATACAAATACTCGCGCTTGTATTGTTGCTAAAAATAATAAAATGTAAATAATTATGGTTTAAATAAATAAGGTCCTGTAATACTCGTGACAATATTTTGGAACTATAGCAAATTTCGTACCATACCGTGTACGTAACAAAGCACTCTAATCATGTAAATGAGTATTTGCACACGAAAAAATCTTTTATGGATGATTTACGAAAGTTAACATATTACGCCACTAAAAATTTTAAGGTATCTTGTAATATCATTAACGGTACTATTTGGATTAGAATATTTTACTATATAAAAAGAATTCTTTTAAATAACAATTTCTAAAAAATCAAAATTATGGGGGCGCTAATACATACTTCCGTTTTTGTAGATTAAATTGCGAACGGTAACGTAGAGAACTGCTTCACATTTAACTGTGGATCGGTTTGGTAAATAAATCTTTGTTTATAAAAAATTTGATTCTTTGTATAGTGAATGTCAAGTAATGATTGAAATTTTATAATTTTTCGGGAAAACATAAAGCCTATTTACGAGGGAAAAGATTTAGTTATTATTTCAATGTAACGTTGAATGAATGCGGCGACCTAAATTCATGTTTCAGGATAGATTTCTTATTTTTTCTTTATTAAACAATATGGCGACTCTAGTATTTTACGCTGACGCTTTCACGCTTTTAAAGAATTTAATCGATAGTATCCAATTCTAAATTATTACGAAATAAGCCTTTGAAATATTGGGAGTACAATGGAACTTGCTAAATTAAGAAATAAGCTTTCTTTTATGATGCAGTTTGATTAATAACAGCACTTGAACCGTTTTTGATTGAGTGAAATGTTGTGACATCATGTCATGGTCTGATAATCAATCAATCAATCAATCAATTGATCAATTAGGGTCTGTTACTGAATATTTTTAAATTTTTAGGGAAACATTTTTCGATCACATGACACCTGTAAATAAAAATTTGGGTAGAAGAGTAGTGAGTTATAGTTTTATTTTAACACGAAAATATAAAAAATATCATCGATATAAGGGTTTTTTATTGCTCGCCGTTATGATAACTTTAATGACCTAGTTAAACGTTAATTATGGTTCCATAACTATGGGATAAATAGATAATCAGTTATGAGTGAGTTTTTAAATAATTAGTAACAAAACTTGCTTCGTTAGTTATCAAAAAATTTCAGTACAAAAACGTTGTCATTGACAGACTTGCAATATAATACAGCAACCTTAAGTAATATATGTATTGTATGTACTAATTCGGGTTATTTTGAAAAGTAAAAGATATTCTTTCTATTCTTTCGTAAATTTTAATAGAATTGAAGAATTAAAATACAATGTTTGCAACTTTTAAAGAACGTTCGTAACAGGCAAAATAAGTTAACCGATTATAAATTAAACCTTTGAGAA
Source organism: Vesta saturnalis (assembly GCA_036346205.1). NCBI lineage: Eukaryota > Metazoa > Arthropoda > Insecta > Coleoptera > Lampyridae > Vesta > Vesta saturnalis. Next base: position 2,314,952 of record JARFJB010000379.1, read on the forward strand.
TTATTAAATGAACAATTCGTGCGAGGGTATAAAACTTAGTTACGACGAATATGATGTTCTGATACTACTTTAATTTATGAATAACATCTAATAATTATGACCGCTAATTAAGCTAATATCCAAATGGTGTAGTTCTTTGGCTTATTTTGGGTAAGTGGTAATTATACTGAAAGTGGTTAATATTATACCACTCTTATACCTTGTGTTTAGATTTTAAGATAAATTTACATAAAGTAGGGCTAGATAGTTGTTTTTATTTGTGAATCTACATTTTGTAACGATTCAGTATTTTAATGCATGTTTTTTTTTGTCATTAATCTGGAATAATTACAGTCTTAAAGGAGATGACTCATCTTTGTGTCAAAACTACAAATCCTTAATTCGAAGTTAATAATGGGGTTAAATGCATAAAAGTGCTTTCAATTTAATTCCACGTCAACATAACGTAATAACGCTTTAAAACAATTAAGACTCAGATAGAATAAAGTAAGAAACATTTTTACAAGCTTTTTCTATAAATTCATTTGAATATTGTTTATTTTTGTTTTCACAGACACACAGAACAATTATTTCTGAACCACTGTATTGGAAATTCATTAGATGGTTTATATTTTAATTAAGTTTCGGTTAAATCGGATGATCAGTCACAACTGATACATCATTACGTCAATTTTTAAATCATTTAATAAGTATTATAAAGTGTTTAACTGAATTAATGTTTACCATTTATCTACAGTCCTATACGCATATTTTTTGTGAATAAATTAAGTATTTCGTGCAGGGTTGGATATACTTCATTCCAGGTCTAAGTATCTATAATCGGTCCACAATTGCACTTTTAGGAAAATAATTAATTCACGTTTGTGTACCTATTTTAATGTTAGTAAGACGTCATATAGGTAGGTCCTCGTAGGATATATAAAGGCGAAGGAAAAAGTTACAAAATTATTAATTGATGCAGACGTTAGGTAGTGTTGTTAATATTTTTAAACTTGTATGTTTACTAAATTTATTTAAAAATTGTTTTTGATTCAAATAAATTTAATGAGCTTATGTAAACAAATCTTAACGTACTTTCTGAAATTTAAAGTGAATAATGCGAATTTTGTGTTTGAAGTTGAGTTAGTAGTTTACCGAGTGGAAATGATCGTGTTTTCTATGATTTTTCAAGATTTTAACATCTCGCGCAAGACCTTTATACCGATTATAGTGGCGCTTTATGACATAAACTTTCGATTTTGAGTTGACTTGAGAATAAATGTGAAGATTAAAGCAATATTTCAAATATTATGCATTTTATTAAAACCCACGATCGACTTGGTAACTCGCTTATTTAATTAAGCCTACATGACATCTAGTGTGGATTTAATGTGTTACATACTTTTGATAACTAAAAAAGTTATGAAAGTTAACTACGTTTGATTGGTTATATTTATAAATGATTTAACATCACTCCTAATTTTCTGCTGCCTCGTCGATGTTAGGTTAGGATAAGGTTAACTATTACTTATTAATAATGTTACAAAGCAACTGTATTACATACAAAACATTTCGTGATGACATATGATGTAAGATTATTTTATATAAGCTTCAAAATTTACTTTTAATTGAGATTCTCCTATGATTGATGTAATTTCTGTAGCAAACAAAAATTATTCAAGCTGTAATTTTGTCAAAAAAAGAGGGGGGGGGAGTAATCTTTTTTACTTGTCGCAATATCTTTTTTATAATTTTGGTAAATGAATATAGTTAAATAAGTAAATAATCTGTGACAGAAAATCTAGATAACATAAATTAATTTAAATATGTATGTTATTCTTATTAGTATGCACCTACTAGTTTAATATGAACACAGGGCGCCTACTTACAGGGGTGAAATTAATATTAATTTCATTAATTTTAAATTAATATTTGATCTAAATTTGTTTTAAAGTTTATATTACTTTGATATTTCTTTTTATATTTGCTTGTTATTTTACTTTGTTATAATAACTTATAGGGAATGTGGAAGTAGGATAAGGATATAAACAAACTGGCTTCTTTTATTTGTATTTATTAACGTCATTATTATTATAGTAATAAAATAAGCATATAAAATCTTTGGGGAGTAATTTACAAGGTAATTATTTTAAAACTAAGGATGTGGTCAATAATTCGCAACTAATCAATTTTTTTTTGCAAATAATTAATTTTATAACTATTTTTATTAATGTTTCGCTTTCTTTCATTTGTTTAATACCACACATATTTTTACTTTCTACAACATTCTATGTTAACAATTTGTTACCACTTATGATACACGATGTATGGAAATGAACGATTAGAAGTGAAAAGGGAAGAGTTAATTGAAAGCTATTAATAATAAGTCTACTTGACCTTAACTCTTAAAATTATCAGACACCTAATTTCTCTTAACTGTAAATATTTAATTATCTCGCAATATGTAGATACTGTTACTTCTAATTTGTACATGCGACTTATTAATGTAAAATAACTTTCTGTTTCTACTCTTCTATTTTTTTTTTTGGTAATTTTATTGATAACGACCTATGTAAACATTTTCCTTTTATGACTTCGGAAATTTAGTTAATTGAAAAATAAATGAGAATACAGATCTTATTTTCTTGTTTGTAAGAAAGTAGGAAATGTCGGTTGATCAGCTCTAAGATACCTATTTCTTACATAAGATGAAACATATTTTATGGAAATAAGTTAGAGAAAGGTCATTCATTTGATTTGTCATTTTCAATTGGTAACCACACAGTAAATGACTTCCGTTAGAAATAGACACAAACGAACTTAATTTTTCACATATGCATATATCAACAGATTAAATTGTCTTTAAATACATTTTGATTTAATGTTAGAAAGTGTATATAAGAGAGAGTTCTTTTACATACAGGTCTTTCTACCTGCGTAATTTTAACATAATCTATCTAGCATATTTTTCGTTACCAAAGTATATAAATAATATTATGTAACGTATTTTTCCGCAAATCTGGATTAAATTCTTTGGAAGTGTTGTTTTATACAGGGTTTTCCACGGTAGGCGTTCGTTAGAAGTTTATGTGGTTAGAAACAATTTAGAAATCTGAATTTTTGGACTTAAGGGTTATTTAAGATTCTCTTTCATTCTAAAATATTTTCCAGGTCATGTTACTTCCGGTTATACCGGAAGTCTCCACTAACTTCCTTATTTTAAATGGAACACCCCGTATATTATTTTATTTTTGGATTCTTGATAAAATTTTAGGATAAGTCTTATAAGGGTTTCCTATACCTTTTTTCAACTGTTTCTTAGATATCTTGATTTTTTCAAAAATTTTGAAAGATGTAACCCTATTTTCAACACTGCTTGTCTTACTTATTTTTGACTGATGGAAAGTGCTTCTGGAGTAGACAGAAGCATAAGAACTATACTTTTGAAATACTCATTGACAATTGATTTATTGCATACATGGTGTTCAAAATTTGATGAACTATTAAACAATTTTCAAAGTTGAAAAACTTTGTTAATTCAAATGTGACACCCTGTATATTATTGGATAAATAGATGCAGCATTTAGTTATGCATCGTTTGGCTATAACGTTACCTATACCTATTATCGACAATTTTCTAGTTAATTAATATTTTCTACTTTAATGTGATTTTTGACAGAAACTGAAATGTTTTTCAAAAATAAAATGAACTTAATTCAAACTACACAAATTCTATTTTATTAAAACAATGAAATAAAACAAGAAGATAACAAAATTGAGAGCATAATAACAAATGAAAAACATAAAACAATTATTTGAACACAACTAGAAGAAAAGTGATAAAAAAGATAAAATGAATCATTACAAATGTTCCACATCCAGCGTCCAGGGAGCCATGTATTTAAAAATTCTCCGACGTTTCGTGTAGAATGTGGTGGTGCACCATCATGCATGGAATACATGTTCATTCTAACATCTCAGGGTACATCGTTAAGCAATTCTGGCAAATCTTCTCTTAAAAAATTTAAATAGAATTCGCCAGTAAGTCTTTGAGGAAAACGGATAGGTCCGATTAGGTGATCGTCTAGTATACATATCCAAATATTTTCGCTAAATCTATGTTGGTGAACTGTAACTACAGTTGGATGCTGATTTTCATCTAACCATTTGTGGGAATTATGCAAGTTTATTACTCCATTTCGGGAAAAAATACACTCATCAGTGGTCAATAAGTTTCTAACAAATTGTACATCTTTAGCATTTTTATTTAAAAACCATTCGCAAAATTTCATTCGACGAGGATGGTCAGCAGGCAATAATGCATTCACCTTTTGTAGGTGAAAGGGATGTAAATTTTGTTCTCGTAAAACTTTCCAAACTTGCTAAGAGACACACCAAATTCTAAAGCTAACTCACGCGTACTTATTGATGAATTTTCATAAACTCTACCTAAAATTTGTTCCTCAATTTCAACTGGTGCACGAGCATTTCGTCCGGAATTGTTCTTTCCTTTTAAATTTCCATACCCTAACAAGTTACGATGAACGGTTCTAAACGTAGTATGATGTGGATGTCTTCTATTTGGACATCTTTGTTCATAAAGTCGAGCAGCTGCACGAGCATTGCAATTAGTATTATCATAACGTAAATGCACATCGACCAGTTCTCGTTTGGAATAATTCATTTTTTCACAGTAATTAGACACAAACAATGAATTACAAAACACCCGTAAATGCAACTATTTTAGTAAACATAAGATACGTACTGTCAAATGCAAAGCAATCTCTGATTTATTTAATTTGGTTATTACTGAATAATGTAGTCGTTTATGTTAATGCAAAATATTTCAAAAACGGGTGCCGAATTAAAAAAATACTAAGTATGATTTTATTTGCAGAATTAAATGTTGAATTTAACAAAAAAATATTTCTTCACAAAAAGCAGGGACGTGCGTTTTTTTTTACTTAAAGTGATTAACTTAACATATTATACGCCACTGGATGGAGCGAGTTGACTCAAACCCACCTGAATAATTGTACTTAATTAGACATTTAGGTGTACCAAATCTCAGTGTAATATCTTTTGTAGTTTTTGAGGAATCTTAAAAAAATTATTTTTTAATCAACCTGTATCTCGGTTAGGAAGCATTTTCAGAAAAGCGTTTATGATAATTTTTGTCTTATTTTGAATCATAGAATCTCCAATTTTCGTTTGTCGGTGATTTTAAAATACACCCTGTGTATACATATATGCAGTGAAACTCGGTTAAAACGAGATCTCTGGGACTGCATTTTTGCTCGTTATATCCGTTAAACGTTATATCCGAGAAACTCTAAAAATTAAAAAGGATACTACATTTTTAAAAATATTGTTTATTACGCATAAAAATACATTATTTTGCATTAAAAAGCGGAATATCTGTTAAACATTAGGAGAGTTATTAAAAATTTCATTTATTTTTAGCTGACGTTTTGGTTTAAATTTGACATCATTGAGACTACCTCTTAAAACACTTATAGATTTAAATATTTGCCCACTACTACTGTTTTCTTCAAAAAACCGCGTCAATAATACCAATGCGTCGCCTGCTTTAGCGAGTGTAACAGGCATGGGTTTATCACACTCATTACTGTCTACTTCACCTTCATCACTTTTAGCTTCCTGTTCTGTAATTTCTTGTATAATTTCTTCGTCAGTTTTTAAACCCGAAGTAATCACTTCGACATCAATATCTACGTAGTCATCTACGGACGCGCAATTTTGAAAATTATTAAAGTCTTTACTTTCTAACCAAGTAGATAAAGGAAAACCGCCTTCTTCTTCGAAACTTTTATTTACAGCAGAAAGAAAACCAGCTTTTTTGTAACAGTTCTGAATTGTTGTGGGGGTCATATTATTCCACGCATCACTCATTAGGCGAATTGCATCTAACACGCTTATTTTAAGATCCTGTTTATTTTCCATTCGATCGATTAACTGTAACACTAATAAGCGACGGTAGAAATTTTTACAACTCCTGATAATCCTTTGGTCCATGGGTTGAAGGATATACATTGTGTTTGGTGGTGTAAAAAAATAAGGGTGATGTTGGTTAAATTTTGCAATTCAGGATGTGCTGGGCAATTATCAACCAATAATAAAATCTTTCGATTGTTACGTCGTAATTTATCATCCCATTTTATAATTTCCTCTTCAAAAATTGTTGATGTCATCCAAGCTTTCTTGTTAGAGGTGTAATCAACTGGTAGGTACTTATCATTTTTAAAACAGCGAGGATTTCGTGATTTTCCGATTACCAACAATTTTTTTTTGTCACTTCCCATCATATTGTCGTAAATTAAAACAGTGAGACGACTTTTCAACATTTTTCCACCAATACATTTTTCATTTTTAAATTTTAAAGTGGTATCGGGCGTTAAATTGAAAAATAATCCGGCTTCGTCGGCGCTGTATATGTTTTCGTCTCTAAATTTTCGTCGTAATTCCGGCCAAACACTTTTTAACCACTCACTTGTAACGTTAGTGTCCACTGATTTCGCTTCGCCATTTATTTTTCCATACACAATGTTATTGCGGTTTTTAAAGCGATCAATCCACCCATTATTACACTTAAAGTCTGTATAATTTAATTGTTCCCCGAACTTCTCAGCCTGCGCATTAATGGGTAAACCGGCACTTTTTGGTTTTTAAACCACACAATTAGCACTTTATCAATATCATCTCTAGTACACTTTTTTAATTTTTTCACGTCAGTTAAATTGTTTCCGAATGCTGCAAGTGTAGTTTTTCTGTTTTTCCACAACGTTGACATGGTAGATGATGGTAAACCATATTTTTTGCACGTCGAGGAATTTTTTGCACCATTTTCCAGTTCCCGAATTACATATCAACCTCACGTCTTGCTGCAAAAGTAACAACTGACCAAAAAATACGTTGCATTCATTTGTAAAACAGGTACAATGTGTACAATTGGTAAGCCGGAAGGCATTAGCGAATTCTAAGCAATAGGTAATCTCTTTTAATCTATTTTAAGTCCTTTAAAATGTGTCCGTCTTTTCTGTGAAACGTAATTACGGAAATCCCAAAAATTCGTAACAAATATTTACTTGAAACGGCTATGTATATAAAAACTACTACAAAATTTGAAATTTGCTCGTCTTTACCGTGAAACGTGAACGTAATAAGCGAGAAAAATTATATATATATATATATATATATATATATATATATATATATATATATATAATTTTACATTGGTAAGTAAAAGATGTCGGTAAGTAAAATACTTACCGACGAGTTGGGCTTCGCAACCAGTAAACATCCTACTGTCTTGGAAACAGATATGGTAACTAAACGAAAAAGTTCAATCGTGCAAAAAGGTACTTTACTAATGTGAGCACAACTTTTAAGCGCAAAATAACGAAAAAATCTTATATAAACCTATGTCCAAAATCACCAAACTGATTTTGGTGCGACAGGCTACTAAGTTTTTAAAAATTAAACGTTTCATTTTAAATATCTCTTTAACGAAAAACGGTATCCGATTCAAACTCGGTACGGTTAATTAACATTAAATTTTCATAATTTTTTTAATTATAATTCGTCATTTTTCAATAAGGCAGTAGCGTATAAGTGGAAGATGCGAAAGCCATTTTAACCCCAAGCTTCTATGGCAATGAACAAAATCTTCGTTTTTTTCTCTAAATTTAGAACTGCCCGTTTAATTCCTTCAAAAGTGTATTCTTTAGGGGCAACCGTTTATTAGATTTTGTTTATTTTTAAGGTTGTTGTGTGCCTAGTTCCTACGTTAAAAGAAGATTTTCACTAATTCTGGAATTCCGTTCCGTATAGTCACATTTCGTGTAGCTTAGGTAAGCCATTCTACAGAAAGGTTAAGTAATCAATTCCGATAAGGTAAAACAAAAGGCCCTACTAAATTTCAATCAATAACACCGGCCCACACACCACATGTTTGTCGAGGTGGTCGACTTACTGCAGAATTTTCATCTACCCAAACATGAGAATTAAATAGCGCACCCCTCGAAAAAAAGGTTTTGTTGAAAAACAAGATTGTTGAGTAAAGGTTTCGATAAATGTCGATGATGGTGGCGAATTTGCTAACCGTGCCAACTGGCACACACTAATTCTGGTATTTTCTTCTACCAGATCAAGTTCTTTCGCTTCTACAGTTCGAACAGTTTTAGACCGACGACGATTTACAGTGATCGGTTGTAATTTACTTAAACAAGTGCATAGACGAAATTGTATTTTTCACAAAATGTTATTTAGTACAACCCCTCTCTCTGCTATGCCGGTCTACAGACGAAAGGTTTTTGAGCTTGGAAGTATGCAATTGAGGAATTCCACAGCAAACAGTCTCCTTCATTACACCGAGCTAGTAGAGTAGTGGTGACACGACCTGCTTAGCGTTCGGGAGGTAATGGGTTCGATTCCTGTTACCGTCTACCTTATATGAGATTTTTTTCAGGGGGTTTTACTCATACACATGTAGCGGCATGGTCACTGCATATACGCACAACATGTGCGGCTACTTAGGCGAATGCTGTGGTAGTATTTTCCCCCTCATAACCCTAACTCCGTTCCTTTCGATCCTATCCTGACCACACCCACCCTTAATCCCACCATGCATATATGCGTAATGTATGTATGTATGCTAGTAATCCACCATTGTGACTGAAGGAGCTTGGAAAGCTCAAACAGCCACCCGCCCTCCCCCTTCCTTCATTACAATTTCCAAATTCCTTTCCATACCTAAGGTGTATATCCGGAATTTCCGCAAGAGTATAAATATTGTTGTTCATTTTATTAAATTATGCAAAAAAATTAACTAATGTCCTGTCTTTATGTATGTAGAGCTGATGTAACTTCTAAATATAATGAGATTACAATCAAATTACTTATATTAATGGAATGTGAGCCTGCAATACCGCAAGGATTCACACATACCAAAGCAACTTGACTAGTTTTAAATTATTATAAGTTTTTGTTATGAACTAACAAGTTCAAAAGTATATATATATATATATATATATATATATATATATATATATATATATGTAATTAAAAATTGTTTTTAATTTTATGAACTACATAAATAAAAAGTTTACCTGGAGTAGGATTTGAACCTACGACCTGTACTTTGCTAGAGTGCCGCAGTAATCATCTGCGCTATCGAGATACTTAAGCTAGACTGTAAGACAAGAAGCGGTATATACACGCTTTGCGTAATAGGATTAGTTTGTAAAATGATATAAAAATATATTTCTAAGTAGCGTAAACTGTATAAACAAGAACTTCATCCTTTCCTTTGATGTTATACGTAGGTACCTTATGTATAAAGCTTTGCACCTTTGCCAAAAAATATTACGATTTGCATTTTTGCAGATTACAGAATTTGTGGAAATAATCGGGTTTACTCGGGATTAGTTTCCTAACACTATCTGTGGTTTAAAGTTTATTATACAAAGTACAATAAAAATAAGTATGATGGCTGTAAGTATAAAACAAACACAGCATGCATGCTTTTAACTACCTCTAGTGCTTACGTATTTGAATATGCTTAATTATTGTAATATAATATATCCGCAATAAGTTAAGTATTCAACAGTAACAAAAGCAAAAAATTACCATTTTTGACAACTAATGAATTACCGGAATTAACTACAAATAGTGATACCTTCCACATTTAATAGTTCCATAGGTAAAAATGAAAATAGAAACCAACAGGAAGAGTTTGGCGTCGACGAGATTAACTTGGTTCTCTGTAGTTCCAAGCAACATTTTAATTGGGCAGGTAGAGTAACTAAACAAAATGCATTTTAGACCGGATAAGGTTTATCATTAATTCGATAAAGTGTTGTGACAAAATTTATGATTTTGCGATACAAAAAACTAATATTACAACAGAGATCATCGAAACCTAAAGGACCATTCCCAAAAGACGAAAACAATCTACCTTTTCCAAAAACCTTTTATTATTTTAAATAGCATCATTACTGTTTATATTACTCGCACAAAACCGATGTACCTTATTGAGAGCATCTTTTGACTTTTTGTGGATAGAATAGCACAATCATTTAATTCGGGTTAATGGAGTAAGCGATTGGCAGGGCATTAAAATAAAATTGAAGTTCATGAAAAATCCTTAATTCAGCTGCACGTCTCAGTTGAACTTCAAAAAAGGGACCGTTCTGGCAAAATATTCTAATTAGAATACTAGACAATATTGTTCTAAATTTAGCGTTATTAATGTCGCTTAGAGGGCATATGGGGTAGTTGGTGATGCTGGTAGTTGAAATTATCCAGGATTAGTTAGGAAAATCAATTAGAGACTTCCTTATAAGCAATATTTAAACAAAAAGTATTATTAATTTTATTAAATACATAAATAAAAAGTTTACCTCGAGTAGGATTTGAACCTACGACTTGTACTTTGCTAGAGTACCGCGCTAACCAACTGCGCCACCAAGGTTCAAGCCCCAATCGATGTAATTTTGTCTTTATGTATGTAGAACGGATGTCAATTCTAAATATAATGAGATTACAATCAAATTACTTATATTAATGGAATGTGAGCCTGCAATATCGCAAGGATTCGCACATACCAAAGCAACTTGACTAATATTAAATTAAAGTTTTTTGTTATGAACCAATAAGTTCAAAGGAAATATGTAATTAAAAATTATTATTAATTTTATTAAATACATAAATAAAAAGTTTACCTCGAGTAGGATTTGAACCTACGACCTGTACTTTGCTAGAGTACCACGCTAACCAACTGCGCCACCAATATAATATAATAATTTAATATTAGTCAAGTTGCTTTGGTATGTGCGAATCCTTGCGATATTGCAGGCTCACATTCCATTAATATAAGTAATTTGATTGTAATCTCATTATATTTAGAATTGACATCCGTTCTACATACATAAAGACAAAATTACATCGATTGGGGCTTGAACCTTGGTGGCGCAGTTGGTTAGCGCGGTACTCTAGCAAAGTACAAGTCGTAGGTTCAAATCCTACTCGAGATAAACTTTTTATTTATGTATTTAATAAAATTAATAATAATTTTTAATTACATATTTCCTTTGAACTTATTCGTTCATAACAAAAAACTTATAATAATATTTAAACAAGTTTATTTTTTCTACACTATTGGATACAACATAAGACATGTCTAAAACTGCCCAATTAACGATAATATTACGTTGTAATTAAAAGAGATGTAATTAATGACATATCAATGGCAAAGTGTCGCCGACAGGATTATGACGGTGGAGCAAATAATCATAACAAATTGATTGATTATTATAGGTTAGTTTTTTCCTAAATTGATCCCATTACAAAAGTTTCAGAAAATGTTCATGCTCGTGATTTTCTTAACTCTGCCACAGTACGAGATGACGATTATCTTAATGTTTCGTTGGCGGTGCAAGATAATCATCAGTTCTACAATTACAGACATAGTATCCAATTATAATATGGCAGTGTCCTTCTCCCCAAAGGTATATTTATTTTAAACGGGCATATCATTGGGACAACGAGGTATTAGGATTTTCTTCGAGCCCACGTCATTCCTGTACGATGTGTCGTTTAAGGGGAATGCTAGCCCAGAAAAGGTTTTTCATGCTATTGAGATAATTTGATCTTTCGTTAATTCAATAGTTTTATCTATATATGGATATATGTGATAAATCGTATACTCTGCGTCCTCAAAATAGCAAAATCAATAATGAAGAGTCAAACTGTTCATTGTATGTATATTACCGATATGATGCGTTATACCATAATATGTTGTAATATGTTGTTTGATACCAGATTGTATTAATTTTTATTTATAACTTTAAAATAAGCAGACTACTTCAAGATAACCTAGTTCACTGCTAGTAGCAGAAACCAACTCTAGAGTCTAGTTCGAACCCAACGCCCGAAGGTAGATTGAACGTGTATAGTTTACATTTTATCTACTTTATTAACCGCGTTTGTGATTTCCTGACTTATGGCTTATACCTTATGATGTTTTTATTTCCTCTTTTATATTAAATTTAAGCTAAAAACATACGAAATATGTTTTAGTTATTTCAGAAGAACCGATAATGTTCGAACGTTCGGCCGTCCGACTCCTAGATCGAGAACAATGGGACCTATCGCGCTCAAATTTCAGGGTATGTATAATTTGATCAAAGGGAAACCCCCTATTTACTCCAAACATAAGTTTTTGTTTTTTTAATTTATTTTTGAACATAGTGACCAAGTGGGTAAAACTTTGGTAAAGATTAGTATTTTTGGACCAAATATTACCCCATCAAGTGCTCCCACCACCTCATAAAGCGGTCTACATACAAATCAACCATAATGTTTTGTTTTGATTATGCATTTAGTTTCTATACATGTGGAAGTGGCCATCCCTTACTTGGTGCATATTTTTTTTACTTATTGTTACTTTATAAGTGAACTGAAGTCATTAGGTAATAAAAAATAGTCACAACCAGATTCGATCAAAAAAGATACACAGTGTTCTTTTCAACTGAGTATGACTAAAAAATACTGTCACCAAGATGGCGATGGCGAAGTACCCTAGAATAGATACTAAGGCACACTTTTTACCATGTTCGGATTCAATCTCTTAACCAAACACGTAACTACATTTGTGTTCTGCAATATTTTCCTATAATAACAGAAGGTACATTTACGAAAATTAAACAAGGTTAACCGGAGCCCTCAAAAATGTCTTGGAGACAACAATGATTACTGATAGGGTTAATCCGGTTTTATTTTTGTAAATGTCTATTATGTTAGTTTTGTAGTAACATTAATGACACTGCTCAGTTACTACTTTTTATAATCAGACCTTGATAATTTTTACATTACCGAAATATTAGAATTTATACGATTATTAAAGGAGATGAAAACATGGTCAAACAATTTTCATGAACGGCCGAGAAGAAATCAGGTTTTGTTGATGTATTTAAAAGAGAACAGAGCAATATTTTTTTATTGTTCCACAAATCTGTGTATCTGTGCGAGGCATTAAATATGTATCGATTACTACGAAGCTTATTAATTATAGTCGACCACGAGCGCTTACTCAAATTTTTGACCATCCATGCTGAATATGCGCTAAAGTAAGGAAATCATTTCAGTCGTGCGTTAAAAACAGACGCTTAAGGCTTTAAAATTCTGGAAAATACGAAGTGGTTTTCCTACTTTATTTTTTTTTTGGTATGTCATATTAACAAGGAACCAATTTATTTACAATATATGGGACCATATCAGATTCCAGTTATAACCAGATTTTTGAAAAAAAATTATAAGTGCAAGTTCACTTATCCAGCACTAATTCATGCTCATTCAATAATTTTAATTTGTTACGATACAACAATTAATTTTGTAACACAACAATTTCAGAAGTTTCAAATAAAGATTTTTGAAGCATAGTTTTGTAGGTGATTTATTGTTTAATAAATTGTGAGCCTCTCTCATAAAAAATTGTCCATCACCGTTATAGACGGTGTCATGTTGACATTTTAAACATATTTTTACACGATTGATGTAAGTACAGGACCGCGCCACCCTAGTGGCGAGTATGTTCAGTGAACACAGGCGGTACATCAGAAAGGCGGCAATATGTGGTAGTGTAGTTGTTTCCACAGTTGCAAATACAACAAAAATTTTAAAAAAATTAGTAGGGGTTGCCCAAAGTGGGATTATAACTTAATTGTTTAAAAGGTGTAAGGTACACTGTACGAAGTCGTCCGAGTTATTTCTAACACATTACATCAGCTTTGATTTGTCGCTCGTCTAGAAATCCTAACCGCCATTATTATTAACCGACAAAGGCACAGCTATCAGCCGCCTATATTCTGTTCTTATCAATTGTCATTCGGCTTCCAGTCTGGAGTCTCGCAGTCTCCAGATCTTTCTAGAATTTACTGTAAGTCGTATAAAGACGCACGAAAGTGGTGGAAAGGGAAGTCGATTCCGATAGTAAGTCGCGTGTACATCAGAAATAAATATTCAAAGTAAATTTAGTTGTTGGTAGACTTGTAGTGAAAAGTGAAATATAAATTGTAGAAATTAATTGTAATTCTAAGCGTTAGTATCAATTACGTTAAATAAATCAAGAAGATCTTGTGAAATTGAAGTTACCTACAGTACTAACGTAACCGACTATTCCTGCTTATAAAAAATGATGAAGCGTTGAACACTCTTCGGCGCCCAATACAAAAAGAAGAGGATGAAAGAAAAATAAAGAGAGAAGGGTGAGATTTTCAAATTAGTCAAAACTGAAGAATTGGTGCCGTCTACGAGTCGCAATATTAGTGCTACATTTCAAGTAAGTGAGAGTAGTGTCAGTAGTGAGAGAAGAGTATGTGAGGCTAAAGATAATGTTCCATCAGGTACTTCATGGTGGCTGCACGGATAATGCTAACGTCGTATATCCATAAGTTATTTCGCTAACTCTCTTAAGTGACGATCCAGATAAATGGCCAGAGACGCTTTCATGCGCAGAAAGACAACTTTTGGTTGAAAATGGTTCTATTCAGGTTAAAGGTGTAACAACCCATTGTGAGTTGTATTAAAAATACCGTAATTTAGGTTCTTCAGTCATTTAATTGTAAATATAAGAAAAATTTTAATTATTTTTGCATTATAGCTATGAGGTAGGCTTAATTTGCATTTTGGTGTAACTTAAGTGCATATCTTCTTAAGGGTATATATTTCTTAAAGGTTTATACTCCCACTTCAAATTATTTTTCTGATCATTTTATTCGCACATTATGTCATCGTGACTTAATTCTTTGCGCAAATCCTTTCGCGCACGACTACATCGTCTGATATTCTAGGTATCCATTTTAGTACTTAATGAACCTTATGTTGAGTAGGAAGCTTTTTTGGGTTTTCCACCTAAATTTAGTGAAAGTGCCATTGCCCTTTTCAGGCACTTACTTTTACTTTTATTTTCTTTTATTTTTACTTTTATTACAATTTAAGTACGCATTTAATTTTACTATTGCTTACGCTTTCATCTTATGATTGCAATTTTTATTGGAAATTTCAAGAAATGCAATAAAGGGATTATTCAATTTCAAGAAGACCAATTTATAAGAAATAAAATTCCAGTTTGGGTATGGTTGACGACATAAAAGCATTGTTATTGCAATATATTGCGCAACATTGACACAAGGATTACGTCACCTTGGTTTGCAATTTTGCATTATTTTTTATAATACCAGGAGTTCTCAAGAAGATGTAGTATATTTTGTAACAGGTATTTATGATTTAATTAGTAATTTAAGGCTATTTTTAAGATATATTTTATTTAACCCTATCATTTTAACTGTTAAGAAACATAGTTGAATGTTTTTTATTATTTCTCATTTTGATAAAATTTTTAGTGCAGAACTCGGTTTAGTTATTCCGAGGATTATAAAAAATAACTTGGCGTCCGAGATCATTTTTATTAGTGTTACATTGCAATTTTTTTATATTGATGTTCAGTGTAAGTAATCAAGCAGAAATTGAGGTGATTAAGCAAATGAAAAGAATGAACCACCCTATATTAATCTTCCGATTGAGTCAAAGGCATTATTTGTGGTGAATGGTTAGTATCTCACGTTAGTTTAACGATTTGTTTTTGGAGAACTTTTTATTTTTACACATTATTTCTTTACACTTATTTCATTTTTATATTATAACGATTACCAGTTCGACCACTTTGTTATAAAGGATACCTATATCCAAAAAAAATCACTTTTATTCGTGCACATTGGTAAACGGTGAAGCATGCGAAAAGAAGTTACTTTTGTATTCAGTGCCTAAAGATTGTGTATTTTGATTTTATTGCAATTCAAAAAACCCTACTTTCGCGGAAACTGGTACAATAGATTGGCAACACACCACTCCTGTTATCTCGACATGAAAAAAAGCGAAATGCACAATAATAGTTTTAAAGTACTTGCAAATCTGGCACTTAAGCAAAACCACAGTTGATAATCGTGGACAAAAACTTTTTGATCGGGAAATAAAGCACAGGTATAATGTAATACTGCGAATTGTGTACGTTATACAATTTCTAGCTTTACGTGGGGGATCAAATGAGTTGTTTGAACAAGACAACGTAAATTTTTTAAGAGCAATACAAACGATGTCGAATGTTGATGCAACATTATATGAACACATTCGTAGGATTCAAACACCTACAGAAACGAACAAATACATGCCTAAATTTTGAGGTGATTTACAATTATAGCTTCGCTAATACTAAATTTATTAGCAGGTACTATATATTACGCAATAATTTTAGACTGCACACCATACAAAGGTCACCAGGAACAATTAACAACTATAGTACGTCCTGTTGATTTGCATTTTCAAACAAAGGCTGTAGAAATTCGTGAGCATTTCCTAGGGTTTTTTCGAAAATTAGCTCAACATCCGAAAATGTATTTCAAGAGCTTCATAAACATTTGGATACAAGAAGTATTCGTGGTCAGGGATATGACAATGGATCAACCATGAAGGGGAAGCTCAATGCGCATCGCACAGTTTAAATTTTGGCGTAAATGATGCAGCTAGTTTAAATTTCGAAACTATTGATTTTTTTTGGTATCGTTCAGCAACTTTACGTAGTTTTTCCATCTTCAACTCTACGTTGGATTTGAACAAACATCCATAGCTTCACATTAAAACCATTATCTGACACACTATGGGAGAGTAGGATAGATTTAATACGTCCCACCCCCCTAAGCACTATATAAAAGCAATACGTGAAGCATTAATCACATGACCAGTGCTGAAGAGGAGGAATCCTGAACAGTCTACGAATAAGCATATAAGCATAAGGTATAAGCATACTAACCAAAAGCATGAGCAAACTAACCTAAAAAAAAAATAAAAAAAAAAAACATTAATCAGATTCATCAGATGACAACGGCAAAAGCATTAATGCTCGTCACCAAGAAAAAAAGGTATTTAAACGGAATTTTTATTTTACTATTCGGATAAGACCACTTGTTGCAAGACTGACGCACTACTTAACGAGCATTCTAATTACTTTGGGTTTTTATACAGCATACCGGAATTAAAAAAAAATTCTGAATCAGATTTGAGTAAACACAACTTAGGCTTAGAAGTTATATTTTTAAGAAACAAATACCCTTTTTAGTTGTACTTTAGAAAAAAACAGTGGCCCCTTGAAAGTTTTACGTTATTTGGTAAAAAATAATCTACAAAGTTATTTTTTTAATACACTAATAATTTTGACGCTACCTGCTGAGAGATCGTTCTCTAAACTTAGCTTGACCAAGAACCACCTTAGGACTATGCTTTAAGAACGTGTAATTGACCTCACCTATTGAATCGAAAATACAGGATGCATTAAATATTCATAGCATTGTCCAAAAGTTTTCTGAAAATAAAGCTCGGCGTATAAAACTTTTATAAATCGTGTTCCTTATTACGAGAAATAATTATTGTCTATTTTTAGGTTAATGTTTATTTAATTGTTAGTTAACCTTTAAAAAACCTGTAGAAATTGTTTTGCTATTATATTTACTAATATTAAAATATTTTATATTAACCTTCTATAAGCTTGGTACGGACGGCACAGTGACGCGGCCCTGTGTAAGTGTTTCTGATTTGTTACAACAAATACAATTATTTCCCTTCCTTAATAAAAATGCAAATGCAAAAGAAAAGAGCCATAAGGTTTTTATTACAGCGGTACGTAGTAATATCTAAAAAGTAAACTTGCTGCAAAAAAATACGATGACGTGTATACCTTGAGCTACTAACTTAACTATCATAACTCATCTTAAAACAGGTAGATTTACTTTTTTATGGTAGTTTATACAAACACCTATCACACTTTTTCGAAATTATATGAGTAAATTAACTACTGAAATCAATATTTTTATTATTAAACAGTAATCGTAGGTCAATGAATTCGAAACGACAGTAAAAGTATTTCTTTGATAATCTATAATGTAGGTCGTTTACCATACTTTTTCTTTCATTATAAAATAATAAAAATCATAACCTTGTACTTGTACCTGACAGAAACATAAAAGTAGAAACTTGACCGAGACATCGGTAGCCTTGTCTTTTTGTTTAACTAATTGGTTGAAGATTAAAATAATTTCTTTGCGAATTATTTAAATTATTTATTAACAATTAACATATAATAGAGAGAAAACTGAACATTTGTTGTGATAGGTTTCATTTTACGCTTATTAAACTAGTTAATAGTAATTTTTTACAAATTGCATTATGTACTTTATTATAATTTTATTTTAATTAAATTACTATAATTAAGTAAAAAGTTTTCATGGTTTTTAGGTTTAATTTTAGCTTCTAACTTAAAAAATAATGAATGATCTGTATTTTCTTAATCAGAAAAAGAAGTAATCTAGGTACTAGATTGTGTAGGTAAGCAGGTTCGTTATATTATACTTACAGAAGAAAACTATTTCGTAATAGGCTATTATATGTTTAGAAAAACTGGCAGATCAGGATAAATGCAAATAACCACATTTTTTATTTCTTAAGAATAGTAATCTATGTAACAAGAACATTTAAATTATGCATTACGCACGAGTAAGTTTAGAGGCGATTATAGTTTTAGTTTATATACACTTTGATAATACATTTTTTTCGGTTTTATTGAAACATTTATATTTATAACACTTAGTTTTCATTTTTTTTTATTAATACCTAATCTGCACTATAAATTACTTAAACTTTCAAAATAAGTAGTATGTAGGTGGTATTGTGTCTGCAACAATGGTGAATAGATATCCTTTTAATAAATAATTCAGGCATTCATCAAACGTATTTTCTTAAGGTTTTTAAACAATGCTGCATTATTTTACTTAACTTTTTATTTATTACAAAAAGGAAAAACGCACCACGTATTTAGTCTAAATACGATTAGACTTTTATTTAATGGTTGCTTGAGTAATTCATAACACCACACATAACCCAGATTGTCATACGTAATGAATTAACTTTAAACTTTTATTTCGAATAAGTAATTACTCAGTATTCTTTTTTTGTTAGTATGCGCATGCTTATGGTTAGTTACTTATTTTAGCTTATATAGATCTGTGCGTAGACTGTTCAGGAGTCCTGCTGTTTAGTAGGGTGTAGCGTGCTGTGTGCGGTTAATCCGATTCGTTTGCCGGTATCATGCTAGGTCATCATCGAATAGACGGGGGGATGCGGAGAGCATATGGAGTATTGTCTAGGGATTCTTGTATCTCCTCGGGGAGGTCGTCTAGGAGTTGTGTTAGGATCGCAGGGGTGTTTGAATTTTAATTTGAGTTTTTTCCAGGGGAATTGAGGAAATCTGTAGTTGTAGGGAGTGGTAAGGGTCTCTCTGGTTGAGATTGTTTTGCCGAAAATTCTTTTATGTGCAAAATTTCTTTGTAATATCTGTATTTTGTGTGTGATGAGTGGTATGTTTGCGTGTTGTATTATGAGGTCGTTAGGGTACCTTCAAGGTAACCTGTGTATACGTCTGAGCATTCGGCGTTCACAGGAAGAAATAGAGAAGAGGGTTTATATTAGTGTATATGGGTGCTCGGAAATCCATAACAGGTGTTATGTAGGTGTGTTATAGTGTTTTGTGGTGCAAACTTCTAAGTCTAACCCGAAGGGAGCCCAGTAGGTTTGCTCGGTTTTTTATCCTGTTTAGAGTTCTTTGTACATCGGGATCCAATTAAGGATTCCTAAGTAGGTACTTTGGGAATCTATCTTCGGTGTAGTTAGGTTGTCGGAAGAGGATTATTTGGCTTTTGGTAGGATTGACGAAGACTCTCCACCGGTTCGCCTAGTTGGAGAAGTTCCGGAGGGTTTTGGATATGAGGTGGGAGGCCGTTCCGCTGTTCAGATTAACCAACCAAAAGGCGGTGTCACCTCCAAACTGCGCAACGACTACTACGGGTTGTGTAACTTCGGGAATATCAGATGCGAAGATAGCGTAAAGGACTGGGGCTAAGGCTAGAACCTTGCGGTACGCCTGCTGTATATTAAAAAGGATTGGGGAAGGTGTTTCCTACTGTGACTCGAACTGACCGGCATGCCAGACCCTGTGAAATGCTTGATTAATCTCCAGAAACACAGCCATGTCGCATTGCTTGTAATTGAATGCTCTGGTGGTTTCCGTAAGCAGCTTCAACAAGGGATCGTGACACGTTCGCTTGGGAAGAAAGCCAAATTGGCTGTTGGAAAGAAGATCGTTGAATTCAAGGTGGTCCCTGAGTTGCCTGGCTAGAATCTGCGCAAACCATTTTACAAGGCAACTCAGGAGGGAGATGGGTCTATAGGAGGAAGGTGTGGTTAGGTCCGAGTGTTGTTTGGG
This sequence comes from Vesta saturnalis, assembly GCA_036346205.1. Taxonomy (NCBI): domain Eukaryota; kingdom Metazoa; phylum Arthropoda; class Insecta; order Coleoptera; family Lampyridae; genus Vesta; species Vesta saturnalis. Next base: position 2,335,317 of record JARFJB010000379.1, read on the forward strand.
TGTCGGTGGAGGCCGATTTCGAATCGGTCGAGAAGTGGGATAGGATTAGGCATTTGTTGTAAATGTCGGAGAGTAATCGGAGGGTTGGGTCGGGTAGGTACCGGTGGCTTTTAAGATTTAGGCCGCCATGAGCTGAGGCTGAATTTCTTCCTTTTTTAAAGTTCGCGTTGACCTGGGGGGAGTGATGGAGGCATAGAAGGGACTCTCGTTATCTAGTTAGATTTAGAGAAGGTTAAAGGAACGAAATTCTTCAAGGTAACTCTCAAGGAGTACCTTGAACTGATTGTCGAATTGGGGATCTTCTTGGGATCGGAAAATGGATTGGACGTGGAGACCAAAGAAGTCAGCCATTCCTTGGTCGGAAGAGATTAAGTTGCCCTGTGGGTCGGTTAGGTGGGAATTAGGGTTTACTTTCCTTCTGGTCAGTCTATCAAACTGTTGCCAAGAGTTTCGCGTTTCTATTGTCTATAGTGCTATGGGTTCTGAAACAATGATATGATCTATTATTGATCATCGGATAGGGTGTTGTGGCCGGGCGGATTGTAGTATGAGAAGAAGACGATCGGAGTGGGAAATTGCACCGTCACAGCAACGCATTAGAGATGCTGTAGGTGCACAGTAAGTTGAATGAGAGTGGATGGGCAGTTCCGTGGTGGCTGTTGTTCGTGTAAGAGGTTTTTAAGTAAGGAGTGTTTCCGACGATCACCCCTGGCATTAACAGTCCCTGCCAGGATATCCATTTTAGAGGGATTTAAGGATTGGGTACGCAGATTACGGAGACCGCCATCCGCGTGCCGGATACGCAGGTCCGGTACTCCGTTGAAAGTAGGATAACGACTCCAGGACACGAATGACCCTATTTCGCCGGTCGGAAAACATACTGAGAAGGGTGTGGGTGAGTACTTGGAGGAAGTTTTTAATGTAAAGGGGCTCGGTGTCAGGGCTGAGTTTAAGGTGTGCGTGGTCTTCCGAGTGGGACTATTCGAAAGACAGGATGGGTTCAAGAGTTGCCATCTTCGAAGGGTAACTGGGAGGTTCCCGTCGTTTCCGGCACTTGAAGGAATAGGAAGGGTGTGCTTCTCCGCAGTTGTTACACCTTAGGTTAGCGGAGGATTTGCAGGAAGAGGATCTGCGACTTTCCCCACAGTTGGGGCAACGGATGGAGCGGGTAGGACACTCCTCAGCGGTGCAGGGATAAGGAAGGTGTCGCCCGAACATGACGATACCGCGTGCGACGAGGTACTACTCAGTAAAGGGAAGGAGATAGGAAAAGACAAAAATTATGAGACTCTAGTCTAAGTTTTTAACACTAAATCTTTTGGAAGTTCTGTATTTAAACTTCAATCCCAAGTAGGTACCTATCCTATGTATTATTTAGTGTTTTTTTTTTACAAAAAATACTAATGTTTCGGATTTTTATTGAAATAATCTAATGGCCCTAGATTTAATAGATTAAAAAAAGTTAATTTTACAAATAACATAATCGTATTTCTGTATTGCCAACTAAATCAAAATGTGTTGTTTAAAATACACTTTCTCTAACTTTGTTAAAGAATGTAACTTCTATTTTCGTCCTATAACGGATAGATTTGTAGTCTTAAAGCCTACAATACCAAGAAAGACAGTTCGCGAATTCTACTTTTCTACAGTATCACCTTTAAATATGCCGATTTACGTAAACGCTCTAGGCTAATACCTATATACCTATGACAGTTAAACAGTAAATGTTCATGTGTATTATAAAAATTTAATAGTACAAAACTAAACATTTTAACGTTTTGACAGCCTAAGTCACAAACTATGAATTTCTTTATGATTTTGACGATTGGAAAGTCAATGTTGCCGGACGAAAGCACAAAAATGTGTAGAATCAGATAGTCATAGTACCAAGTACTAAATTTTATTTGTAATAGTCTTATATTCTAATTGTTTTTGTTATTTTTTATTAAACTATTGAATGTAAATAACTGAATAATACTTTCATTCATCTGACACTCAACGGCAGTTATTTTCATGATTGATAACCCCTGACATTGGATAAGCTTCAGCTCTAATAATGACAGCCGGTTTTACGCATATAGGATGATCTTGACGTCTCTTTCTAATACTTGTACCCTTTTTTTTTTAATACAACTGCACATAAATAATACAGAGAATATTTGTTAATAAATCCTATGTTTGTGGTTTTACTACTCAAACTCGATATAAACACACTCTTGCAATTTAAATTTTTCAATTCAATTTTTAACCTTGAAATATTGATAGAAGCGTTGACACATTTAATATTAGGCGTTCCTACCATTACTCAATTCCCGTGCTTCGTATGAATACTAGTCAATACGTGTGCTTTATACCTTTTACTGGTGTCGAGGTTAGCTACGTTCTTAAATGGTTTACAGAATGGACTTCAATGTAATCCTAAATTAATGTTGCAACTGAACTAATCGAGGAAGAATACCCTGCTCTTGTATTTTTATCGGGCACGCTGCATACTATTCGCTTTGAATTCTGCTAACACTGTGTAGTCACAAGATCCAATCAAGAAACTATACTTGATTACCCATTTTAACAAAGTGTACTTGCAGTTACCTTGAAGACATTATTATCGTGGTTTTTGAGTGTAATAGAAAAGTATTACGTGCTATTAGTTTTTTTTTTGTAGAAGTTAAAGAGCCAGTTTATTATCGGTTTAAGAATTTGTATACGATTATTTAAAAGAATGAGCCCAATCAGGATTTTCTTAAATTTGTGCCACATTAATAATGAAAAATTGTCAGCTGATTGATGGAATTTGGACCAGAACTATGTAAATTGCGAAAGGACGCTGGTAACATTGTAGTTTTAATGGTTTTTTTATTTTCAGAAAGCTTTTGTTTGTTTTTATTGTAGTAATAAAGTCAGTTGCTGGATTTAATTGAATTGTGATAAATCGGAATTTCGCACCTGCAGTAGATAATATTTTTTTAATATTGTTATATATATATATATATATATATATATATATATATATGTGTGTGTGTGTGTGCGTGGGTGTGTGTGTGTGTGTGTGTGTGCGTGCGTGCGTGCGTGCGTGCGTGCGTGCGTGCGTGCGTGCGTGCGTGCGTGCATGGTGGTGGGTGGGTGGGTGCGTGCGTGCATGAGCGCGCGCGTGCGTGCGTGTGTGTATATTGGTGATGCTTACGCAAAAAAAGTAATTGATATTACTTCTCCCTAACATTAGCGACAGGTCACTGAATAGGTGACGCAGCTTTATAATTTTTTTTAGGTGTTGTTTGTTTTGTCCAATTACTTCTCTTTACGCCCCGGGGCTAGGGAAATGTTTCTGGATTGTACTTGCCCTTTGTAGACATTTTTTTGTGTTGTCTTTTCATTGTAATATAGATATTTGTACTGTAAATTTTTTTGGGCATTTACCAAATTAAAAGCACGTTAATTTTAGTTCGAAAAATTAAAAAACTTACCGAAATTAAAGCTATTATTCAGAAATGTACGGTTAGCTTTGATTATTTATTTTGATGAATTATAAGTAACATTCACTAAATTATTGGAATTTATAAATATTCGATCGCGTTTTGTTTATTTTCGTTGTGACAAATATTTATTTAAAATTGAATAATTAATGACCGTGTTCACCAATTTTTTTTTTGCTAATTGAGCAAGAAATTTTACGTTCAAGTTTACACCGAAAAGGTATAATAAATATTGAGTTTAGTTATCGCAATTTTTGCGGATTTTAAATGAAGCTTAAAATTTTATTTAAGTGTAGATGAGCTGCTCTGCATAGGTATTTTTGAAGTAAAATTTCAGGTAGAGGTGGGTGTTTTCTCTTCGAGTGAACATTATAGTTTTCTGTTAGACCATTATTTTAAGATTTAGTTCATGGCGTTTTTTCTCTATAAATTTATTTAACCGCCAACCCCACTAAGCTAGGTCAGTAAAATGCACTTTACCTTTACGCTCTGATGTTCTACTGAGTGACCTGCACGTAACAATGTGCTCCGTCTAGGAAAGGAAGTAATAGGGTTCGAAGTAAGTTGTAACGCATACTTTGTACTAGTTTACTAGGTAATTTAGACATACAAGCATAAAGATTATCGCATTTATACAAAGTATAAATGAACATCATTGATTATTCAATGTTTAAGTACACACGGGTACCTAGTTGGTTAAAAATTCACTATCGGAATCGCAATTATGGGAGATGTATGAAACATTTTTTTCATGTACCATGTGTGTTTGCTATTCCCCAAAACTGCAGTGCGCGTTAAACAAAAATGCTCATCTTCTAAAGAATCATCTGATTTTATGAAAACTATTTTTTCTTGCCTTGTAAGTTGCATAACTGGATAAATTGCAATATGTTAGTCCCGAGGAACTTGTTACAATATGCTCCGGGGTTGATTTGTTTCTCTTTTATACTTGTTTTATACATCTTAATAATCCGTCTGAATGTGGTAATTTGCAAGATGATATTGAAAAATAATGAAAATAAATATTTAGAATATTAATGACGAAAGGTAAAATTGTTGACTGCTGCTCAATCAAGTATTTCAATGTTGGAATTTCGTAGCATAATGTACCTTTTGTTACTATTTTGACAGCAAACGTTAGCTTTGTGTTTAACGAAGTACTTTAGTTTCCCCTTTTTTGCAAATAATTAATTTGAGTTTCCGAGTACTACTAGAACTATAATGTCTAAGATGCTCCTTTATTTCTATTTAAATTAGTTCTCTTTGGTTATTAATCACTTAATATGTGAATATTTACCACCAAGTTTTTGAAATGAGCTAAATTTGACGATTGGCTAATTGCCATTTAATCCACTGCCCGCTTACAAAACGTTCATGTCATAAACAGGACACGATTCTAGACCCGTCGTAAACATACTCTAGCGACCAATCCACTAACTACGTCGGCAATATAAAAATAGCAAGTCGTGCTGTGTGAAATATTTTCTCGTTAGTAATGGAGAATTAAATCATAATTTAATTACAAAACAGCAATCAATCAATGAAGCAGATTAAATTGAAATGATGGTATATGTATAATTTTATTTTTACATAAATATATGCAATGACGATTTTAATTGTACTTGAATTTTGATAATGATTACTTTCTTCAACATATTAAAATACGGTGTTTATACTATTTGCAATAGAACGTCAATGGAGACCTTTCATTCTTATACATATTTAACATATTTTTGATCCAGTTACTGTAATAGTAATTTATGCAACGAGTACATCAATTTATGCACTAGTGGTTATAAATTTAATAACAAGCAAATGGTAAGACTTTTATTAATACGATCTAATTTAATTGGGACAGGTAGTGTTTATGTTGCGTTAAAAAAGCATATCTTCTTATAATACAATGTTAATTGTATTTTTTTTTATCAATACTTGCGCAGCATTACTCCATAAATTGTTTTAAGGCTATAGAAGTCTTACTTTTAGATATTTATGTATATTGTATGTAACATGTTTAATATAAAATTGTAAATTTCAACGAAATTACATTGCCTTTTAATGTTTTTCGTCTTTTATATGTTATTATAGTGTAGTTATTTTACTATGGTCGAAAAAAGTTCTTTAACATTCATGACTCTCAAAAGGTTTTTAATTGTTTAGTCCCGAAAGATTATAAGCTTTTTTTGTTTTCGTTTCTAAATTATTATTAATTCACACTTAGTGTCGCTTTGTTAGGAGAGGGATTATGATAATCACCAATGTTGCGTTGTTGTAACCTAATTAAACAGAACATCCGTAAGGCCAAGCAACATTTCTGTAACTATCAGGTAACCAAAAAAGTTCGTGCGGTTTTCGTATACAGCAGAGTGCCATAAATATTTTTTTAGTTGTTGATCGATAGCACATGCTTGTTATCTGGTCAATCACATTTGCCGGGTACATATACATTTGGCGATAAATGATTAGTTCCGAATTTGAATCGTTGAAAATGGAAACGAATAAAAGCTTCAATCGCGGTTGTTTAATCTATGTGTACAAACTTGGTACTGTAACCGCAGTGGCGCGAGGAATATACGTACCGCATTCGGAGATGATATCGTAAGTGATCGAACAGCACAGAAGTGGTTCAAGAAATTTTCTTCGGGAATTTTCAGCTTTACCGATGAAGCACGCTCTGGGAGACCGAAGATCATAAACAACGAGGATCTTCAACAGGTTGTGGAGACAAATCCCAGTATATCGTGCCCAGAGCTTGCAGAAACGTTCAATGTGAGTGATGAAACCATTCGTTTGCACCTTTATCAGCTAGGAAAAACGTGGAAGTTAAACAAATGGGTCCCACATGAATTATCAAACGATAACAAACTAAGTCGTCTTACCGTTTACTCGGAAAGCATTCTACGCGACAATAAAGAACCATTTCTTGATCGGTTGTTAACCTGCGATGTAAAGTGGATATTATTCTCCAATTCTAAGCGTTCGTATCGTAGATTGTCGCCTACTGATTCGACACCACACACTCCTAAAGTTTCTTTGCACTCAAATAAGATTTTATTGTGTTTGGTGGACAGCGGGAAAAAATTTCGGAACTTGGCTGGGGAACGTTACCCAGCCCTCCATATTCTCCTGACGTTTCACCAAGTGATTTTTAAATACCAAAACATATTTTAAATTTGTAAAACACTGGTAAAAAAAGTTGTTCGATATCTTTATTAGTTACAGCAAAATGAAAATAAATTGTAATCATTATTTTATTACGTAGGCATATTTTGTTTTAAATGTCTCATAACTAATAAACAAATCGGGTTTATGTACAAAAGAATACATAAATTAACAAAACCTGTACTTTTTCTATGTATTGACCTTAAATCTAACCGGATTTGACGTGTCAAATATTTTTTAAATAAAAAAAGCAACGGCGGTAGTGCAACGTTTTCAACTAGAATGCTTTGCAAAAACAATGTATTCTCTAATATGAAATGTATTTAATTATTGTATTTGATTATTGACATCTACTTATAACATTTTTCGATTAAAATTCTTTTGAAGTTTGTTTATTGTCTTTTTTTTTGTTGTTATAAATTTTTTGAATTGTTTTGCTGTTGAGTTGTTTTTCAAAATGTCATATTCTACCGTACGATATGCTCGCCGTTTATTTTCAATGTTTTGAAAACGTCTGCATTGCTGCTAGGCAATATGCGTTAGAATACCCTGAAAGACAACATTATAGCAAAACAGTGTGACCAGTCCAAAGAGAAAATTCAATTATAAGTGTCCTTGCGTATGTAAAAGCGAACCCACATTTAAGTGTAAGAACAACATCGAATGATTTAGGGGTCAGTAGAACGACAGCCCATAAAATTTTAAGTGATTTCAACTTATATCCGTACCATATCGCTTTACACCAAGCTCTGGTGGAAGCTGATTTTGAACTCGGATTAGATTTTCGCAATTGGTTTTAAAATATAATGGAAGAAGAACCGCAGTTCAGTTGTCGAATCTTGTGGACACACGAAATAACTTTTACGGACACCGAAGGAGTAACTCTGCACAACATGCATTATTGGTCAGAATCCTCATTGCCCAAGAGTAGTGGGACACCAAAACCAGCGGAGTGTAAATGTTTGGTGCGGTATTATGTTGGGAATTATTGGCCCGCATATGTTTAAGGTCATCTAAACGGTGAGCTATACCTAGAATTTTTGAACAATGACCAGGTTTATTAGAAGACGTTCCGTTAAATATCAGAAGAATAATGTGGTACCAGGGATATCCCGGACGTTTTTCCTGCGACGTTAGAATTTTTTTATATACTACTTACCCGAACAGGTGAATTGGATCTGGCAGCCTATATCCATGGCGTCGGATCTTACAGTTTTAGATTTTTATTTATGGGACTAAAGGATTTAGCCTAAAAAACGACCTGCCTCGCGAGCGAGAAGATATGATTGGCAGTATAATGAGCACTTGATGATTATTATAGCCTGGACAATCCTTGTAGTGTCAGTGCTTGACTGATATTACAAGCATTGTTCTGCGTACACACCGTCGAATAAATAAATATATTTTATATAACGGAAAACATTTTGAACATTTGTAAAGAGTGAATACATTTTGTTGGGATTGTTTGTATAAAATGTATACATTCTTTTAATTGCATTTCTCTTGTCTCTATTTATTGATATTAACTATTAAAGCTTTAACTATGCAGTTTTATTGCAATACGTGAAGAATTAATAAAAAATTAAATTTTCTTTGATACCTAAATCCAAATTTTTGCATTGTTCGGGCATGAGAATTCAACGCAATATTCTTCATAAAGTTAAGTATTCCTCTTGCCCTTTTTTTTTAAATAATAGGATAATGTTTTACCGTTTTTTAACAAATTTAACAAATTCCAATTGTCATCAAATAATTACATGAGAGCCTTTAAACATTTAAAAAAAAAATAAAAGGACTACAAAAAAAATAAAATAAAAAATGCCTCTGGCGGTGACTTTAAAAAGTAACAAGGTGTAGATCTTATTTTTATTATACTATTAATAAGATCTATGTTTAAAAAACCTTTTTTTTTACTAGATAAGAACCATTTTATAAATTTCAGTTTGGTACAACTCCGCTATATTTTGCAAGGCATTCTCGATAAAAATGAAAACGCTGCACTTGGACCACCATGGTTCGCCTCTTTGTTTAAATGTTTACTGTCAGAGAGCACCAAATTCAAAGTTAATAAATTCAAAACTAGTAAAAATATTACCAAAAGTATAGATTTTAAATAGGTATTTTTTTATATTTTTGTACCTAAATGTAATTTTTTAATATTTGTGAAAATCATTGAAACAAACATGCGTAGGTAATAAAATATTAGGTTTTGCATTTTCATTTTACTATAACTTTTTTACTAATAAAGATACTGAACTAATAAAAACATGCGCACCAATATTTTATGAAATTTAAGGTATCTTCTGACTATGATAAAGTAATGGAGTGGTTACATTTAAAAATTTCGAGAAAAAACGAAAAAAACTGCTATTTATCTAAATAACGCCCCCTAGCAGTGGCTTTAAAAGCAAAATAGTATACATTCCAAATGAGAGCTGTTTTATAAACTTCGATTTGATGGAACAAAAATTATAGCATTACAAAAAAATTTTAAAGCATTACAAACTTTGTATGAATAATATTTGTCCTAAATTATCTTAAATATTAAAAAAAGCGAAGCTACCTACTACGTTATTCTCGTAAAAAGGAGCCGCTTCACATGTTAATGTTCAGTGCTGCCAACATAACTTAAAATATGAGGGCGCCACCAACTAAAGTTTCATAAATATTTTCATTAAATTAAAAACTTTAGGGCAACAACTTTCTGTATCACAAGTCCAGATAGTTCTGCCAGTATGAGCAGAAATGTGGGCGTAGGCGTCTGGTTTAATGGTACATATAAGTAAGTAAGTAAGTAAGTAAGTAACAGTCGGCACGTGTTTGTATTCTTTCATACTGTACGTAGGTACAACGAGTAGTTTATATAACTGATTAAACTAATAACTAAATTATTTATATATCTTAATTGGTACTAATTGCATAAAGTTATTATTTTTGAATTTTACAAAATAATTCTTAATTCGAAAAATCTTCGCTGGTGTAAAGTTCTTAAATAAATAATTGCTAAGTTAATTGGCAACACTGGAGTTTTTGGAAAACTTTGATTTGACGAGTGAATTGTGTACCTCCAAACTTTCTATTGTGGACAAATCCAGTTAAGAGATAGAAATAAGGTAAGTGTCAAAATATTATCTTTAGTAACCTGTTACCAATGTGTGATAATTGTTTTTCCTTATTTTTTTGATTAGATGCTACATTTTGAATTTTTTGTAAACATAACCAAAAAACGCACTGCGCGGTGACCCCGGAACCAGCAAGATCATTTGTAAAAGGGGTCAGAAGTATGTAGAACGTATTATGGAATAAACCAAATCTTGTACCTCTTTGTTGTTTTGTGGCAATGGTTCTGGGGAGATGTTACCATCCTATGTGGTTTACAAGTCTGAGCACCTGTGGTCGACATGAACCGAATGTGGCCCTGTGGGTTGTAGATACAACAGAACAAAAAGGGGCTGGTTCGATATGGAGACGTTCGAAGATTGGTTTATGACTACTTTACTTCCTCGGTTGAAAAAGCTGCCTGATGTCAAGGTTGTGATAGGTGATAACTTAAGTTCCCATATCAATTTAGAAGTTTTAAAAGCTTGCGAGGAAAACAATGTAAGGTTTGTGTGTCTGCCGCCAAATTACGCACCTCGCCCCAACCGTTGGATGTATCCTACTACGGCCTCATGAAAAGAGAATGGCGTAAGATATTGACTTTGTGGAAGGAAAAAAACAAGTAAATGACAAGCTTGCCCAAGGATCAATTTCCTAAACTGGTTAAACAGCTGGTTGATTGTTTGTATGTAGAGAAGAAGAAAAACATGATATCTGAATTCGAAAAAACAGTTATCATACCTCTTGACAGAACAAAAGTACTGGAGTGCTTGCCTCAACATAACTTAAGCAGCCCCATGAAAAGACTGCTAGGAGACAGTTTCATGCAAAACCTTGCAGAAAAAAGGAAGGAAGTGACAAAAACTAGGCCTACTATGAAACGTAAGAAGTTGGATGTTTCAGCTGGAAAAAGTGTTTGTACAAAGTTGTTTGATGGGTCAAGCGCAAATGAAATGGACTTTGTAGGCCCATCAACTTCTACGCCCAAGCCTAAAAAAGGGGGCCAATGTAAAAAACAAAAATCAGCAAGTGAATTAGAAAATTCAAGTTCTTATATTCTTCATGATGACAGCGCTTCAGATGATGGCTCACATTTTTCTGTAACTGGAAGTGAATTTGAAGATTTCTATGAAGAAGTGGTATGATTGAGCCTATGAAAGAAACACTGCCGGTACCGAATACAGAATTTCTAAAACGTACTAACTTCAAAGAAGGTGACTTCGTCGTTGTAATGTATGAGGGAAACCACTATCCGGGTTTGATAACAAAATTGCCCAATGTAGAAGAGTTAGGCCCTACAGTAGATTGTATGAGCAAAACTAAAAAGTTCTGGAAGTGGCCCGACAAAAAGGATGTTCTTGTTTACGAGTGGGATGACATTAAGAAGAAAATCAACCCTCCAAAGCTAATGAAACGAGGACACTTTAATGTTTCTGGAATGGCTGATTACGAGTGAGAGTGAAAAGTTTAGCATTCAAAAATCATAAGAACAAAAAAAGTTTTGTTCATATTTTTTATATCAACAAATTTGTTTTATATGTTTAAATAAGTAAATAAAATTTTCTTTTGCTAGTTTACAGTGTCATTTCATTGGCAGATTCTTGGGCAAGGGGTTACAATAGTTCAACTTGTGAATTGTATTCAATTTCTATTAAAATAAGTGAGTGGTCCAAAGAAACCCCGAGCAGGGGTTACTTTGTTCCAAAATTTTAAAAATACATAAAAAATTAAAAAAGCGGAAATTTGTTTTAAAACAAGTACAGTTTACTTCCTTATACTTTGGTAATTCGTTAAAACTCGATTTGGATATTGAAATCCCTTTAATTATATTTTTTATTAACGAATATGCAAGTGAAAACAAAAAAAAAGTGGCTCAAAGTAGCCCCGATTAACGGTACTCTGTTCATTTGTTTAAGGCGTTTTACACAAGGGAAGATTTTTACCTTCCAACCTACTTATACATATATAGGTATACAAGGTTATGCAATCGACTTTTTTTTCACTATCGCTAAATCGACTTATTAGCTCATTTTACAACTTATGGCCAAATTTCGCTAAGATCGGCCATCGTGTCTGGGTATCTGTGTGTATGTATGCGTGGATGTATTCTGGTATCCACGATAACTCCAGAACGAAAATACTTATGTACTTAAAAGTTTGTACTTAAGCTTGTTTTCATTTGGCTTAGAGCTGATTTGATTTAGAGGGAGAAATCCAGTGGCGGAGAGGGGGTTTATTAGGGGAAATTTTTGGTTTGTATCAAATATTTCTAAAACAGGTGCAGATTTCGAAGATATTAAAATACCTAGATATAGACGTTAAACATATCGATTATCTATGTTCTATGCAATTTTTTGATATGACGCGTAATTTAGCGGCAAAAAAATTCCTAAAGTAGAATTTAAGTGTTAGTTCAAATTTTTCCATTATATTAATAACGATTAATTTTATAAGAAAAAGTGTAAACGTATTTTTTAAAGAAAATTTAATTTTACATAAATTTTCTTTATAACGTTTTTTAATGTAAAGCGAAATAAATGCGAAAATTAAATAAATTTGGTAACGCTGAAGCTGTATTATCGATATTTTTGTAATAATAATAATTTTTTTTATTGGTGCCCCATTTTACCTATTTAAAGCACGCCTTAGCGTGTTTAAATCGAACTTTCAAAAACGCGCGTTTTTTAAAGTTACCATGGCAACATCAACAACTCAAGAAACGTGAAGTCTAAATGACAATTTTTTGATCATTGATCTGACAGAAGTACCTTGTAACGTCAAATAAAATATTACTAACAAATTCAAAACCTTTATTTAAACATTATTTGACACTTTTAATTTTATAAATGAAAATAGAAAGTACAGTTAGTATTGTTAGATATATTAATTTTTATTTACATATTTTACATTATTAGTTCTTATTTCCATTTTTTGTAGTAATAATACTAGTATTTATGATTTCAAGGTACACCAGTAAAAAAAAATAGCGTAAAGTATTCGTGGATATCTGGTCTTTAACTGCGCCGTCGTGCTTGAAAAATCGCGCGTGTTTTAAAGACCTTTTTATCCACTTATACTTTAATATACTATTAATTACTTTTGAACTTATTCGTTCATAACAAAACTTATAATAATAATAACATGCATCTATGTCTATTAATTTCTATCTGATATAAAGTTTTAAACGTCATTCTGACATAGATTATTGTTTTTGTTTTTACATTGTTGCCTGTTTTCATTATGAACGTATGAAAAACAGATTGCATAGTTGTCCTAAAAAAATTGAAGATAAAATTATTTTTCTTTTAATTTAAGTTAGCATCTAGATGTGTTGCATATTTTCGTAATGAACTTCTTATAAAAGAGGTTGCATAATTATCCTACTAAAATTTTATTAATATTATTTCATTTCTTTTAATTTTCATTTTGTAGATTAGAAGGTGGTGTGGTGTTCCACACCAGATATTTGTGAATTATTAACAATGAATTATTTATAATGAACATATCCTAGTAGGTTACATCTTTTAATGTTTATGCTATTTTTCTTTTTTTACATCTACTAATTAAAAAAATTGTCAAAAATAATAGATATGTATCTAATATTTGTTAAATAATAAAAAATGTGACAATTCAAACAGAATATTACTTTTCTAAAAAAAATATAAAATTTGAAATTTCAAAAATGTCGAAGATAAAGAAGGATTGTATTTCTTTTTTAACGAAATATTTACAAAGAAAGGAACACCAAACTGTTTGGTTTGTAACGGAGATCAAAACTACATTATCATAACATTTAGCCATTCTCAATTAGTAAATATAATTTTCATAATTAATAATAATTGAAAAGTGTACTAAATAAAAGAAATTGTATACGGAAATTAATGACATAAAAATAGCGTTCTAGATTAACTAATTTAGGCTCCTAGCACTTACACATGTAAACTTAAGCAGGTGAGCCGGCTGTTATATCATACTGTATTAAATTCATTATAAATCGTATAATGAAGCAGATAATGGATGAAATTATTTTCACTTACGCAACTTAGACCAACGCCCAACGTCAAATAATTACATAATATTTAAATGTAACATGTCAAATCGTTAGTAAAAATTCAAGAAAATGAGTTCTATAAAATTATTATCGGTATAATTTTACTTTCAATTGAGTGAAAAATGTGTTCGAGCTACTTTCACTTGACATCCGATTGCAAGATAAATCGAACGACTTTCAACAAGTTTTCGGATTATGTATCCCAAATTTTCCTTTAACTTTTAATCATTAGCATACATACAAAATGTGTAACCATGTAAGGTGAGAAATGTAATTAAAATTAAAAAAACTTAAAATTCTAATTGCATATCTATTAATACCACGATTAATTGAAATTTGCTATACCTGTTGAGACATGATAATGATGGCTTGGATTGTTAAATAAATTACGCTTCTTTAAACGATTATTCAATATTCTTTTCATCATCACATATAAATTATATGTTTGAAAAGAACAGACCCCAATCACTATAATTAAGGTTACAATTAATCCTATACCAAACAAGTAATCAACCGTGACAGTGAATGTATCTTTGCAAATTTTAATAAGCTGAAAGTGAAATCTTACACTTTTTATAAAAAAAAGTTTCATTCAATCTATTAAATAATAAAAACAAACTAATAAGTATTTACTTACTTCAAGTAGCTTAAACAATCACTGGTGGAGTACATTCACTTAATAACCGAACTAAATTTCTTATCTTAAAAATGAAAGCCTTTTATTGAATTCTAAAATCCCTTCCTTAACATAATTTCTTTTTCATAATTAAGTGGGGAGTTCCAAACATTTCAATTTATTCATCTTGGTACCTATTTCGATAATTTAGATTAAGTTTGGCGAATTAGATCAGATTGTTACTACAAATTATCGTATTAATATTCATACCAGGATATAAAAAACTATAATGCATCTTCTAATGTCTGAATTTTGCGTTATTAAATATGGTTTTTGTTAATTAGTTGTACATGGTAATTTTGCAGCAATTAATAAAATCATATACAATGTTAATTTATCTATCAGTTATCAGTACACTGAGTAGTCAACTAGGACATTTTCGGTTGTTAAGTGTGAAGCTACTTTAAGAAAGTATGTTTTTATAATTTTAATAAGTTCTATTTTTAATTTACATACTCAAAGTGGGTAAAGCAAATCTTCTAAGTAGGTTATTTAAGACTCTGAAATAGGAGTTATTTGATAATTAGTCATTGTTGTTGCCTTATTTAAATATGACTTCATACCTTTCCTTTTAAAAGAAATATAAGCTATACCTATTAGAGTAACAATTTCAGTAATCAGCAAATTATGGACATTGTTTTGAAGGGAGATAAACAGTTAAAAAGAAGTAAATTTGTTTTTTTAATATCAAGAACTATTAGTAATTTTCCACCAACAATAGAGGCACATTAATTGACGCTACATTGATGACAAATAATTGGTGTGCTGTGTTCGAAGCGGAAGTGAATACTAAAATATTCATTTTAAAATTGCGAACTGTTTTATTCCTTTTTAGGCGTGTTCGGGGTGTTTAGAAAAGCTTATTTTCGTTTTTTGGCAATAACTCGGCGAATGTTGATAAAAAATAAATTAGTAACCCCTAATTTTGTACCGTTTTTAAAGCCCTACAATTTATCTTAAGAAGACCCCCAACCTAAAATCAATATTTTTAGCCTGAGAAGGGAGGGAAAAATAAAATTTTCGCGGTTTTTTGCATTTATCTCGTTTCGATTAACAAATAACACGTTTTCGCTCATGAGAAAGTGTAGGGCTTGAAAAAAACGAAGAAAATGAGCACTGACTCGTTACGATTAATCAAAAACTGAGGCCAGGGGACCCTCCGGAAGTCGCGCGTGCCGAGCCGACCGTTCGGGTGCTTTTTTCGCTTCTGTCTCTTTTCTGATAAATGCAATCGAAAAATGACATAAAGCTTGTAGATGATGAAAATATCTACCATTAGCCTCACATTACACCGAAATACATTGAAAATTGCATACAGTAGAGAGCCCGAAAGTCATGTGATCGGCACAAAGCAGTCATTTTAATTTAAGAAACCGTACTTAAACGTCTAATTGTAAATAAATATATGGATAATGTATGTAATTCGAAAAAATGTAGTGTTAATTGTTATTATATCATTAATAATTTTTCGTAATATTCCATTAAAAATCTCAATGCACACTACTTTCTGTCGGCAAATCTGCCATTGAAACAAGACCACTTCCCATATAGCCACACCATGTCAGACGTGATCGGCACCATGTCGTGCGAAAGTGGATGCAGATTGTCGACATTAGCAACTTGGATAGACTGCAACCCGCTAATGCATAATTTGTATAAGACAATACTGGAACCACCCCCAACTTTTGCAGCATTTTTCTTTTCCATAATGTGTGGAATGGTGCATCTTTAGCAACGAAGGTCTTCAGGCGTTACGCAGAGTATGCCACTCGTTGCGTGAAATGTTCCGTGCCCGTCTACGGTCTTGAGGTTAAAATCAAATTGTGAAAATGCGCCTATCAAAACTGTACTTTCGCCTGCGTGCACGAATTTTCATAGGACACAACCTTGGTATAGGACGCCGAAAATCCTAAGCTTGTTAGTGTCAACGTTTTCGAACCGAACTTTTTGTAAAGAAATGCCCCAACGCTAATCTTGACCATTGAATTAAAAGAGCGAGGGCGCACAGCAAATACAGCATTATGTTCTATCGATATGTATTTCATGTTGACTGATTGCAATGAATGATTCGTTTGTCTTTTTGAATTACATCAGACAGAAAAACTCTTAACGATTCATGTACTTCAAATTCGGCAATCTGAAGGAATTCATCGGCGAGAAGATAACTGTTCGTGTCATGAATTGCCAATCTGATGTCCTCACGAATACTAGGGACAGCTTCGGCGACGTTATCACTTCTTTGCGCCTACCATGCGTCAGAAATAACTTTGTAACCAGTGTTTCTGAAACAAACTACGGTACCGCGTTCCAAACCGATCACAAGAATATCATCAACGTATTTGTTCTGCAAGTGAGTTCGCACGGTTGGTATACTCGAGCACAAATTCCCCCGTACTTGAGCCATCAACTCAGTTATCGAAAATTGACACACATCGTTCTTCCGCCTTTAGGTCTTTCCGACCATTGTCTAATAGAAATCATTTCTACTATACCTAATTCCACTGTTGTTCACAAAACCGATAGGACCTTGTGGTGTTTTAAGTCAGCTCGATGGAGTGATTTACGGGATTTCTTTGCAACCTTTCCATGACGTGAATATTGTTTTAACCCGTCTTCTTTTTCGGACATCGCTCTTTCAGTATCTGAAGTCATCCTCATAGGAATGGAGGTATACATTCCCAAAAAACAGTACCGTATAGGTCATTCACGTTCCCAACCCTGGTTCAATAAGGCTTGTGCTGATGCAATATCTTTAAAAATAAATATTACATTAAAAGGAAATCTAATAAATCGGTCGACAGCCATGTAGAATACGTTGGTGCTAGAAATATCTGCAAAAGTGAAATCACTAAAACTAAAAAGTTGTTCAAACAACGAAAATTCAATGAATTAGCTACATCTCCTTTAGGCAGTCGTAAATTTTGATCTTTAGCTCTTGGGATCGGTCATCAGTAGGCTTGATCTCAATAAGGCGACTGGCCCAGACGGTATCCCAGCTATTGTCTTAAATAAATGTTCCCCGAACTAGTATCAGTCCTATCTAAGCTCTATACGATCTCTATGTCTTCTGGAGAATTCCCTTCATCATGGAAGTTAGCAAATGTTCAACCTATTCCCAAAAAAGGCGACAAGACCGATCCTTCAAACCACCGACTAATTGCCATCACTTCCATTTTGTCTAAAATCATGGAAAAAGCCATCAATCAGCAACTGCTCACGTTCCTGGAAACTAACAAACTCTTTAGTGACCACTAATATGGGTTTAGGTAAAGTCGTTCTTTCATATGTGACCCAAGTTTGGAACAATACAGTAGAGCAGTCGGGTGAAACAGATGTAGTCGCTTTAGATACCTCAAAGGCATTTGACCAAGTTTGGCATAAGTGTTTACTTGCCAAACTCACCTCGTTTGGGTTAAATGATACGCTCATCAACTGAGTTTCTAGTTTCCTTGATAAAAGACGAATACGTGTCGTAGTTGATGGCTTTTTTCAAAAGAAGTTAGCATTAACGCGGGCGTACCACAGAGATCCGTTATGGCGGCTACACTTTTTCTGCTGTACATAAATGACCTTATTTCTTCAACAACTAACCCCATCCATTGCTTTGCTGACGATAGTACTCTTCACTGTAGTTCATTTCAGTCTACTCATAGTGATAATCCACCTTCTATGTCAAATCAAGAAATTAAAGCTGAAATGGCAAATTCAATCAACAAAGACATTCAACGTATTCTCGAATGGGGAAGCAATAATCTAGTTAAATTTAATGCTAACAAAACTTAGTGTTGCCTCGTATAACCATTTGTGTTGGTTATAATAATAATGAATAATAAGATGAGATGTAAATGGGTAACTTATGCTGGGTTCGTGCCAATAAGCCTATCGGAAATGTATCTCAATTTTAATCTTAATGGAAAAGCAGTAAATTAAAATTTGTATCACTTTACATTTATTTAACGAAATTTGTTAACTACTGTAACACTCATGCTATCTAAATAATTATGGTAATTTTACAGTTAAGGTGCACAAAAAGAAATGAAAATACGATCGTATAATCTCACATTTTTTCACCGGCTTTCTTTCCTACTATGGCAGATTAAATGGTACAGATCGTTAGTTTATTATAAATTTATAAATAACAAGTTGAACTTAAATATTACTTGTAGTTTTAAAGTGGAAAGTATGTAAAATGATAACTCTGAACTAAACACAATGATCAAAAAAAACTATAAATTAAATTGAAAGTCAAACAAAACATAAAATCTCAATTATACTTTATGTAACTAAATTAACAAATATTTTGATTTGCGGAATAAAATGGATCTGTAGCCGGTTCCGCTCCCAGGTGTTATCCGACATTGACAACTATGAAAATTCCCAAGTATATTATCCAGTTCTTAATATATATTTTGTTATTAATGAAGTAAAATTCTTCGTTGGCCTTTCCAATGATAATCCTCTATCTACCAGCATGCTTTTCAGACAAACTTACACCACTATTAGCATGTTTCTCAAGATTCTGGTAGTTTAGAAATTCATTATTATGTATCAAATAAATCTGAGATGGGAAGTACGGACAAAAGGATTGTAATTAGTTTTGGATAATTAAAAGATATGTAACTTACGCCTTGTTAAGAAGACCTTTCAATCAAAATGACTTAATCAATGTTCACCGAACTCTTTATACTCAAATCCGCAATAATGCGAAGTAAACTTTGGTACTCGTAAATTCAACCTTTACTTTTAAAAAAATCGTCTTTGTCAAAATATTTATTTAGACAACGTTCCTCATTTTTTTTTTTGAAGTGCCTTCTTTATTGTCATTTTTTTTATATGACTATTCTATCGTAAGTTGGCGTATACATGTAAAAAATTTAAAAATTGACAATAGAATTATGTGGAATTAAATCGTTACACTCGTGTCCGCCAATAAAGATCATCATTTCCTGTTGTAAGTATGAATGGCTCAGTTCTTAAGTTTTCAGACTCTATTACTCTGTTGGGTATGACTGTATCTTCAAATCTCGCATGGGTTGACCATCTTCTGTCAGCTACCAAAACAGCTGTGTAAGGCCCAAATTCGGCCTCATCTGGAATATAATTTTCACCTCTGGGTTAGTGCTCCCCAATACGCTCTCGATATGTTATTACAACGGCTATTGTGCTGGTGAATTACATTCTTTGATACCATCTCCGGCTATCTTTGCGAGAAACACTCGGTTCGCTCATTCACATCGTCATCATGCAGTACAAATCTCCACTTGTCGTACCAAACGGGCGCAATCCACATTTTTCTACACGGCTTCTAAACTCTGGAATGATCTCCCTAGTTCATGTTTTCCTCTTACTTATGATATGAGAAAATTTAAGGTAGCTGTTCATAGACATCTATTGGCAATTCATTATCCCTCTATCCATCCTCCTAAGTGTTCCTGAGTGCTTTAGCACGCTAGGCCAAATTTAGCTTGTTCAGGTCCACAATCATAAAAAAAAGCATTGCTATTTTCTGCCAAGTAAGAATAAATATCATTCATAGCGTCCTCAACTTGATTTCCGGTAGGTCGCCATTTTTGACCCCTAGTTAACGGTTTACGATATACATACCGACGACTGCACTCTGAATGATAACCGAGCTCTTGCGAAAATTAGATCGGGTACAGAGTTTACACGTTGCAAAATGGAACGAGAAATTTCATCGTAGCGGTCTGTAAGGATTTGAAGAATATTTTCATCCGTTCTGCTGTGTATCAATGTAAATATCTTGATTCGTTTATCGTGAGGAATTTTATTTATATCTGATGGAAGTTTTTCTCCACAAAAATTCTTCGCAAAATGTTTTCGCTAGCATCTCTTCTCACTAAACCATCAATTGACAATCGTAAATCTGTGTACTGCTTGTAGCAACTCCGGTGAACTATAACGTTTTGCACATTTTCTAACATACGCTGATATTCTTCTATGTTTCTTTTCATACTTGACCGTATTAGAGTTTGCACAGCTCTCACTTTGGCTTCATGTACGTAATCCTCACCTAACGGCCTTTGGTATATGAAACACTCGCTCATCGTAGTATTTTTTTGTAAAAATTTCGACCCAACAATATTGCTTTTCATCAATGTGTTGTTCCACTCAGTTTCGAGACTTTAGCAACGCGTTGTTTAATAACCGTTTAGGACAGTGCATCTATAACGCGATGCCGCATCCTTTCTTTACTTTAACTAAATATTTTCGTAGTTTAAGCGATTTTTTAATTTTAAATATTTATAATTTAATTTTAAATATTACATTTACACAATTAATAATATTCTTCAATTCTGTATACTTTAATATTCAGAAATACTTGAAAATCTTTCTATCATCAATGTAATGCCGACAGAAAATAGTATGCATTGATATTTTCAATGGAATATTACGAAAAATTATTATTAATATAATAACAATTAACACTAAATTTGTTCGAATTAGCTCCTTGGTATTACTATATTTTCAATATATTTATTTACAATTAAACATTTAAGTACGCAATAATTCATGTAACTAAACGATTTCTTAAATTAAATGACTATTTCGTGACGATCACATGACTTTCGGGCTCTCTACTGTACGCAATTTTCAATAAATTTAGATGTAATTTGCGGCTAATGATAGGTATTTTCATCCTCTACAAGTTTCATATTTGTCATTTTTTGATTGCATCATCAGAAAAGCGCGGCTTCCCAAGGCTCCCATGGGCTCAATTTTTGTCTAATCGGAACGAGTCGCCACTCATTTTCTTCGTTTGTTTAAGCGCTGCAAAAGGTGTTATTTGTTAATCGAAACGAGATAAACGCGAAAAACCGCGAAAATTTTATTTTTCCCCCTTTAACGGGCTAAAACTCGAAAAGTATTGATTTTAGGTTGGGGGTCTTCTTAAGATAAATTATAGGGCTTTAAAAAAGTTACAAAATGAGGGGTTACTCATTCATCTTTTTTTTATCAAAAAGCTCTGGGTCTCATGATACGACAACTCAAAAATAAGCTTTCTAAACATTCTCAACACTCCTAAAAAGGAATAAAAAGATTCGCATCACTTTAGCCCTTAAGTGTCTAATTTGACTGGCCTAATATACAAATAATATAGATTAAAACTTTAGCACCGTCTAATTTCTCGATATCTATAAGATCAGTGGAACGTAATTAAGTGATGGTGAGTAATAACTAACAAAATAGGCTATCGAATGTAATATTCTTTTGGATCCTATAAAATAAGAAAATAGAAGTGGTCTAAAGATATCTTAGCGTGCGGGGTAGGCATCTTAGTGGTTATTGCTGGCTTGCAAATGGATCTTTTCTGGATAAAGGTTGTAGAGGTACGACTGGGGCGATAACCGATTTACCTGCTAATTCAGATTCTTATGAAGCTAGTATGATTGTCTCGCACTTCTTTGGTAATTCAAGAGTAAATGAGAATGTCGAAATTCTCATGGATAGTTATATAGGAAGAAATCTGTTTCTACCTTATACATGGTTTAAACATATAACAGTGTTCATATGTATATATGCTAGAGAGAGAAGCTAAAAACATGACTGACTTGACCATTTCTGATGAATGACTCAAAAACCTGGTTAAGGATGCAAAAGTAATGCGTAGATCGGACTTTTTGATTAAGCCTAAAGTGTGCTTAGGACAAAAGTGGATGTAGAGAAACTAGTGCGAACGTTTATAATTAAAGAGCAAAAACTGGTAGCTGACGATGTGTGAACGAGATATGCAGAGCATTGAGCAGAGGTTTGAATGTGAATCAAATGATGTGGAAAGAGCAACTGAAGTACGGTTACATTGTAAGTGTATGGATGTGCTTGAAAGACATTGTTGCTAATTATGCTACACAGATATTATGTGGAAAAGCACTGCCGGTAAGCAGAAAAGCAGTATCTAAGAAAAAAAGCGTACGCGCACAGAGATTAGAAAAAGCGGTTATATGAAGCGTACAGACTGAGAAACAAAGAAGCCAACGAGGCAGTAGGATTACGTAAAAAGGAATTAAGGATACCGGCCAAGTGCTCACTACTGACCAATTCTGATTACTTCCATTTTGCAAAAATGCCTCAGCCAACAGCCACCGTCTTTCATTGAATCTAGCGACCCCCTTACTGACTACCAATAGGGTTTAAGGTACATTGGTTCAACAGGTGATCTTTCAAACAGTCCCTGTAGATATTTCAGAGGCATTTGACCGAGTTTAGCATAAATGTTCACTTTCCAGACTCAGCTCGTTTGGATTAACTGCAAAGCTTATCATTTGAGGTTACAGTTTTCCTGATAAAAGGCAAATACTGTCAATTGATGGTTTCTTATCAAGAGAAGTTTGCATTAACGTAGGCCTGCTATAGGGCTCAGTCAAAACTCCTACACTTTTTCTTCTATAGACAAATTTCGTCTTTCAACATCCATTGCACTGCAGACCACAGCACTCTTCAATGTAGTTCATCTCAGTCTACTCATAATATTTATCCACCTTCTCCCTCAAATCAAGGTATTGTGTTCGACAAAAAAGATCGATCACATCGTGTGGTAAGTATGAATGGCCAGATCTTAAGTTTTTAGACTTTATTACTATTCTAGAAAGCACTATTTTTAAATGTGAGATGAGTTTACCATCTTCTGTCACTATTAAAGCATCTCCTCGTAAAATAGACTATTTATCCAGATCTAAGTAGTACTTCTAGAATATAATTCTCATCTCGATTCGTGTGTTGTGTTTAGGTGAAGGAGGACGTGTTTTGCATAGACTACAATTTTGACGTTAAGTTAGTTGAGAGTTTTAAAGTTTTGTTTGGGGGTGAAATAGGAAAGGGAAGGGTGTGAGTGACGGTTGAGAGGTGAGAGGATAAGGAATTAATTTGTCTACAGACATTTTAAAGAAGTGGATATTAATTTAAGTAAATAGTATTGGAACTTTGTATAAACATTACATATTGTGAGCATTAGAAATAGAGGATAACCTCTAACCTATATTTGTTGATATATAAAAATTTTAATTTAATTTCAAGTGATTGTTAAATTACTATATTTGGGACGTTACAAACGCGGAAGGACAATAAAAGAAATAATATAGAGACAAGGGAAAGAGGGAATTAATAAAAGAGAGAGGGAAGAAGAAGAGGCGGAAAGGCAAACGGCATTTGAAAAAGGGAAGAAGATAACACGGACACCAGACATTGAAAAGATAGGGGAAGAAGAAAGAGGAAAGCGGGGGAGAATAATTGAAACAAGAAGAAAAGAAAGTACAACAAAGAAGGGAAATTGTAGAAAGGAATATACAGTGGGGAAAAGTAAAAATAAAAATAATGATATATAGTAGAAAGATGAAAGAGACGAGAGAGAACTAAGAAGATACTATAGAAGAGAGGGAGGGGGAATGATAATATTGGAAGGAGCATTAACGCGAGAATAGGGAAAGAGGGGAGAATAAAAGAAAAAAAGCGACGGAAAAGAAACAGACAAAGGATGAATTGCTAAACATAGAAGGTAAAGAACTGCCTGAAGTGTGCAATGGTAGGGGGTGGGAAATAATGAATGGGAACAGAGAAAAAAGAGAAATTGGGGAGTACGCGTACATAGGAGGAAGGGGAAAATTAATAATAGACTATGTAATAACGAAAGCAGAGGCTAGCGGTAGGGTGAAGGCATTGAGGTTAGAGGAGAGAATTTATAACTAAGAAAGTATAGACAGAAGAGAGTATAAAGAATTAGAAAGGGAAAATGGGAAAAACAATATGAGAAGGTAAGGAAGTGTACAAGAAAGTGTGAAAGAATTGAGAGAGAGAATGGAGGAAGCAAAGTCAAGTTTAAAAACTGGAAGGGGGAGAAAACGGGATGGAAGGGGTGGTGGGACAAAGGATGCAAGGAGGCCAAGAGGAAGGAAAGGAGAACACTCAAAGTATGGAAAATAGGGAGGGTAGAAAAAAAGAATATAAAGAAGCAGTAAACAAATATAAGAAAATATGCGAGAGTGAAAAGAAGGAAATCAAAAAAAAAGAGGAAGAGCAAATAAGGATATAAAAACAAAAGAAGGCGTATGGAAATATTTAAAAAAAAGAAAAAAGGAGAAGATGGACACAAAAGAGAATACAAATAAACGAATAAGAGAGATATTTTAGGAACTTGCTGAAGGGGGGAGCAAAGGCAGAAAGGAGAAGGAAGATAAAGTTAGAAGTGATACGAAATATATGAAGAAGGAGAAGGAATAAAAGAAAAGGAAGTAATAGAGCCAATACGAAAGGTAAAAAAAGGTAAAGCGGCGAGAGATGAAGCGATACAAGGTGAGGAGTGGGTATATGGAGGAGGATGACGGAAATAATAAACAAAACATGGAGAGCGTAAGGATTCCCAGAGAGATGGAGAGAAGGACGTATATCCCCAGTACACAAAAAAGAAGACAAAAAACAAATGGGAAATTATAGAGGAATTACATTGTTAAACACGGCGTACCAAATATATACGCCACCGTGCTAGAATAAAGACTAAAGAAGGAAACGGAAGAAAAGAAATTGTTACCAAAGGGACAGGTAGGGTTAAGGAAAGGAAGAGGAGTGATAGATAACATGTACACATTGAGACATATGGCAAACAAGGAACTAGAAAAGAAAAGGAGGTAAAATGGTAGCGGCATTTGATAGAGTGAATAGGGAACGGCTGTGGGAATACATGAGAAAAAAATATATAAATGAAAGGCTGATAGAAAGGATGAAGGAAATTTATAAGGAAACGATGAGCAGGGTAAGAGCGAATGGGGAACTGAGCAAAGAATTTGTAACAAAGAAGAGACTGAGGCAGGAATGTCCATTGAGCCAAATCCTGTTCGCTGTATACAAAGTAGACCAGGAGAATACATTAAGGGCACAACAAGTGGGAGGTTTGGTGGTAGGGAACACGAAAGTGTGGACGCTGGAATACGCAGACAACATAGTATTAATAGCAAAGGAAGAAAAAGAAATGAAGGAGATGGTAAAAACGATGGAAAGATACTTGAAAAGAAAATAACTGGAAGTAAAGGTAAACAAAACGACGGTAATGGTGTTGATAAAAGACGGAGGAAAAAGGAAGAGTGGAAATGGAGGGAAGAGGAGATACGGCATGTAAAAGAATTCAGATACTGGAAACACACGATAAGCCAAGACAACAAAGATGGGGAACATACAAAAAGAACGAGTGAGAAAAGGAAATAAAGTAATAGTGCAAGTATGGTGTGTGGGAGAAAGACTGTTTGGGATAGACTTAAGGAGAATGAAACTATTATTTGATAAGCTAATAGAAAGTGTAATTAAAAATTATTAATTTTATTAAATACATAAATAAAAAGTTTACCTCGAGTAGGATTTGAACCTACGACCTACACTTTGCTAGAGTACCGTGCTAATCAACTGCGCTATCCAGATTCAAGCCTCAATCGATGTAAATTTTGTCTTTATGTATGTAGAACTGATGTAAATTCTAAATATAATATATAATATCTACTCGAGGTAAACTTTTTATTCATGTATTTAATAAAATTAATAATGATTTTTAATTACATATTTCCCTTTGAACATATTCGTTCATAACAAAACTTATAATAAAATAATAGAAAGTGTGGTGTTGTATGGGGCGGAAGTGTGGGGGAGGAAAGAGAATATAGGTGGAGGGGCTACAAGAAGTGGGTACTGGGAGAAACACCGAGGTATATATCATAGAGAGGAAGTGCAAGAAGAAAAAATAAGATTAAAAGGCGGGAAACAGAGCAATAAAGTACAAGGAGGAAATGAAAGAAATAGCGGAGTGTACAATACTACAAAAATGTTGGAAAGAAATAAAACAAGGGAGAATAAAATATGGACGAGAACCAGAAAAGAATATTATGGAAGAAACGGCTATGCGAGGGAAGAAGTGGAGAAATTAAGAAGCGAAGGAGTGAGGATGAGAGAGGAGATAATAAGAACATTAAGGAAGAAAGTATACCAGTATATTTGAAAGGGGAATAGAGGAGGCAAATAAAGAAGATGATAGCGAGATTTATATGTGGAAACGAAGAGAGGGGAAACAAATATTGGATAAGGGATGAAAATAGCAAGTGTAGGTTGTGCCGGGAATAGATAAAGACAATCAAACGTATGCTGAAAGAATGCACGAAGTTAAAGGAAAAGGAGAGGACGGTAGAAGAAATACTAGAGGAGAAAAGAAGGAGAGCGGATTGGATGAAAGAAGCATGGAAAAAGAGAAAACAGATAAAGGGAGAGGGGATTTTTAAAATCAGCAAAAAAAGATAAACTTATATAATTCTCATCTCTAGTTTGGTACTCCCTAATATGCTCTCGATATTGTTGGCCGTATTCATAGAAGAGCGATTACATTTATAAATGACCCATCGTTAACATCAAACATAACATACAATCTCTAGAGGATAGAGGAATAGTTTCAATTCATTCTTTGTACTAACGGTATTACAATGGTTTTGTATCTTTTATCCGTCCAAGTTTTTTAAAAACTCAAACTACTATAGACAAATAAGAAATAACCAAAACATAACGCAGGTACTGTATAAAAAGTGAGTAATTAGGTACTCTTGCTTTTAAAAGTTTCGCGTACGCCCATTTCTTATTGTATTAAATCAGGGCTGTAATTAATCAACTCTAACATTTAAAATTTTGAATAGTCAAGATGCCTTGACTGACAGAACAACACAACGTTTTAATGCTTTATGTTTATGTTCGTTTTAATTAAATGTAAAAGTCATTGGTTTTATCTATAATTATTACTTACTTAATATCTTTATTTGCTTATTTTAACAATTTGCAAAGGACAGTGTACACTTTCTACATTTACTAAAGTTCTATTTGCTATTTACATTTGACTTTCTAATGTTTCTCTTTTCCTCACTCCACCTACACTGCCTTCCTTGCCCCTTAACTGTCTTCTTCTTTTCCATATTTCTTCCATCCAATCCCCTCCCCTTCCTTTTTCCCCCAGTATTTCCTCTACCGTCCTCTCCTCTTCCTTTACCTTCCTGCATGCTTTCATCATATGATTGATCGTTTCCATCCCCTCCCCGCATGGCCTACATACTCTGTCTCTTCTTCTCCAATATTTGTTCCCTCTTTCTTCATTTCCACACCTAATCTCGCTATCATCTTCTTTCTTTCCTTCCTCCCTTCTCCTTTCAAGTATCCCGGTATCCCTTCTCCCTTAATCTTCCTATAGTTTGTATTATATTTACCGTCCTTCACCTTCATCCAACTTTCCTGCCTTTGGACATCCCTGTCCCTTCTAATTATGTCTTCTCTCACGCTCACACCTCCCCTTCTTAATCTCTCCACTTCTTCTTTCGCATGCCCATTTCTTTCATAATATTCTTTCCTGGTTTCTTGTCCATATTTTAATCTTCCTTCTTTTATTTCCTTCCAGCATTTTTTTAATATCTTACACTCTGATCTTCAACTTATTTCCTCCTCGTACTTCATTGCTCTCATTGCCGCCTCCCCCCTTACTTTATCTGCTTGCACCTCCTCTCTGGTGACATATCCCGGTGTTTCTCTTTCCACTCCCAGTACCCATTTCCAGTATTTTTCTTGCAGTCCCTCTATCTCTTTATACTCCTTCCACGCCACACTTGCCCTATTAATCTACTTCCCTTTTCTCACTCGTTCTTTTACATGCTCTCCATCTTCATTGTCTTGTCTCGTCGTATATCCCAAGTAGGTGAATTCCTTTACCTGCTGTATCTCGCCTTCCCTCCATTCCACTCCTCCTTTTACCTTTTTCCTCCCCTTTTCTTAATACCATTCCCTTTGTTTTGTTCCCATTTACTTCCAAATCTTTTTTAAATACCTGTCCATAGTTTTTAACATCTATTTCATTTCTTTTTCTTCCTTCGCTATTAACACTATGTCATCTGCGTATGCCATGGACCACACTTTTCTGTTCCCCACCACCACTCCTCCTTCTTGTTGCCCCTTTAATGTCTTCTCTAGAACTCCTGTGTATAACGCGAACAGGCTTGGCTCAGTGGACTTTCCCCAGTCCCTTCCCTGTTATAAATCTTTCACTTAATTCTCCATTCACCCTCATCCTATTCCTCGTTTCTTTATATATTTCTTCCATTCTTTCTATCAATCTTTCGTTCATCTTCTTTTTCCTCAAGTATTCCCACAGCTTTCGCCTGTTCACTCTGTCAAATGCGGCTACTAGGTCCACAAATACCGATACCATTTTCCCGTCTTTCTTTTCTAGTTCCTTATTTGCCATGTGTTTCAGAATTTATACGTTGTCTATCGTACTTCTTCCTTTCCTAAATCCTGCCTGTCCGTCTGGTAGAGGTTTTTTTTCTTCTGCTTCCACCTTCAACCGATCTTCTAGTAGCGTCACGTATATTTTATATGCCGTGTTTAGTAAAGTGATTCCTCGGCAATTTGTCACTTGTTTTTTGTCCCCTTTTTTGTGCGCCGGACATATGTGTCCTTCTCTCCACCTAACTGGGAATCCTTCCCCTCTCCACATTTTATTTACTATTTCAGTCATCCTTTTTGCTACCTTTTCTCCTCCATATATCCATTCCTCACTTTGTATCCCGTCTTCTCCTGCCGCTTTACCTTTTTTACCTTCTCAATTGCCTCTATTACTTCCTCTTCTTTAATTCCTTGTCCTGCTTCATGTGTTTCATATGTCTTCTTGCTTTGTCCTCCTTCTCCTTCCTGTATAGTTATAGTCGTCTATAGTTATGATGTAAGACAGTATAATTGGTGTGCTGAGGGACATATCATAATTTTTGTTAATTCTGTCAATATCATCTTTAACCTAATCTCAAAATTATCCATCCACACAGCAAAAATTTTGAAAAATCTTTGTTTCTTGATTTTGAAAGTGTACGCGAAACGTTTGAAAGGAAGTGTACATTTTGTAATCGTATCTATTTTCTGGACGATTCATACATTTTTTGTTTAGTAAACTAAATAATGTTATGTGTTCAACTGAAAAGGACCCACCCTTAATATTTCAGAAATGCGCCGTGTTAGAAAGAAATGCCGAAACACGTCAACTTTTAACTTGAGGGGGGCACTTTTTGGCACTAATGTCATAAATGTCAGATTTACCCCCTCCCCACTGGAGATACCCTTAAATTTTTTTTAATCCCTTTAGGTAAGTCATACCTCATTTAAAAGGTCCGGTAAATCTCTATTCAATCACATGTTTTTGCTTTTAATACCAGTATTCCATTGTTGTTTAAAGTTTTCAGATGGCCCCGTATTATGTTAGGTCATAAAGAATTTTTAAAGGATATCATAAAAAAGTCACACATAAAATAAAAGACAAGTTCTACATACATAAAGACAAAATTCACATCGATTGGGGCTTGTATCTCGATAACGCAGATGGTTAGCGCGGTACTCTAGCAAAGTACAGGTCGTAGGTTCAAATCCTACTCGAGGTAAACTTTTTATTTATGTATTTAATAAAATTAATAATAATTTTTAATAACATATATACTTTTGAACTTGTTAGTTCATAACAAAAACTTATAATAATTTAAAATTAGTCAAGTTGCTTTGGTATGTGTGAATCCTTGCGGTATTGCAGGCTCACATTACATTAATATAAGTAATTTGTTTGTAATCTCATTATATTTAGAATTTACGTCAGTTCTACATACATAAAGACAAAGTTTACATCGATTGGGGCTCGTATCTCGATAACGCAGATGGTTAGTACGGTACTCTAGCAAAGTACAGGTCGTAGGTTCAAATCCTACTCCAGGTAAACTTTTTATTTATGTAGTTCATAAAATTAAAACAATTTTAATTAATATATATATATATATATATATATATACTTTTGAACTTATTCGTTCATAACAAAAACTTATAATAATTTAAAATTAGTCAAGTTGCTTTGGTTTGTATGAATTCTTGCGGTATTGCAGGCTCACATCCCATTAATATAAGTAATTTGATTGTAATCTCATTATATTTAGAATTTATATCAGTTCTACATACATAAAGACAAAGTTTACATCGATTGGGGCTTGTATCTCGATAGCGCAGATGATTAGTGCGGTACTCTAGCAAAGTACAGGTCGTAGGTTCAAATCCTACTCGAGGTAAACTTTTCATTTATGTATTTAATAAAATTAATAATAATTTTTAATAACATATATACTTTTGAACTTGTTAGTTCATAACAAAAACTTATAATAATTTAAAATTAGTCAAGTTGCTTTGGTATGTGTGAATCCTTGCGGTATTGCAGGCTCACATTCCATTAATATAAGTAATTTGTTTGTAATCTCATTATATTTAGAATTTACGTCAGTTCTACATACATAAAGACAAAGTTTACATCGATTGGGGCTCATATCTCGATAACGCAGATGGTTAGCGCGGTACTCTAGCAAAGTACAGGTCGTAGGTTCAAATCCTACTCCAGGTAAACTTTTTATTTATGTATTTAATAAAATTAATAATAATTTTTAAAAAGACAAGTGTTAACAAAAAATAACTGTTATTTAATCATGTGTTCAAAGTGACCAGCATTAACATTCAGTCAATAGTCAAGTCTGTTTTCATATTCCTGTCGCACTTTTTGGAATGTTTCTTTTGTTATATCTCTGCAAACTTGAATAACACGCTGTCTTAAATCATCAAGAGATGTTGGTTGTGTTTTGTAGCTCTCAGATTTCAAATATCCCCACGAAAAAGTCGAGCGGTGTTAATACTGGAGATAGGGATGGCCACTCTATAGCACTTCTTCGACCAATCCACTTGCCTGGATAATTTTGGTTTAACCACTCTCTCACACGGAGCTCAAAATGTGATGTATCCCCGTGTTGCTCAAAAATAAGTTATTTTCATCAATCAAAAATTTCCTTGGCCATCTAGTTGGTTTCCGATAACGTCATCTAACATTTTCAAACATTTTTCACCCGTAAATTTCCTTCAATGAACACTGACCCAATAACAGCGTTTCCTAAAATTCCAGCCCAAACATTTATTTTTTGAAGTGTTTGGGAATGACATTCACGAAAAGTATGCCGATTGACTAATCCATTTAAAAAGAAGGTCGACTCGTCGCTAAAACAAGTATTGTGAATTGAAATTTCGTTGGAGTTAATCTTATGTGTCATCATTTCACAATTACGATCGGGATCATCTTCATTTAGTTTGTTCATTATGTGTATCTTATACGGGTGAAATTTGTGCATATGAAGCGCTGTATGTACAGACCCTACGGAAAGATTTGTGGAAGCTGCTACTTTCCTGATGGATGTTGTTGGATCCATAGCAAAATTTCCAATTACTTCTATCTGTGTGTTTCCGTCTAAAACTCTTTTCCCCTCACACTTCTTGTTCAACGCAGAACCTGTTTCCAAAAATTTTCGTACTAGTATTGACACATACTTATGATCGACATGTTTGTCTGGGCGTCTTTCATTAAATACAGTAGCTGTTCGTCTAGAACTTTCGTCGTACTTTCCGTAAAGAAAAATAATTTCTGTTTCAGCTAATGTATAAAACATTTTTCATATCGGTCAATAACAGCGATATCTGTGTATGAAAGATCAACAATTTACTAATAGAGACCATGAAACTGAATGCTGTTTTTGTAACTGTCACTTTGACTTTTTTAATGGTCATTATTGGTTTAAACTAATATAGGGAGACCCAAAGGCTTATACATCCATTGCTGGATGTGGGTTTTAAAAGAGATATCACATGCTATCCCAAGTCATGTGAAAAAACTCTAGAGGTGTTTTCAGAAGGGAGAAGGTGAATCTGAGTTTATGACATTAGCGCCAAAAAGTGCCCCCCTCAATTTAAAAGTTGCCGTGTTTCGGCATTTCTTTCTAACACGGCACATTTCTGAAATATTAAGGGTGGGTCCTTTTCAAATGAATACATTATATATTTTTAAAATACAAAATCAAGTTATCTTCAAGTCACAAACTAAATCAAAGAGCTAAAACATAATCGAATGGTTTCCAAAACAAAACGAATGCGTTTTATATAATTTTGTGATAGATCTGACAAAATATTTAACAATTTCAAGAACGTTTACTTTGAGAAGGAATTCGAAGATTTCGACAGAATTCAATCGCGTTTAGAATCAATAATAATTTTTAATTAATATGGAAGTCTTTAAAACAAAATGGAAGACTTATTTTACGATTGTATTTCTAGGGCTAAATCTAATCTACCTTCATTTAAAGATAATATAAAATTACCACCTATAAATTTCTAAATAAAACGATCACTATTTGCGAATAAAAGGAGAATTTTGAAAATAATAGAAAATCTCGAATTAGAAGATACTAATTACGAAAAAAGAGTGGGGCTTTTACACCGGAGGTACGAAAACAGACGAGTGTAGAGTAATTGTAACAAATCATATTAAAGCTTTACATTAATTACCATTAACATCTTACGTGGTTTAAGGCAGTCAATAGAAGTTTCGCAACATATTAGAAACGCTTAAAAATATGTCAAGTTCCAATGGATCATTGGTATTTGAATGACATATAACTTATTGCTACAAACGCGATTGAGAACCAACAGGGCAACCGAGCTAGTATCGTATTGGTGACACAACCTGCTTAGCATTCAGGAGGTAATGGGTTCGATTCCCATTACCGTCTACCTTGTATGAGGTTTCTTCAGGAGGTTTTCCTCATACACATGCAGCGGCATGGTCACTGAGTACATGCACACCACGTGTGGCTACTTAGGCGAATGCCCTCAGAACCCTAACTCCGTCCCTTCCGATCCTTTCCTGATGACAACTGTCCGTAATCCCACCATGCATATATACGTAATGTATGTATCTATGCTGGGAATCCATGATTGTGACTGAAGGAGCTCGGAAAGCTCGAGCAGCCCGCCCTCCCCCTTGGGGAGGGAATGAAATACGTGGCCTTCTCCTTTCCTTAAAAACGACGACACATAATCACACGGACATTTTAACACAGACATATAATCACATGGACAAATAAACACAATGCATTTGAAGTTAAATTGGAATATAAATTAAGAATTAAGTAACGTACAGAAACATATCTTAATGGTCCGCAAGACTGCAGTATCGTAGCTTGCAAATATTTTAGACTTTACAAAAGAATTTATTATCCAAACATGCACAATTACATTGAGTAAACTTAATACACATATAAATCTATATAGAGAACGGAAACGTTTACATAATAAACATTATTTTAATAACATTCACTAAACATAAAATAAAAACTGAACTTTCCCTTCTTTCTTGGATTTTTTCGTTTTGCTATAAAAAAATTACTAAACTCCGACAGAACCAGAGGGACGTTACAAACTTAATACTTAAAATCTGTGTATCTATCCACCTGTGTATCTGTATATATGTGTATCAGTATATCTGTGTATCTGTGTATCTGTGTATCTGTGTATCTGTGTATCTGTGTATCTGTGTATCTGTGTATCTGTGTATCTGTGTATCTGTGTATCTGTGTATCTGTGTATCTGTGTATCTGTGTATCTGTGTATCTGTGTATCTGTGTATCTGTGTATCTGTGTATCTGTGTATCTGTGTATCTGTGTATCTGTGTATCTGTGTATCTGTGTATCTGTGTATCTGTGTATCTGTGTATCTGTGTATCTGTGTATCTGTGTATCTGTGTACCTGTGTATCTGTGTATCTGTGTATCTGTGTATCTGTGTATCTGTGTATCTGTGTATCTGTGTATCTGTGTATCTGTGTATCTGTGTATCTGTGTATCTGTATCTGTGTATTTGTGTATCTTGTGTATCTGTGTATCTGTGTATCTGTGTATCTGTGTATCTGTGTACCTGTGTATCTGTGTATCTGTGTATCTGTGTATTTGTGTCTCTGTGTATCTGTGTATCTGTGTATCTGCGTATCTGCGTATCTGCGTATCTGCGTATCTGTGTATCTGTGTATCTGTGTATCTGTGTATCTGTGTATCTGTGTATCTGTGTACCTGCGTATCTGCGTATCTGCGTATCTGCGTATCTGCGTATCTGCGTATCTGCGTATCTGCGTATCTGCGTATCTGCGTATCTGCGTATCTGCGTATCTGCGTATCTGCGTATCTGCGTATCTGCGTATCTGCGTACTCTGCGTATCTGCGTATCTGCGTATCTGCGTATCTGCGTATCTGCGTATCTGCGTATCTGCGTATCTGCGTATCTGCGTATCTGCGTATTTGCGTATCTGCGTATCTGCGTACCTGCGTATCTGCGTATGTGCGCATCTGCGTATCTGCGTATCTGCGTATCTGCGTATCTGCTTATCTGCGTATCTGCGTATCTGCGTATCTGCGTATCTGCGTATCTGCGTATCTCGTATCTGCGTATCTGCGTATCTGCGTATCTGGTATCTGTATCTGTGTATTGTGTATCTGTATCTTGTTGTATCTGTGTATCGTGACTGTATCTGTGTATCTGTGTATCTGTGTTCTGTGTATCTGTGTATCTGTGTATCTGTATCGTATCTGCGTATCTACGTATCTGGGTATCTGCGTACCTGCGTATCTGCGTATCTGTGTATCTGCGTATCTGCGTATCTGCGTATCTGCGTATCTGCGTATCTGCGTATCTGCGTATCTGCGTATCTGCGTATCTGCGTATCTGCGTATCTGCGTATCTGCGTATCTGCGTATCTGCGTATCTGCGTATTTGCGTATCTGCGTATCTGCGTACCTGGTATCTGGTATTGCGCATCTGCGTATCTGCGTATCTGCGTATCTGCGTATCTGTTATCTGCGTATCTGGTATCTGCGTATCTGCGTATCTGGTATCTGCGTATCTGCGTATCTGCGTATCTGGTATCTGTGTATCTGTGTATGTGTATCTGTGTATCTGTGTATCTGTATCTGTGTATCTGTGTATCTGTATCTGTGTATCTGTGTATCTGTGTATTTGTTCTGTGTATCTGTGTATCTGTGTATCTGGTATCTGGTATCTGTATCTGGTATCTGTATCTGTGTATCTGTGTATCTGTGTATCTTGTATCTTGTATCTGTTCTGTATCTGTATCTGTGTATCTGGTATCTGCGTATCTGCGTATCTGCGTATCTGCGTATCTGCGTATCTGCGTATCTGCGTATCTGCGTATCTGCGTATCTGCATCTGCGTATCTGCGTATCTGCGTATCTGCGTATCTGCGTATCTGTATCTGCGTATCTGGTATCTGCGTATCTGCGTATCTGTATCTGCGTATCTGCGTATCTGGTATCGGTATCTGGTATCTGGTATCTGGTATCTGGTATCTGGTATCTGGTTATCTGTATGTGTATCTGTGTATCTGTATCTGTGCTGTGTATCTGTGTATCTGTGTATCTGTGTATCTG
This sequence comes from Vesta saturnalis, assembly GCA_036346205.1. Classification (NCBI taxonomy): domain Eukaryota; kingdom Metazoa; phylum Arthropoda; class Insecta; order Coleoptera; family Lampyridae; genus Vesta; species Vesta saturnalis. The sequence goes on from JARFJB010000379.1 coordinate 2,371,125, forward strand.
TGTATCTGTGTATCTGTGTATCTGTGTATCTGTATCTGTATCTGTGTATCTGTATCTGTGTATCTGTGTATCTGTGTATCTGTGTATCTGTGTATCTGTGTATCTGTGTATCTGTGTATCTGTGTATCTGTATCTGTATCGTGTATCTGTGTATCTGTGTATCTGTGTATCTGTGTATCTGTATCTGTGTATCTGTGTATCTGTGTATCTGTGTATCTGTGTATCTTGTATCTGTGTATCTGTTATCTGTGTATCTGTGTATCTGTGTATCTGTGTATCTGTGTATCTGTGTATCTGTGTATCTGTGTATCTGTGTATCTGTGTATCTGTGTATTCTGTGTATCTGTGTATCTGTGTATCTGTGTATCTGTGTATCTGTGTATCTGTGTATCTGTATCTGTGTATCTGTGTATCTGTATCTGGTATCTGTGTATCTGTGTATCTGTGTATCTGTGTATCTGTGTATCTGTGTATCTGTGTATCTGTGTATTGTATCTGTGTATCTGTGTATCTGTGTATCTGTGTATCTGCTGTATCTGGTATCTGTGTATCTGCGTATCTGCGTATCTGCGTATCTGCGTATCTGCGTATCTGGTATCTGCGTATCTGCGTATCTGCGTATCTGCGTATCTGCGTATCTGCGTATCTGCGTATCTGCGTATCTGCGTATCTGCGTATCTGCGTATCTGCGTATCTGCGTATCTGCGTATCTGCGTATCTGCGTATCTGCGTATCTGCGTATCTGCGTATTTGCATATCTGCGTATCTGCGTACCTGCGTATCTGCGTTGTGCGCATCTGCGTATCTGCGTATCTGCTGTATCTGCGTATCTGCTTATCTGCGTATCTGCGTATCTGCGTATCTGCGTATCTGCGTATCTGCGTATCTGCGTATCTGCGTATCTGCGTATCTGCGTATCTGCGTATCTGTGTATCTGTGTATGTGTATCTGTGTATCTGTGTATCTGTGTATCTGGTATCTGGTATCTGGTATCTGGTATCTGTGTATCTGTGTATCTGTGTATCTTGTATCTGTGTATCTGTGTATCTGTGTATCTGTGTATCTGTGTATCTGTCGTATCTGGTATCTGGTATCTGGTATCTGGTATCTGGTATCTGGTATCTGGCTATCTGGTATCTGGTATCTGGTATCTGGTATCTGGTATCTGCGTATCTGGTATCTGGTATCTGTATCTGGTATCTGGTATCTGGTATCTGGTATCTGGTATCTGCGTATCTGCGTATCTGGTATCTGGTATCTGGTATCTGGTATCTGGTATCTGGTATCTGCGTATCTGGTATCTGTGTACTGTGTATCTGTGTATCTGTGTATCTGTGTATCTGTGTATCTGATCTGTATCTGTGTATCTGTGTATCTGTGTATCTGTGTATCTGTGTATCTGTATCTGTGTATCTGTGTATCTGTGTATCTGTGTATCTGTGTATTTCTTGTATCTGTGTATCTGTGTATCTGTGTATCTGTGTATCTGTATCTGTGTATCTGTGTATCTGTGTATCTGTGTATCTGGTATCTGTGTATCTGTGTATCTGTGTATCTGTGTATCTGTGTATCTGTGTATCTGGTATCTGTGTATCTGGTATCTGTGTATCTGTATCTGTGTATCTGGTATCTGTGTATCTGGTATCTGTCGTATCTGTGTATCTGTGTATCTGTGTATCTGTGTATCTGGTATCTGTGTATCTGTTGTATCTGTGTATCTGTGTATCTGTGTATCTGTGTATCTGTGTATCTGTACTGTATCTGTGTATCTTGTGTATCTGTGTATCTGTGTATCTGTGTATCTGTGTATCTGTGTATCTGTGTATCTGTTATCTGTGTATCTGTGTATCTGTGTATCTGTGTATCTGTATCTTGTATCTGTGTATCTGTGTATCTGTATCTGTGTAGTCTGTGTATCTGTGTATCTGTGTATCTGTGTATCTGTGTATCTGTGTATCTGGTATCTGTGTATCTGTATCTGTGTATTCTGTGTATCTGTGTATCTGTGTATCTGGTATCTGTATCTGTGTATCTGTGTATCTGTATCTGTATCTGTGTATCTGTGTATCTGTGTATCTGTGTATCTGTGTATCTGTGTATCTGTGTATCTGTGTATCTGTGTATCTGTGTATCTGTATCGTGTATCTGTGTATCTGTGTATCTGTTGTATCTGTGTATCTGTGTATCTGTGTATCTGTGTATCTGTGTATCTGTGTATCTGTGTATCTGTATCTGTGTATCTGTGTATCTGTGTATCTGTGTATCTGTGTATCTGTGTATCTGTGTATCTGTGTATCTGTGTATCTGTGTATCTGTGTATCTGTGTATCTGTATCTGTGTATCTGTGTATCTGTGTATCTGGTTCTGCGTATCTGTATCTGTGTATCTGCGTATCTGTATCTGGTATCTGCGTATCTGTATCTGCGTATCTGTTCTTGTATCTGCGTATCTGCGTATCTGCGTATCTGTCTGTATCTGCGTATCTGTATCTGCGTATCTGCTGCGTATCTGCGTATCTGCGTATCTGGTATCTGCGTATCTGTATCTGGTATCTGTGTATCTGGTATCTGGTATCTGGTATCTGTGTATCTGTGTATCTGGTATCTGTGTATCTGTATCTGTGTATCTGTATCTGTGTATCTGTGTATCTGTGTATCTGTGTATCTGTGATCTGTGTATCTGTATCTGTGTATCTGTGTATCTGTGTATCTGTGTATCTGTATCTGTGTATCTGTGTTATCTGTGTATCTGTGTATCTGTGTATCTGTGTATCTGTTATCTGTGTATCTGTATCTGTGTATCGTGTATCTGTGTATCTGTGTATCTGTGTATCTGTGTATCTGTGTATCTGTGTATCTGTGTATCTGTGTATCTGTGTATTGGGGGTTTTCTTTTTTTTTTTTATCTGTGTATCTGTGTATCTGTGTATCTGTTATCTGTGTATCTGTGTATCTGTATCTGTATCTGGTATCTGGTATCTGTGTATCTGTATCTGTATCTGGTTCTGTATCTGGTATCTGTATCTGGTATCTGTATCTGGTATCTGGTATCTGTATCTGCGTATCTGCGTATCTGGTATCTGCTATCTGCGTATCTGCGTCGTATCTGCGTATCTGTATCTGCGTATCTGTGTATCTGGTATCTGGTATTGTATCTGGTATCTGTATCTGGTATCTGGTATCTGGTATCTGGTATCTGTATCTGTGTATCTGGTATGTTCTGGTATCTGGTCTTCTGTATCTGTATCTGTATCTTGATCTTGTATCTGTGTATCTGTATCTGTGTATCTGTGTATCTTCTGTGTATCTGTGTATCTGTGTATCTGTATCTGGTATCTGTGTATCTGTGTATCTGTGTACTGTGTATCTGTGTATCTGTATTTTGTGTATCTGTATCTGTGTATCTGTATCTGTGTCTGTTCTGTATCTGTTATCTGTATCTGTATCTGTATCTGTATCTGTATCTGGTATCGTGTATCTGGTATCTGGTGTATCTGTGTCTTGCGTATCTGTATCTGGTATCTGTATCTGTATCTGGTATCTGTATCTATGTATCTCGTATCTGTATCTGGATCTGGTATCTGCGTATCTGTATCTGCGTATCTGTATCTGTATCTGTATCGTATCTGGTATCTGTATGGTATCTGGTATCTGGTATCTGGTATCTGGTATCTGGTATCTGTATCGTATCTGTATCTGATCTGTGTATGTGATCTGTATCTGTTCTGTATCTGTATCTGTGTATCTGTGTATCTTGATCTGTATCTGTATCTGTGTATCTGTATCGTATCTGTGTATCTGTATCTGTCTGTGTATCTGTATCTGTATCTGTATCTGTATCTGTGTACTGTATCTGTTATCTGTGTATCTGTGTATCTGTGTATCTGTGTATCTGTGTATCTGTGTATCTGTTATCTGTGTATCTGTGTATCTGTGTATCTGGTATCTGTGTATCTGTGTATCTGTGTATCTGTGTATCTGTGTATCTGTCGTATCTGCGTATCTGTATCTGCGTATCTGCGTATCTGCGTATCTGCGTATCTGCGTATCTGCGTATCTATCTGCGTATCTGCGTATCTGCGTATCTGCGTATCTGCGTATCTGCGTATCTGCGTATCTGCGTATCTGCGTATCTGCGTATCTGGTATCTGTGTATCTGCGTATCTGCGTATCTGGTATCTGTATCTGTATCTGGTATCTGTGTATCTGTGTATCTGTGTATCTGTGTATCTGCTGTATCTGTGTATCTGTGTATCTGTGTATCTGTGTATCTGTGTATCTGTGTATCTGTGTATCTGTGTATCTGTGTATCTGTGTATCTGTGTATCTGTGTATCTGTGTATCTGTGTATCTGTGTATCTGTGTATCTGTGTATCTGTGTATCTGTGTATCTGTGTATCTGTGTATCTGTGTATCTGTGTATCTGTGTATCTGTGTATCTGTGTATCTGTGTATCTGTGTATCTTGTATCTGTGTATCTGTGTATCTGTGTATCTGTATCTGTATCTGTGTATCTGTGTATCTGTGTATCTGTGTATCTGTGTATCTGTATCTGTGTATCTGTGTATCTGTGTATCTGTGTATCTGTGTATCTGGTATCTGTGTATCTGTGTATCTGTGTATCTGTGTATCTGCTGTATCTGTGTATCTGTGTATCTGGTATCTGGTATCTGTGTATCTGTGTATCTGTGTATCTGGTATCTGCGTATCTGCGTATCTGGTATCTGCGTATCTGCGTATCTGCGTATCTGCGTATCTGCGTATCTGCGTATCTGCGTATCTGCGTATCTGCGTATCTGCGTATCTGCGTATCTGTGTATCTGTGTATCTGTGTATCTGTGTATCTGCGTATCTGGTATCTGGTATCTGGTATCTGTGTATCTGGTATCTGGTATCTGCGTATCTGGTATCTGGTATCTGGTATCTGGTATCTGGTATCTGGTATCTGGTATCTGTGTATCTGCGTATCTGTGTATCTGTGTATCTGGTATCTGGTATCTGTATGTATCTGTGTATCGGTATCTGTGTATCTGTATCTGTGTATCTGTGTATCTGTGTATCTGTGTATCTGTGTATCTGTGTATCTGTGTATCTGTGTATCTGTGTATCTGTGTATCTGGGTATCTGTGTATCTGTGTATCTGAGTATCTTGATCTGTATCTGTGTATCTGTGTATCTGTGTATCTGTGTATCTGTGTATCTGTGTATCTGTGTATCTGTGTATCTGTGTATCTGTGTATCTGTGTATCTGTGTATCTGCGTATCTGCGTATCTGCGTATCTGCGTATCTGCGTATCTGCGTATCTGCGTATCTGCGTATCTGCGTATCTGCGTATCTGCTATCTGGTATCTGCGTATCTGCTATCTGCGTATCTGCGTATCTGCGTATCTGCGTATCTGCGTATCTGCGTATCTGCGTATCTGGTATCTGGTATCTGGTATCTGGTATCTGTGTATCTGTGTATCTGTGTATCTGTGTATCTGTGTATCTGTGTATCTGTGTATCTGTGTATCTGTGTATCTGTGTATCTGTGTATCTGTGTATCTGTGTATCTGATCTGTATCTGTGTATCTGTGTATCTGTGTATCTGTGTATCTGTGTATCTGTGTATCTGTGTATCTGACGTGTATCTGTGTATCTGTGTATCGTGTGTATCTGTGTATCTGTGTATCTGTGTATCTGTGTATCTGTGTATCTGTGTATCTGTGTATCTGCTGTATCTGTGTCTGTGTATCTGTGTATCATGTATCTGTGTATCTGTATCGTGTATCTGTATCGTATCTGTGTATCTGATTGTGTATCTGTATCTTGATCGTTTGTGTCGTATCTGCTGCTATCTGCGTATCTGCGTATCTGCGTATCTGCGTATCTGCGTATCTGCTATCTGCGTATCTGCGTATCTGCTATCTGCGTATCTGCGTATCTGCGTATCTGCGTATCTGCGTATCTGCGTATCTGCGTATCTGCGTATCTGCGTATCTGGTATCTGGTATCTGTGTATCTGGTATCTGTGTATCTGGTATCTGTGTATCTGGTATCTGTGTATCGTGTGTATCTGTGTATCTGTGTATCTGTGTATCTGTGTATCTGTGTATCTTGTATCTGTATCTGTGTATCTGTGTATCTGTGTATCTGTGTATCTGTGTATCTGTGTATCTGTGTATCTGTGTCGTGTATCTGTGTATCTGTGTATCTGTGTATCTGTGTATCTGTGTATCTGTGTATCTGTGTATCTGTGTATCTGTGTATCTGTGTATCTGTGTATCTGTGTATCTGTGTATCTGTGTATCTGTGTATCTGTGTATCTGTGTATCTGTGTATCTGTGTATCTGTGTATCTGTGTATCTGTGTATCTGTGTATCTGTGTATCTGTGTATCTGTGTATCTGTGTATCTGTGTATCTGTGTATCTGTGTATCTGTGTATCTGTGTATCTGTGTATCTGTGTATCTGTGTATCTGTGTATCTGTGTATCTGTGTATCTGTGTATCTGTGTATCTGTGTATCTGTGATATCTGTGTATCTGTGTATATGTGTATCTGTGTATCTGTGTATCTGTGTACCTGTGTATCTGTGTATCTGTGTATCTGTGTATCTGTGTATCTGTGTATCTGTGTTTCTGTGTATCTGTGTATCTGTGTATCTGTGTATCTGTGTATCTGTGTATCTGTGTATCTGTGTATCTGTGTATCTGTGTATCTGTGTATCTGTGTATCTGTGTATCTGTGTATCTATGTATCTGTGTATCTGTGTATCTGGGTATCTGTGTATCTGTGTATCTGAGTATCTGTGTATCTGTGTATCTGTGAATCTGTATATGTCCGCAAGAGAAGTGTGCGATACAATCATATTGCAAATTAAAGAACGTTTTGCATTTAAAAATCACCTTTCTGGTACCAAGTTGTTTCTGTAAAGGTTATCCACGTAGCAAAGACAATCTGCCCTTGGAAAACATTGATATCTTCTGCAACGCCTTTTGAATGGTTGATAAACATGCACTGAAATTGGAATTGGGCATATTATTTATCAAATGCCAGAAACAACAAAAGCGGATGATCGGTTGCTTGCACACGTTAAACTGATTAGTGTAGTGTGATTTCGAGTCAACATTTAGTGAACTGTCAAATATTAAGTTTAATTATTGCATTTATCAATCTTACTAAGTTCATTTTGGTTTGATAATTACTGTAAAAGTGCGACTTGTTGTTTTGCTACTATTCATGCGAACCTGATTCAGACAGAACTTCCAAGTTATGCTTTCAAACTTATATAAAACGAGGTCAATCGAATAAGCGTATTTTTGGTAAAATGGAAGAATATTTTAAAATGTATGGATCCTTTACCAAACCAAAGGATGCACCAAAAAATTTTAACGTTGAATCTGAAACCAATGCTTTGGCATATTCAGATGTCAAACCAACTGCGTCTATTAGGGAAATAGGAATGGAGTGTGGTGTTTCTAAAGAGGAATAAAGATTAATTTTAAAAAAATATTGACGAAAGCCATATCGCCACCACGTAGGAAATACTTTATATCCAAATGATTTACAGAGAAGACTAGAATATGCTAATTGGCTTATTCGAAATTCTGAGGTAGATCAAAATTTTCCGTGTAAAATCATTTTCACTGATGAAGCAAAATTCACTAACAATGGTATTTTTAATAGAAAAACTTCGTGTTTTGGTGTTTTCCTTTAATGTTTGGTGTGGAATTCATGGTACAAAAATCTTGGGACCTTATTTCTACCACGAAAATTTGAACGCAGAAGTCTACGAAAGATTTTTAATTGCCAATTTGGAAGAAATACTTTATAATGTACCTTTGAATATAATTCGCAGTCAGCAAGATGGAGCTCCAACACATAACTCGATTAGAGTTATGAATTACTTCAATGAAAGGTTTCCAAATGTAATTGCAACAGGTGGTACAATTTTTTCGCCCCCGAGATCACGGAATCTTGCTCCGTTAGCTTTCTTTTTGTGGGGAACAATGAAAGACAAGGTGTACAAAGAAAAACCAACTGATATAAATAATTTAAAAGACAAGATTTCTATTGCTATTAATTCTGCAAGAAAAACCACGTTACGAAAAGTTCAAAACAACATTATTACACGTTGTCAATTTTGCGTACAACGTAACGACGGTCAGTTTGAAGCTTTGTTTTGATCTTGAATTGTATTAAAATTAAACATTAATAATTGTAGAATTACTTTAAAATTAGAATTTTTCCCGTCATTCTTGTTTTATTTTTAACGATTTTCAACTGCTTTATCCATAGTAGCCATAACGATGTATTTAATTAAATGATTTTTTTTTTAATTTTTGAAGTTTTACGGATTATTATTAAAATTAGATATACAAAACTGTATATCGTTGAAATCATAAAAAACCAAGGAATTTGATAAGCTAACTTTCGCTTATGGTTGCTATTTAAAAAAAGGTAAGTTAGGGTTGTAACTCAAAAAGTAGTAATTAAAAAAATGTTTTGAGTAGTGCATCTAATTAATCTTAAAATTATCTATTAAAAACATCTTTTAAGATTTACTGTATTTTTAAGAAGTAACGAGCCAACGTTGATTGAAAATCTTAATGATTTTCAGTTTTTCTCAAATAAATCGGAAACTTCGCAACAATGGTCAATTTTCTCACCGTGTTCTAAATCTTCATGTAATTCTGCGCAACTTTGGTAATTTAACCAATTTTGCATCTCTTATAATAACTGTATATGAAAAATTCGCTGAAAATGTTCTAACCAAAGCGACTCTCCCCTAATTGGTTATGAAATGAATAGATACTTTCTATTATAATTGCAAAAGGAATAATCATAACAGTATTAAATTATGCAAAACGACTTTCAAAATATATTAAATTAAGTACCCCTTAAAAAATAACGCACATTTTTTTCTAACGCAAGTATTTAAAATACATGGAAGAGTCAAAGTAGCAAGCCTTATTGTTTTTGATATACACTGTGTTAAATAGATACCTGTAGATATATAGACATTACAGTATAACATAAAATATTACTAGCAAGGGAAAAGGTCAAAATAGAAAAAATCATGAATTTTTTGTTATCGATGTAAAAATGTCAGTTTTAATTTTAATAATCCTTAAAACGGATTTTGTTAGATTTTTGCGTGATCTAATGATTCGATTTTACAAACTCTACAGCTAAGTCAATAGTAATTAACGTGTTTTGTAACGCATGTACAATTGGATGATTATTTATACGCCTATTAAATATTTTACTGAACTGTTAAGTGCAGGTGTTTTTAATGCGCGTAAAATTGTATGGAAATATGTATTTAAAATAACAAAGTGAAAGTATTGCTTTGAGAATGTCAGTTTTTAATGTGAAGCCGTTTAAATTTTTACTGTATTATATTTATACCATATTTTAAAAAAGCGACTTTAATAAAGCACACGATTATGTATCTAGAGTTATTTTAAACCTGTCTTACCAGAAAAATTAACCTGAAAACTCTCACTTATTATGACATGACTGTATCGACTTACTCTCACTGTCATCTTTTACTGATGTTATTAAATATCCAATGAATATAAGAATATTTTCTAATTCACTAATCAATTTAAAATCACATTTCAATTTACCACATTTTTAAATGTATTTGGGTAACCTAATGAAATTAGCAGCTGTTTAAACTTTTAAGACAAACTGCTGTTATCAACTTTCATACACGTGTTATGCTTTGAATTGTTTAATAAGAAGTAAATAATCACATTTTAATATTAACCAACTCGGGTAATAGTTACCTATTTGTTTCGCAACGCTGGAACATGTTCTGGAAATGTGAGTAAAATGTTTCAATTTACGAGCATTTCCAAAGACTTTTGCCGACTTGTAACGCAATAGTACATTATGAAATTAGTTTATAATGCAAGGGATTAATGCTCCGCTCAAGCAATAATGGACACGAATGCCATAATCCCGCATTATAAACGAATTTCATATGCTATTTTGTCGTCAAACTAGCCACTTTGAGACACAATTTAAATGAAATAATAATTTCAGAGCGTTACAAAAAATATCATTTCACAGGAGTCATGAACCGTCTTATAGTTGTCATAGGTTTTCATTATAAGTGTCATTTATTTTTTGTAAATAAACAAATTTTGCAAAAGTGGATTCAGACGTAAATAAAGAAATCCTTAAAAAAACAAAAGAAGCTGAGTAGAGTCTTATATCTAAAAAGTCCTAAATCATTTATAAGAAAGAGTTCGACAGATTTATTAAGTGGATGCGCAATACGGGAACTGTTACAGAGAAGGTTTTGCTTGTGTATTTCCTTGATCAGATAAGTTCATTACATCATTTATTAAAGGTAATCATTCTTTGTATTTATTTTATTAGTCAAAAACCTACAAATCGTCATCATTATGGTGCATGTACTCCAAATTAAAATGTATGTTGCGTCTCAAAAAGTTTTCAAAACTTTCGGCATTCTTGACAAACTGTTCTTTATGGTACATACCAGAGAATCCATTAATGTTTTTCAAAAGAACACTTACTTTTAATTTGTTTCTTGAAGCACCCAACGACAAATACTTACTTATGAAGGTAAATTTTTACTTCCAAGATTATTCTTAATTAACATGATTACATTTTAGGTAGTTGCAATATTTGGTGTGTTTGGCGGTTGCAGACGCATAGAATTGTACAATCTATGTGTTGGGGATATTAAAGAAGAAGGTTGTGCATTTGTGGTTTATATTAGAGATACCAAAACACATAGACCGAGGGTTTTTATCATATTAAACGATGACAGTAGAGTAAATTATATTAACCTCATAACACATTCGATCAGAGTCCTCGACAGATTGCCAAGTATTTAAATATTCCCAATGCCGATCAATACACAGGACATTAATTTCGTAGAACTTCTGCCACAATCTTGGCAGACAGTGGAGCTGGCATTAGAACTTAAAAACGGCATGGGGATTGGGAAAACTATGCTGTTGCTGAAGAATACGTTGCAGACGCCATCGAAAACAAGAAGAAAATTGCCAAAACCTTAGGATCTAGTAGCGTACAACAAATTAATAACCGATTGAAACACCTGGGGGAATTTTAATTACCGGAAATTCCAATTGCACCATTAATATGAACATCAGTAAACAATAATTTCTCTAATATTACATTAATTACAGATCATATTCTAACTGTGGTATTAATATAAATAAATAATTTGTTCAATTTCTTTGGTTGTATTTCGTCGTCAAGACGACTTTATGGCACAACATTACAACACGCATGTCATAAAGTGACAAATTATTAACGATTTTGACATTAATAACCAAGGCATTCTAATGCTAGTAGACGACAAATTATTTTAGCCGATTTATATTATTTACTTTAATATTTGGTTAAAATTACAATAGTATATTAAAAAAGCAAGTTTTATAATACCAGTCTTCAAGCACGAGTTCAAGTTTATCAAAATCTGATGTGTGCAACACATGACCTCACAGTACAATGTAATTGACAATTTAAACAAGCAGAAGTAAAACTGAAAGAATTTGATGTGTTTTATAACTAGTGTACTGTGTTTTTTTTTTTGTACTAAAAATTTTGTAGTTTTTTCATATCATTAAATCGTTAAATTGTTTTATTAAAAAAAATCGTAAGACTTCGACAGAAACAATTAAATAATTATGACGACCAAGACACATTATCTTAAATTTGTTATTATTTAAATAATACCTATAAAGCTTGTACTAAACTTATGTTTATGTTTTAATTTTTCAAATTTGACAAAATTGTTTACTACATCTTTAACAATTTTTAACAAACATTACTACTGAAGAAGATAACTGTAAGTGTTATCGAAACGTTTAGATTGTATAATTTAAAGTACACCATTAAAAAATCCCAAAAAAGATAAGTATTTTATTATGAGTGTTAATGGTGAAAGTTTACATTTTCATAAACCATCGAAAAAGTTGATCAGAGAAAGTAAATAATCATAATCACCCAGTATACATTTATTTAGTTCTTAAATTGAAAACGTGTAAATATGAGCATAAAAGTACAATTCTTATAAACATATAAATCCACTTGTTTCACATGTTTCACATGTTTCTATTGATGCGGTTATCATTTTTACATTTATTCCATAGTTTACTTTCGTTGTTGCGAAAACAACAGTTGTTTGTATAATTCCTAAATGACATAAATTCTACTTTAAAAAAAATTTTTTAAATTTATCATAACGTACAAAAATTCTAGAACCAAAGGGCCAAAAGTTTTTTTTTTCCAAAAATCGTGTCAAATGGTCAGAAATGACTCAAAACGTATAAAAATGAAAAGAAATTTTCGAAAATTTTTTACCAAAGGGCCAAACATTTTTTTTTTCAAAAATCGCTTCAAATTGCCAGGAATGCCTAACACGTCTAATAAGATAAGATAAAAAAACCTCTTACATTATGCGTCTTAGACCCGGGACGCCGGAATATCTACCAAACGCGTTGCCAGTGTGCTAACGGAGGAGTTCACGAACAAACGAAACACTTGATAGATATTCAATTCTAGGATGGTTCACTTAGTTGCCTACGTAAAGACGTTCGTGTGTATACACTCTATAATAGTCGAAATCTGGAATTCCATTTTGACTGGACAGATTTAGCTTAAAAGTTCATCATTCCGTCTACTCACGGATCCGAACCCGAGTACTAAATTTCATGAGGATCGGATTATCTTTGTGGACGCTATCGCGCTGGAATACATACAGACAGACCTACATTTTGAAACTTTCATATTTGAACCTCTTTTTTTGCAACTTACAGTAAAGCATTTTTTAAATAATGGGATCTACTTTCTATCTATTTTTTATTTTACGATAATTCACAAAAACTAAAGTACTTCACTCGAACTTTCGTATTGAGAGGTAAAAAACGAGTGACCTTACCACAAGTTTTTTAAAGAATGAGTGCTTCAAGGTCTTATGAAACACGTTTTTGATATTATTTCTCATAATTTGCCATTTTTACGCCGTTTTTAAACAAACTTTATTATTGGACGCATCCTGTTTTTGACACATTTTGTAAGTGACAAGCATGACATAATTCCGGATTGAGGTTTGCCAACCTAAAAATTTTTGTAAAATATTCCGTGAATGACTGTAATGTCGTCGGAGATGATGACGGCGCGTTTCTTAATAGCTCTATTAGACCACAATACACTTGTATACTACAATTCGAGTATCAAAATTGAGGCAAATTACAAAAAAAATGGTTGTGAAACACCACACGGCCTTTCAACTTACAAAGTGAAAGTTAAAAAAAATGAAATTATTTTAATAATAACTTTTTTAGGATAATTATGCAACCTGTTTTTAATACGTTCATTGCGAAAAAAGGCAACATTGTAAAAACAAAAACAATAGTCTATAACAAATGGACGTCTAAAATCTCATGCCAGATAGAGACTAATAGACATATAGATCATTATTTAAAAAACTCCGAAATCACCCCGCTTCTATAAAAATATCGTAACACAGTTAAGCATTTTCAATCATATGTAATTAATTTTTAGACTTATTTGGCTAAGTCTTAAGAAACTTTATAAAGAAAAGTTATGCAAAATTAGATTAACCTTAAAAAACATGTTTACTCATTACTCTATAAAGTTGATCGTTACTCACGTACTGAAAAAAATCTATCGCTTAAATTCTACTTTAGAAATTGTTCCGCTAAATTAGGAGTCATATAAAGAAATTGAATAGAACATAACTACTCGATATGTAAGGCCTACATGTATCTCTTTGAAACATACAACTGTTTCAGATATATGTGATAAAAACTAATATTTGCGGCTCCATCAGTGCTGCTGGATTTTTTGCAAAAATCCACTGGAACAAAAACCGGCATAGACGCAGGGACAGGGGCCGGAACAGGGACATGGACAGGGACATGAACAGTGACTGGGCAGGGACGGGGACTGTGACAGGGACAAGCACAGATACGGATACAGACATAGACGCAAACCCTCATTTAGAAGGACAGGCGGAGAGACGAACAGATGGACACACGGACGCACGGACGGGCGGGTAGGCGGACGGACTGATGGACGGGGGGAAAGACAGACAGACGGGTAGACCAACAGACGAACAGACGGACAGGCGGGCAAACGGACAGGCAGACACATAAACCGACAGACAGGCAGACTTGCAGGAATTCAGGCAGGCAAGCTGGCAAGCAGGCAGGCAAGCAGCCAGGCGGACAGGCAGCCAGGCAGATAGGCAGACAGGCAGAGAGACAGGCAGGCAGGCAAGGAGACAGGCAGGCAGACAGACAGACGGGCGGACGGACGGACGGACAGACGGACAGACGGGCAGACGGGCAGACGGACAGACGGACAGACGGACAGGCGGACAGACGGACAGACGGACAGACGGACAGCGGACAGGCGGACAGACGGACAGACGGACAGACGGACAGACGGACAGACGGACAGACGGACAGACGGACAGACGGACAGACGGACAGACGGACAGACGGACAGACGGACAGACGGACAGACGGACAGACGGACATACGGACAGACGGACTGACGGACAGACGGACAGACGGACAGACGGACAGACGGACAGACGGACAGACGGACAGGCAGACACATAAACCGACAGACAGGCAGACATGCAGGAATACAGGCAGGCAAGCTGGCAGGCAGGCAGCCAGGCAGACAGGCAGCCAGGTAGATAGGCAGACAGGCAGAGAGACAGGCAGGCAGGCAAGGAGACAGGCAGGCAGACGGACAGACGGGCAGACGGGCAGACGGGCAGACGGACAGACGGACAGACGGACAGACGGACAGACGGACAGACGGACAGACGGACAGACGGACAGACGGACAGACGGACGGACAGACGGACAGACGGAAGACAGACGGACAGACGGACAGACGGACAGACGGACAGACGGACAGACGGACAGACGGACAGACGGGACAGACGGACAGACGGACAGACGGACAGACGGACAGACGGACAGACGGACAGACGGACAGAGACAGGACAGACGGACAGACGGACAGACGACAGACGGACAGACGGACGACGGACAAGACGGACAGACGGACAGCGGACGCGGACAGACGGACAGACGGACAGACGGACAGACGGACAAGGACGAACGGACGAGGACAGACGGACAGACGGACGACGGACAGGACAGACGGACAGACGAGCGGACAGACAGGACAGAGCAGACGGACAGACGCGACAGACAGGACAGACAGGACAGACGGACAGACGGACAGACGGACAGGCACGGACAGACGGACAGACGGACAGACGGACAGACGGACAGACGGACAGACGGACACGGACAGACGGACAGACGGACGAGACGACGGCAGACGGACAGACGGACAGACGGACAGAGACGAGACAGACGGACAGACGGACAGACGGACAGACGGACAGACGGAGACGGACAGACGGACAGACGGACAGACGGACAGACGGACAGACGGACAGACGGACAGACGGACAGACGACGACGGACAGACGGACAGACGGACAGACGGACAGACGGACAGAGGACAGACAGACGGACAGACGGACAGACGGACAGACGGAAGACGGACAGACGGACAGACGGACAGACGGACAGGGGACAGACGGACAGACGGACAGCGGACGACGGACAGACGGACAGACGACAGACGGACAGGACAGACGGACAGACGGACGAGGCGACGAGACGGACAGAGGACAGACGGACAGACGGACAAGACAGGACAGGGAAGCGGACAGACGGACAGACGGACGAGACGAGACAAGGACAGGACGGACAGACGGACAGACGGACAGACGGACAGGCAGCGGACAGCGGACAGACGGACGAGACAGACGGAAGACGGACAGACGGACAGACGGACAGACGACGGACAGACGGACAGACGGACAGACGGACAGACGGACAGACGGACAGACGGACAGACGGACAGACGGACAGACGGACAGACGGACAGACGACAGACGACAGACGGACAGACGGACAGACGGACAGACGGACAGACGGACGACGAACGGACAGACGGACAGACGGACAGACGGACAGACGGACGACGGAGAGACGGCGGACAGAGGCAGCGGACAGACGGACAGACGGACAGACGGACAGACGGACAGACGGACAGACGGACAGACGGACAGACGGACAGACGGACAGACGGACAGACGGACAGACGGACAGACGGACAGACGGACAGACGGACAGACGGACAGACGGACAGACGGACAGAGGACAGACGGACGACGGACGAGGACGGACGACGACGGACAGACGGACAGACGGACGACGGACGGAGAGGACGACGGACGACGGACGACGGACGACGGACAGAGGACAGACGGACAGACGGACAGACGGACGGACGGACAGACGGACAGACGGACAGACGGAAGACGGACAGACGGACAGCGGCAGACGGACAGACGGACAGACGGACAGCGGCAGGAGAGGACAGAGCGGACAGACGGACAGACGGCAGAGGACAGACGGACAGACGGACAGACGGAAGACGGCAGAGGACAGACGGACACGGACAGACGGACAGCGGACAGACGGACGACGACAGACACGATGCGGCAGATACAGACGACAGACGGACAGAGACGATGAAGACGGAAGGACAGCGGACAGATGACAGAGGCAGACGGACAGACGATGACGGAAAGAAATGACAGACGGACAGCGGACAGACGGACAGAGACAGACGGACAGACGACGACGGCAGAGGAAGACGGACAGACGGACAGACGGACAGACGGACAGACGGACAGACGGACAGACGGACAGACGGACAGACGGACAGACGGACAGACGGACAGACGGACAGACGGACAGACGGACAGACGGACAGACGGACAGACGGACAGACGGACAGACGGACAGACGGACAGGCGGACAGAAGGACAGGAGAGACTGACAGACGGACAGACGGACAGACGGACAGACGGACAGACGGACAGACGGACAGACGGACAGACGGACAGACGGACAACGGACGACGGATAGACGGACAGACGGACAGACGGACAGACGGACAGACGGACAGACGGACAGACGGACAGACGGACAGACGGACAGACGGACAGACGGACAGACGGACAGTCGGACAGACGGACAGACGTGCTGACGGGCAGATGGAGAGACGGTTACACAGACAGCCGGACAGACTGGAAGACGGGCAGATGGAGAGACGGTTACACAGACAGTCGGACAGACTGGAAGACGGGCAGATGGAGAGACGGTTACACAGACAGTCGGACAGACTGGAAGACGGGCAGACACACACATACATTTTCTATAGCCTTGTTCTTTATGTATTACAAGTATAATTTCGACGCAGTGTAGACCTTAGATATGCGAGTAACGAATGCGAGCTGCAGAAATCACGTAATTTTAAGTTTGGCGGACACGTAACTTATTGCTGAAATAATTTAAATTAAAGCCGGTCTGTAGTGCGGCGTTCACACAATAATTACATTTAAGAGGCTGACGTACTGACGGGCAAATGGAAAGACGGTTACACAGACAGGCGGACAGACAGACACACGCATACGCTTCGACGTTCTTTTATTGTATATATATATATATATATATATATATATATATATATATATATATATATATATATATATATATATATATATAATATATACGGAGTCATTCAGAAACATGTGCACCATTAGTTTTCTCGAGATCTGTTAATAATAACGAATTGAGGTAAAGAGCATTGGATTTAGCAGGATTTTTTATTGAGATTTAATATTCTACCAAAGCTATTTCAATAAAACTCTGAGTACAGGGGCACTTCAAATTTTGGTTATTTTTTTACTACTGCACAATATTGAGTGATATATCATTTGAAACGTCTTTTAAAGTCCTATTAAATCCCACAAGTTCGATGAAACGTTTCCAGTGGTTCAAGAGTTATAGAAGAAATTTAAAAAAAGCAAGCTTCGACGTTCTTTTTTTTTTTCTCGCGCTAATGTGATAAATTATTATCGAACTCTTTGGTATAATTAAATCCTCTAGGTTAAGGAAATGCTACAGATTTTAAATTTTTACTAGATATTTGCTCATGTAAGATATCGAATCACAAAGAGAAAACATTTGATTTTTTAATAAATTAAACTAAATTAACCAATTTTTTCAAATACCAACACATACTAAATTATTTATCATTGAAAGCGTCTTTGTAAACTCTATTCATTACCGTTTACAGTTTGAAAAAATATTCACGTGTTCTTATTTTATACTTTAAAATGTGTGTTAATCTAAAGTAGTTGTTACGCCATATCGTTTTCTTAGTTGTTTTTTTTTCTAATTTTGCAGTAATTGTTTAAAAAATGTTGAATTTAATTTAATTTAATTTAATAAAAACAAAAAAAGGTGTGATGTGCATAATCCTATTCTTAGTTAGTGACATATGAAAATGACTTAGCGAGCCATGGATCTGACAGACTAAATTTGCAAAACAATTTACTTGTCACTGTAGTATTGTCAAACTAATAATTGTTGCTTGTTAACTACATGTAAGGTTACAGCAATAAAAGTGGTCGTTTATAGCAATAATGAGAAGAGATGTTTGAACTTTATATTCAGTGTGAGAAAAACGCTAAAGCTGCTGCAAAGGCGTATACTGTAAGATTTCCTGATCGAAACCACTCGTCAAGAAACATTTGTTCGCGTATGGAGACTAATTTGCGTCAACATGGTTGCTTCGAGCAAACAAAGAAAAAAACAAAAATCAACAGAAGAGCGATAAATGAGGTGAATACTATCGTTACATTAGCTTCGGTAGCCACCAATCCAAATACATCCATTCAAAAAATCAAGGAAAACGTTCCCATACCCTGCTCTTCTCATACCCTGCTCTTCTATTCAAAGAGTTCTTAAAGGTAAGAAGATGCGTTCATATTCATATAGAGGAGTACATTGTTTGTACAAGGTCGATACTGAAAGAAGACTCAATTTTTGTCAAAGAATAATAAACTTGACTGAAAACGATTCATATTTTTTGGAAAAAATATGTTGGACAGATCAGTCAAAATTTTATCAAGATGGCATAACCAATTCCCACAATCTACATTACTGGGTTGATGAAAATCCACATCTCAAACGTCCTGTAAATACCAGCGACGTTTTTCTACCAACGTATGGTGTGGTGAAATTGACAGCAGATTACTAGGACCATTCTTTTAAGAATACAACCTAGATCAGAGGCACTACCTAGAGTTTTTAAATAATAGATTCGAAGAGTTCCTAGATGACGCTCTTCCCATCAATGCTGGACACAATGTAATTTTTTTTAACACGATGGTGCACCAGCCCATACAGCCAACGCTGTGTCACGTTACTTGAATGAACGATTTGAGACATGGATTGACACCCACGGACCCATACGTTGGCCACCGCGGTCACCAGACTTAACCGTGTTAGATAACTTTCTGTTGAGTTATTTGAAATACCTCGTGTACGATAAGCCTCCAATGGCACAAAATTTAGAGGAACCAACTGAAAAGATTGAAGTATCATGCAGATCACTCACTCCACAGATGCTTAGAAATGCCACGAATAGATCGACGATGAAACGTTTGCAACTTTGTTTAAACGAGAATGGTGGTTTCATTCAACATCTTTTATGAATAAGTAATTTGTAATAAATTGTTCTTATAGTTATTTATATTAAATAATATCTTATCTAAAATATAATTTGGTCTTATTTTAATGCTTCAGGGAAAACATTAATTATTTGCAAAAATTATTTAGATAAGACTACAATGACAGCAAAAAATTGTATAAAATCTAGTCTTATACGCGGCGCTCTTGGTATGTTTAATATTATTGATACGTGTAGAGCTAAGAATGCAATTATTTACACTTTGTTTTACATTTATTAACCAGTTTTTACTGTCATTCATGTTCGAACTTATTCTTATCGATGTTTCAATCAATAAAGTCATTTGTCATTAAACGGGAGCTATTGTAAAATGACAAGAGCTCGCAAATACATATTTTAACGTATAACACAAAAACCCACGAATATTTTTCCAAACCGCAAACACTGTTGAATACAGTTTATGACGACGCTTTCGACCATGAATAATTCACTATGTCTTGCTATTTGAAAAAATTGAGTTAATTTAGTTTAATTTATTAAAAAAATAAAATTTTTTCTCTTTGTGATTCGATATTTTGCATAAGAGCACATATCTAGTAAATGTTTAAAATCTGTAGGATTTCCTTAACCTAAAGGATTTAATTATACCAAAGAGTCCGGTAATATTTTATCACATTAGCGCGACAAAAAAAAACGTCGAAGCTTGCTTTTTTTAATTTTTTTCTATAACTCTTGAACCACTGGTAATTTTTTCATTTAACTTATGGGATTTAATAGGATTTTTAAAGACGTTTCAAATGATATATCACTCAATATTGTACAGCAGTAAAAAAATGACCAAAATTTTGAAGTGCCCCTGTACTCAGATGTTTAGTGAAATAGTTTTGCTAGAATATTAAATCTCAATAAAAAATCCTGCTAAATCCAACGCTCTTTACCGCAACTCGCTATCATTAACAGATCTCGAGAAAACCAGTGGTGGGCAGGTTTTCTGAATGACTTCGTATATATATATATATATATATATATATATATATATATATATATATATATACAGCTTAGTATTTCATTTAAGGTAATGGGAATATATGAATAGTAATGACTCCGTATATATATTTTGACCAAAGGGCCAAAAGCAAACTAGGGGTGGACAAGTTTTCTGAATGACTGTGTGTGTGTGTGTGTGTGTGTGTGTGTCTATATATATATATATATATATATATATATATATATATATATATATATATATATATATATATATAGATGGATAGCTAGATAGATACGTACGTACATAATATATCCATTACACAATAATTTTTACAATCACTCCATTTATCTGTATATAACAGAGCAATCGATACAATCTATCGGTACTTTTCTACGCTTAATACATACATTAATAATTCAAACAATTTTCCCTCAAGCTTTGAACATCCCTATATCAGAATTTCATCAGAAATACCCCACACATACAACGTTACCGTTCTTCACCTTTCGTTACCTAATTAAACTCAATATCATCCACAATACCTTTTCCATGTTCTCCTTGTTTAACTCTTCAGGTAGTTTACTCTCACTTTCATAGCACTTTTTAAAATATTCTTGTTATAACTTCCTCAATGCGCACTTATCCTATACCATCTCGTTCATACTAGTCAGCACTCCTATTACGTTCTGCTTTGCATCCACGTTTTGCATTTCTCACTCACTATCATACAATCACGGACGCGTATTTTTCTTACATACTGCCTTTTTTACAGATTTACTCCGCCAAGCGCTTTTTCTGCTTATCCACAGTTGCTTTTCCATATATCTTGTCAGCACAATTGACAACAGTATCTTTCAAGCACATCCACGCACTTTCAATGTCACCGTTCTTTGCTGGTTACATATCATTTGATTCACATTCAAATATCCAGTTTTTCTACTCTAATTCTGAACATTCACACTACGTTTAACTTCTTTCTTCATATAACCGAGCTAGTAGAGTAGTGGTGACACGACGTGCTTAGCGTTTGGGGGGTAATGGGTTCGATTCCCTTTAACCGTGTCTGAGTTTCTTTAGGGGGTTTTCCTCATACACATGTAGCTGCATGGTCACTACGTATATGCACGCCATGCGCGACTACTTAGGCGAATGCTGGGTTAGTATTTTCCCTCCTCAGAACCCTAACTCCGTTCCTCCCGATTCTATCCTCACCACACACATCCTTAATCCCACGCATATATACCTAATATATGTATACATGCTGTGGCTGAAGGATCTTGGAAAACTCAAGCAGCCCACTCTCTCCCTTAGAGAGGGAATGAAATACGTGGCCTTTTCCTTTTTTTCTTCATATCCACGTTTGCCCCAAGAAGACTCTAGACGCACAAAAAGTTGATATATTCCACACCCCGATTCACCAGGTGGATTTTGGATTCACCAAACCATGTTTAGTTTCCTTCTATACAAATATTCCCCACACGGTCACCATTCTCATTTACTCTTAAATCTCCAAATTTTTATAGAAAGTGTTTCCATGTTTCCTCTGTATACACGACCCATCGTTTCCAACCACTCTTTCACTTGGCACAAAGTTCACACTATTTAGTCATCTCATACTAGCTTATAACCAAAACATTGTTTTGACAAGAAGAAGTAGATGAACACAACTGTTTAAAAAGTGGCTTAAGTATTTGAGGTAAATTACACATCAAATTACACCATTTCTAGACTTCCTTTGGCGCATTTTTTACTTAAAAATACGGTATAAACAGCATCCGAGGGCTAAGATGTCAGGAGAAAAGCTTTATATAATAGTAAAATTATTTATAATATTAGTTACCGTAGTAAAATATTGGTAGTGCCACAGTTTATATTTAGCTAGTGCTAATTTTAACCTACTGGTTTCAATCTACATTAATAAAAAGCTTTGTCCTTACTCTCTCACTGAGTGACTCACTCATCAATCAACGCCCAGGTCAGATCGTTAGGCCTAGGAATTTCAGCTTTGAGCAACATCCACCCATTACCACGTAGGTTCTCAATAAGGGAGGATTTTTGAAACTCAACCCTTAAGGAGTAGAAATGTACTGTTGAAAAACAGGGCTTTTTGTAAACCCGACCGGTTGGAGATCTGGGAATCAATCCTTACTAATAATCGAACTGACTCATGTTTTTTTTTAATTTTACTTCCGAGTGATGAAATCGGGTTCCAAAGGGGGATGAATTGCTTAAACAAAGTGAATATATCTTAAAAGCCGTTACCCCCAAAAGCATGAAAATTGGATTTTAGATGTTCCTTAGGAAATAAAGAAACACTTGTTTTGACTTCCCCGAAATCATCCCCTTACCGGTAAAACAGGAAGGATGAACAAGGAAGCAGTTCAAGTTTTCTGAACCAAGTATACCGTGTCGAATATCACGAGGACGGAAAATACTTGACAAAAACACAGGGAAGTCAATCGTCTCTTATATTCATAAAAGGGGAAAGAACAATAATCAACGAAAGATGATTAAAGAAACATACGAGTCCATGTTGAAACAAATTGATAAATTACCTAAACATAAATCTCGCTATTGTCGAGAATCGGTGGCAGAGGAATACGGTATTTATCTTCAGATTTAAACTTAAAAAAAATTTACGACCTCTGAAATGCAGATTTAAAAATGTCATTATCTCAGAATTACAGCAAGAACTTGTGGAACACCAGAATCCACCAGTATTCCTAGATCGTAAATGAAAAAGCACATTGAGGAATCTCAGGCAGGAGATAACATTTAGAATTAACATTCGATCTAGAAAAAACACTCCCATTACCTAGAATTCCAATAATATTTCTTGTGTATATTCTTAGTCAACAAAGATAGCTGGCCCAAAATTCAAAAAACTAAATAAATTTGATTAAATGTTTTGCACCCAGATCATCATTATGTTTGATAGGAAATATTAACTATTGCGCTTTAAGAATTTTTTTATTGAACCCCATTTTAGATTAGAGCAAGACCTCAATGTTAACCTTTTACTTTAAATGAATCAATTAAGTTATATAAGAGCTGTACATTTAATAACAAGCCAGTACTACTATAAACGTCAGTTTGGTAACTACTCATTAGTATTAAGTGTTAGAAGAAGTTATTTCTTTGTAGTTCTATTTTGTAGAACAAGGATTAATAATAAATATTATATATCAAGATTTAATTATAAATGTATATGGCGCAGTCTGTAGGATTGGCGATGGCAGAATTAAGGCATCAAGCTGTTCCTGACCATTGTTTTCAACAATTCATCCCCAATCCATAAGTTGAACCTACACAACCAGAAGTAATTAGCAGAATTGAAGCTAGACGCTACTCCTAAATAATTATACTCTACAAAGAAGGAAGGATTCAAACACTTCAGACAAAAAGTAAGAGCAATTTATTTATTATTCTTATAATCCTCACCTTCCTATTTACGTGAATTATAAATCCATCATTCAATTTGTGTCAAACGAAGAAGTAGATAATTTAACCGTAGAAAACTTGTCTCACTTATTAAAAAATATGTCTCTAACTACCCCAACATGTCAAGCTGCCATAGCTATTGCAAACTTTTTACCAACTTTCTCTGGTGAATCTAGTCAAATAGAAAGTTTTATCAAAAGATGCAACAATTTTAATACTACATAGTGTTACTATGGATAACAACCTAAACGATTTTGCATTTAACGTTATACGTTCAAAACTAAGAGCTGAAGTACTGAATTTTGTAATACGCCGTTCAGATTTAACCTTCTGGCCGCTAATACGTACCGCGTTAAGAAATCACTGCGGAGATAGGGTTGATATACAAACATTAACACGCGAATTCTTGCATATGTCGCTAAGCAGGCATAAAAAGATTTTAGACTTTTTAGATAGAATTAGGCATATAAAAGGTAGAATAGAAGTTAAAATTAATTCAGGCACGCAAATTTCCAAACACCGCAAATCCCTCTTAATGGGACAAAACGAAGGAAACGCCCTTGGCGCACTTTTTGCTAACGTAGACAATAAATTAAGATTTTTATTAGGAATTAATGAACCAAAGGTTCTAACGGATGCTAGTGATGTCGTTGTACGCCATTTTCATGATGAATAACGCATAAGTACAATGCGACGTGACTGCGGACACATACCTTTAAAACCTCCAATGCAATGAAAGAGAAATAACATACATATGAACAGAAAACCTGTGCAAAATATACTACATACGTTTCCCACGAAATGTTTATAACTTCAAGCCTCAATCAAATAATACACCGCCACCAAACACCCCCTTTAAACATCCGTTCATTTCCCGAAGTTCTGTATTCCCTAGTCGTCGAATAAATATACAAACACGACAAGTTCCTTAACGATTCCCATCGAATTTTCAAGTTTTCGGAAAACGAAAAATGTTTTCACCCCTCAAACCAATTATAAACTCCAAAATATACCACACCCAATGTCTATTAATTCTCGTAATACCACCAAACAATTTAGCCCTAAACATCCAACATTTAATAACCATTTCCAACCGACGGTAAACGGTAATTTCCGAAGAGCTGTACGCTACCGAAACTGACAATAAAAACCTTCAGACGTTAACGATTTTCTCGATAATTTCCAACATAGAAACGACTTGGAAACAATTTCGTACGATGACGACTTGGACACTCCTCAATATGACAATTACGAAATATACGAAAATGTTCACGAACCAGGCCTACCATTAACAGAACCGTAGACTTGAATAATATGATTCCAAACTAACTACTCCAAATAATAAAACTCCCCATTAAACTTTTAATCAACACAGGTCCATTCTGGGACCTTGAATCGCGGAAAAATGTTTCCCCGGCACCATTGTCCTATCAAAAACTCCTATTGTAACATGCGCAGGTTCACTTCAAGCACTGTGTAAACAAAAGTATCAACCTTCCCTGAACTCCACACTGGAGACGACCTTTTAGAGTTTATTATTTTTCATTTCCATGATTACTTTGACGGAATTATAGGAATAAAAGGTTTGCGTAGACTACGATTAAACTTTGACCTACATGACAAGCTAATGTGTAATAAAAAATATTAAAATTACTTTGCAATATAGAACTTAGTTTAATACACACAATATTGAAATCCCATCATTAAAGTCGACTTTATTAAAAGTTTATTAAAAATCAAAGATAGATCTACTATCATAGAATTATTAAATACCTTGCTACTCACTCAACTAATTCAAATTAATAAAGGCATATTCCAATCATACGCTAACAATTTCGACATAAGACAGTTTGACTGCTACCACCTAGAACAATTAACGCATCATTACACTGGAAACGATACTTGAATATTACTTGACAAACTACGTACCGAACACTTTAACTTAGAAGAAAAATCAAGCCTCGAAAAACTTATGAAATATTTTGAAGGTATATTCCACCAACCAAATGATCGTCATTTGGATCGTTCCAAAGAAACAGGACGTCAGCGTAACACAAAAATGGAGAATAGTAGTAGACTACAGAAAAGTCAACGAAAGAACGACAGCCAGGGAAAAAGGAAAATACCACGTGTTTCATTCCGGGGCTGCTCGAGCTTTCCTAGCTCCTTCAGCCACAATCATGAATTCCCAGCATACATACACATTACGTATATACGCATGGTGGGATTAAGGATAGGTGTGGCCAGGAGAGGATCGGAAGGAACGGAGTTAGGGTTCTGAGGGGGGAAATGCTCCCCCAGCTTTCGCCTAAGTAACGGTAATGTAAAAGTAATGGTGTGTATATACGCAGTGATCATGCCGCTACATGTGTATGAGGAAAACCCCCTGAAAAAACCTCATACAAGGTAGACGGTAACGGGAATCGAACCCGTTACCTCTCGAATGCTAAGCAGGTCGTGTCACCACTATGCTGCCAGCTCGGTTGAACGACAGAAGACCGCTATCCACTACCCAATAACACCGATATTCTGGAGACTGCTAGTACTTTATGACACTAGACTTGGCATCAGGATTCCAACAAATAAAAATGGACGAATGATCCATCCCTAAAACAGTTCTTAAATGCCTTTCGGGTTGATAAACTTCTCTACAACGTTCCAAATGATATTGTAAGACGTGCTCGAGGGTCTATGAAATATGGTCTGCTTCGTATACATGGATGACATTCTCATCTTTTCTGGGTCTCTCCAAGAACACATTAGTAACCTAAAACTTGTATTTAAAACACTATGAGACGCAGGATTTACACTACAGCTAGACAAATCAGAATTCCTTCAAAAATCAATAGGATTTTTAGCTCACCTCGTCACACCGAAGGAATGTCCAAATCCTAAATAAAATCATTCCTAGGACGCATAGGATATTACAAAAAATTTATTAAAAATTCCGCGAAACTGACCAAACTTCGTTGAAAACTTTGAACTCTGCAAACAAGTTCTGATGAACGACACAATCCTACAGTATCCGACTTCAACAAGCCATTTAATGTTACAACCGACACAAAATTTTGCTACAACAGTCATCT
This sequence comes from Vesta saturnalis, assembly GCA_036346205.1. Lineage (NCBI taxonomy): Eukaryota > Metazoa > Arthropoda > Insecta > Coleoptera > Lampyridae > Vesta > Vesta saturnalis. The sequence continues at coordinate 2,398,294 of JARFJB010000379.1, forward strand.
TATCCCAAGGCTCAATTGGCAAAGGTCTCCCCATCGCATATGCCTCTAGAACATTGAACCCTTCTGAATCATACTACAGTACTATCATTGACTTTAACACACATAAAGTCAATGGTACTATCGAAAAGGAACTACTTGCGATAGTATAGGCAATGAAATACTTTCGCCCGTACCTCTATGGCACAAAATTCAATATCATAAGCGACCATAAACCCCTACAGTGGTTATTTTTGCTCAAAGAATCTAATTCAAAATTAATTCGGTGGCGACTAAAATTGGAAGAATATGATTACATCATTTACAAAATAGGTAAACTGAATACGAATGCAAATACTTTATCTAGGATAGAAATTAACTCTGGTGGAAATGATGAAATGCCTTACAAACATAATGACGCATCGAACCCGGACAACTTATCCACATCAAGAAACCTCATGACCACGAACTTGAACTAAGTAACAAAGAAGAATACGACGATACTATCCACACGAGCCTAGAGGATCCCATATTTAGCATTCCCTTTACAGAAAGACCAACCAACTCCTATAAAAATCTCATTGTAGTTTCAGAAAGTACGACAGCCACGAAATCAAAATCAGAAAAACTATTTGATAAAAATCGTATTTTTTGGCAGATATGTTCAGGACCGCGAAACCCGAACAAATGGGCATTTTTAATAAAAGAACATACCAAACCCAAAATAACATATTGCTTGTATTTTAATGTAGAAAGAATCGAGGTCCCATTCATTACTCTTATGAACAAATATTTTAAAGACAAATCACTTAACCTATTAATATCTAACATACTTCTAACAGATTTAACGAATGAAAATGAAAAAAAAAACAAAAAATTAAATACTACCATGAAACTAATACAACACACCGCGGAATAAATGAAAATCTGACTCCTCTCAAAACTCATTTCTATTGGCCAGACATGGACAAAGTTGTATCTAACTACATAAACTCATGCGGCATATGTCAAAAATCCAAATACGAACGTCACCCAAATGCAATTGTTTTCAAACCGACCCCAATCGGACAGAGCCCACTCGAACACATTTATATAGACAGCTTTAAGTGTTCAGGACAATTCCTAACTACAGTAGACAGTTTCTCGAAACATGGGCAAGCATACCCTATAATCTCCCTAACCGCCTCCAAATAGCAAACAAAGTAATTACGTATATGAGATATTGCGGACTTCCAACCAAAATCACTTGCGACAACGGAATCGAATTCATATACTCTAAGACCTTGGTCCACTGCACCAAATAAAATATTCATTATACCTCTGCTTACAACCCTAACAGCAACAGACCGATAGAAAGGTTCCACTCATCTCTCATAGAAAGTATATGAGTTCTACGGAAAGAAAAACCCGATACTCCCTTAATACAACTTATGGATTACGCCCTACTATCATATAATAATAGTATACAGATCCACCGGGTATATGCCGTTTGAAATATTACGTGGACGGTTAGACTTGGAAAATCCCTTTGAAAGAAACGAAAACGAACGAATCACGCAATATATACAAGAGCGCGCGAATAACCTAGATATTATTTCTCATTAAGTAATAACACAGGACAAAACAAATTATCTCAGCCGTATAAAAAGGACACCAAACCAGAGTTGATAGGAGATAAGGAAATAGAAACAGAAAGTAAAATTTTGCATTTAAGATCAGTAAATCCTCAACGCTTTCTTGCAGAAACAAAACCGATACATGCTCACCATTGTGACTGACGATGACGTCCCTCTTTCTAATTGGATCAAATCCATTAACGACCAAAGAAATAGCGTACCCCTTACTGCCTGTCCAACTAGGACAAGTAAAGGTAATAACTTCTAAGCACACGTTCCTGCACCATGTTAACCTCCCCCAACCTCTAAACTATCATCAAAAATAAATAAACAAATAACCACTTACAAAGCCTTGCTCAGAAAACTAACTCATTTATCTACTATATTACTTAACAAAGTTTATAACGCAGAGTACTTAAATGGGATGATATCAGATAAACTACACGTATTTTCAAACCCTATAAGACAAAAACGGCCACTAATTGATGACACTTGATTTTGCTCAACTCTGAGACATTCTGGACAACATACGACGATTGCCTTGGAATAGAGAACTTCTACGATTGCCAACAAGTTCACCTACATAAGTATCAACCATGTCTAACTGACATTCTAATGAAAGGCCGTTTAAAACAGTTGCACAAGGAACCAAGATTCAATTAACAGAAAACATCATAAGACAAGTAAACTCTCATCAAGTAATGATAATCTCTGTTAAACCAGTCACCATCGCTGTTGGATGTGGAACAAACGGTATATATAAAATAATAAAATAGACCATCCTGACACTTGGAAGTTGCCACACGAAGATTAATGAAAAAACCTTTCAACTCGAAGAAAATATATATGACGATCTAGTCTTCGACCTCCCGAAGTTAAACCTTAAACAACACACATTCAAAATCGCCATTAGTGAAATTAAGAACCCTTAGTAGTGACGAATTGCAATAATGGGTCAAACAAAAACACCCGTATTGGAAGTGCCCAGTAAGCACCTCGAATGGAGGAACAGCACTTCGATGAAAATATTGGTAGTAATAATTATAGTAGCATTAAGAGTAGTACACCAGCACCATCCCCCCCCCCACTGTTTTGAAGTCACAAGGATGCCCCACGTGGGGGGCGCGTTTTCCAACCCTACGGTTTCTTTTGGGAGGCCTTTTTCAACCCCTAATTATTTTTGTTTTTTTACTCGCCCACGTGTAGGATGTGTTTTTTTACCCCTATTTATGGCCGCCCACGTGTAGGACGCGTTTTTCTACCCCTATGATTTCCGTTCGGAGGCCTTTTTCAACCCTTGATGGAATTTTTACCCTAATTATCGTCTTTTTGAAATCAATTTTGTACTTGCTCACGTGAGGGGCAGATGTAGGCCTTGGGTTTGGTCTTGGACTTGGGCTAGGTCTTGGTCTTGAGCTGGGGCTGGACCTGAACCTGGTCTTGGACTTGGGGATGGTCTTGGACTTGAGGTAGGTCTTGGACTTGAGGTTGGTCTTGGACCTGGAGCTGGTCTTGGAGATTGGAGCTGGCCTTGGACCTGGGCTTGGTCTTTGGGTTGGTCTTGGACCTGGGGTGGTCTTAGGGCTAGGGTAGGGTGACAACTATTTCTGGCAATTATAGGTCATTTTGACCCTATGAGGGTTAGCATTCTGATTGAAAAGGATGTTATTTAGTCTATTTAAACGAGAGTATCTGTTAGTATCGTTTAGCGATTCAAGATGTAAGGTCAGTTTAAGCACCCCTTTTCGGCGATAGTTGCGGGTCCGTCGGGTTGTGGGAAATCATATTTTATCGTGGATTTTCTAAAAAATATCGAAACTGCCTGCGATGCAGCTTTTGAAAAAATTATATGGTTTTGCAGTGAGTGGCAGCCTTTATTCAAAGATCTCTCTGTGGAATTTCAAAAGGGTTTACCTGATATGGCACAGTTTGATGGGGAAAAACCTGTCTTAATAATAATTGACGATCTAATGCGCGAAACGAACGGCTCTGTGGTTGATATTTTTACAAAGGGTTGTCATCATCGAAATTTAAGTGTGTTTTTCTTAACGCAGAACATATTTCATCAAGGACGTGGACAGCGGGATATTTCTCTCAACGCACATTACATAATTTTGTTTAACAACCCACGTTACAGAGCTCAGATACAGCATTTAGCAAGACAGATTTCGCCGGACAACCCAAAATCTTTAGAACCAGCGTACCAAGATGCTACTTCAAGCCCGCACGGATATTCATTGTTCGATTTAAAACAGAATACACCGGATGTGCTACGTTATAGAACAAACATATTCGGGCCTCAAGGTATCTGCCAGGTATATATAGCGAAAAAAGGGTTTAAGTCTCACATTCATAAAGATTACATCATATACGATGGCTGACGTTTTAAACGAGAACACTGATATCCTGCATGCATTAGCCAGATTAAGTAAAAGTCAACGTGACGCTTTATTGAAATGTTTGGATAGTAAGCAGGTAGAGTGTATTTGCGAGTGTGCACATAACATAACATAAAATGTTAAAAGGTCGTGTACCTCTGTCAGCTGATCACAAGCAGCGACTCTCTCAACATAAGCATACTATAAGACGCTTGGCAAAGAGAGGCGAATCTATAAAAAAGAAGAAACAGTTTCTTGTACGGAAAGGTGGTGCATTTCTACCACTCCTGTTAGGACCATTACTTGGCGGAATCCTAGGTAATCTGTTTCAATAACCATGGATCACAATCTGAAGAAGATGATTATTCTACCGATGGACTTCATACAGCGCTTACAGGCACCAGATGTTACACAAAACAACATTTTAACGCAGCTGGGTAACGATATGGGTAAAGTTTTAAAAACCAAAATGACCGACCATGACAAATGGCAGCAGTACAACCAAGTTGTTCAAATTTCCAATCAGTTACGTCGGCCCACCATCATAACAATCAGCGGTGACGCTGTTGCTGATGATGTTAGAGATTTACCGCAATGCAAAGGTCTAGCCGACGATGAAATAGTATACTGAATACGAGCAGCTATGTTTTTTGGGATAAAAGGGGTACTGTCACAATAAAAGGCGAGTTCATACCATATTCCAACATTATCGATCTGGTTCACGAGACGTTAAGAAAACGAACAACTACAAACCCTCGCGGTTGGCGTTAGTTTGCGACGTACATTACTGAGATAAATATACCACGAGAGTTTATCGGAAATGCGCAAAGGCTTGATGTTTCTGTATCAGCCAGCGTGGAACGGACCCTCACAACAACTATAGTTGAGAATTACGATGCTGATAGTGAAACGCAGGAAACACCGAGAAGAATCTCTCAAAGAAGAAGAAGAGGAATTACACTAGATTGGGATTCGTAGCGGCCATAACATGGATGCTGTATACTATGATCTCGCTCACCCAGCAGGGTTCGCTGGTATAACACCTTTAACTAATGCTGTAAATGGTAGATATGGTGAAGTGAAAAATTGGCTGCAGGCACAGGAAGCTTATTCGGTACATAAACCAGTCAGAAAAAAGTTTCCACGAAATAAATATATTGTGAGTAACCTTTACGAGTTGTGGCAAGCGGATCTTTGTGATATGCGAACTTTAAGTAAACACAATATTGGATACAACTACATACTAACGGTAATTGATGTATTTAGCAAGAAGGCATGGGCGAGAGCACTTAAAACGAAGACAGTCTCATCTGTAATTGAAGCATTCGCGGATTTTTTGAAGGATTGCGACAATACTCCGGCAAATCTAAATCTAGTTTGTGGCGAGCAGTGTACAAAACTTTTTCAAGAAACAAAATATCAATTTCTATGTAACAAATAACCCTGATGTAAAAGCATCTGTAGTTGAAAGATTTAATAAAACATTGAAAACGAAGATGTAGCTTTATCTCACTTACAAAAATTCCTACAGGTATATTGATGTACTCAAAAGACTTGTGACTGCTTACAACAATAGCCATCATTCAAGTATAAAGATGGCTCCCGCGGCTATGAACGATAAAAACATTTTGGAAGTGTGGGATAACCTGTACGCGAAAGGTTTAGGTCCAGTACGCCATCCTAAATATAAAGTCGGTGAGCATGTCAGAATCGCCAAGTACACCTTTGAGAAGGGATATGAAACGAATTGGAGCGAGGAAGTTTTTACAATTAGTGCGGTGATCAAAAGAAAACCACCAGTTTATCGAATAATCGATCTTAATAACGATCCTGTTGAGGGTACCTTTTACGAAGAAGAATTGCAAGTTGTTACGGTTGATAAAGATACTCTATTCAAAGTCGATAAGATTCTAGCAGAGAAGGGCCGTGGGCGATATAAACAATACCTGGTCAAGTGGTGTGGATACAGTGACAAATTTAATAGCTGGGTGTTAGCTTCGCAGCAGAGAGATATATAAAAAATGGAGTTTTATCTTACCTTATTGAGTAATAGCTCTATGACGTATTTTCCAGGTAATATGACGTCAAGTTTTATTACGCAACTGCCAAAGCAAATAAGATTAACGGGGTCGTGGGTTGTAGGGATATCGGAAATTCAGTACCCATGTTCTTTTGCCGCTGTAAGTGCAACAGACAATTTAATTTATTATGGAACAGAGCCACCTGAAGAAAGCGTGCTAGAAACGATATTAAAAAAGGCCGTAGAATATTTTCAACGCAACAACAAGAAGATCATTTATATTGAAGATGGCTAGTACGTGATACGTTTCGCTTCGGGAAATTATGCCAACGTAGAAGAAATTACCAACGAGCTAAATAACCATATGCTAATAAGTAAATTGCTAACAATCGAATATCATAATCTAACTAAGCGCGTCACTACGAAATTAAAAACTCAGCTATCGCTATTCGGATTCTCACAACGTCTAGCCTTACAATTGGGTTATCGTCCGTATCAGAACATAGCTATGGAACCAATACCCCCTCACCCCGCTAGATATGGATAGGATTAGATGTTTGTTTATTGCGACATCGTTGAACCGCAAATTGTGGGTGATGTTCTATCACCGCTTATGCGTATAATAAACATTACTTCAGAAAACTATGCTTACGGGAGTAAGCATGCAGACTACATACCGGTGATGACACGGGAATTTGAAAACATCGAAATTAATATAAAAACAGCTTTGGGTGCAGCAATCCCATTTGAGTTTGGAACGTCGTGTCTAAAGCTACACTTTAAGAAAGTACAATAATGGTTTGCCCTTATCAGCAATATTACACGAATCAGGCCGGTAACGGTATCGGCTCTATCTACAGAAGTGCGCCGTATCAACGTGGTCATGGAATAGGGAGCTGGTTAGGTGGTATATTTAGAAGTATAACACCGTTATTTCAGTCTGGCGCAAAGGCTATTGGAAAAGAAGCTCTTAGAACGGGTGCTAATATTCTTGGTGACGTCATAGAAGATCGACCTATTAAAGATTCGTTTCAAGAAAGATTTCACGAGGCAGGTAGAAACCTTAAGCGTAAAGCCGATAAGAAAATCGATAAAATGATGGAGGGTTCGGGTTATAAAAGAGTACGTCTGTTCGATAATAACCAGTCCCAACCGAGAGCTGTTGCTAAGAAGAAGCCTACTTACGACGATATATTTTCAAGATAATGGCTTTTCTACATGCCCAATAGTGTGAATGCGTCAAGTCCGAATTGGATTTGTTCGCTTTACTGTCAACGCAGACAAGTATCTAGAGTGGTGAATGGATATTTTACAAACCCTTATCAGCTCTGAGTGATGACACCCCAATAGAGTTTGTAGTCCCCGGAAATGGAAACGATTACATAAATTTAAGCCAGACCATGTTGTACATCATAGCTAAAGTACTAAAGCAAGATGATACAGCACTTACAGACGCTGATGTAGCACCGGTAAACAATTGAATACATTCGCTTTTCTCAGAGGTGGAGGTTTACTTAAATCAGAAGATGGTGTCACAACCAAGCAACACCTACGCCTACCGTTCATATATCGAAACGCTGCTAAATTATGGAAAGGATGCCAAGAGTTCACATCTAGTACCTTATGGCACAATGATACAGCTGGATAGATGAATACACTGGGAAACGCAAATACCGGTTTCTCAAAACGTCAAGCACTTGCGGCTACCGGGAAACAGATAGAGATGATTGGTCACGTGCACTCGGATTTCTTTAATCAAGAAAAGTTTCTCATAAGTGGTGTTGAGTTAAAGGCTAAATTTGTACGATCAAGAGATACCTTTAGCCTAATGGCGGCACTCGCTTCAACTTACAAGGCGCGAATTATAGACGCTAGTTTACTGGTGAGACATATGCGAATCAATCCAACTATTCCAATTGCGCACGCTAAAGCTTTAGAAACAACCACCGCAAAATACCCTGTTACAAGGACCGACGTAAAAGTGTTAACTATACCAGCAGGCATACAGCGAAAATCATTGGATAATGTTTTCCTGGGTCAGTTACCTAAACGATGCATCGTAGGCTTTGTAGCAAATAAAGCCTTCAACGGTGATTACCCTCAAACCCGTTCAATTTTCATCACTGCAATATTAACTACGTATCGTTATATATTGACAGGCAACGAATCCTTCGAAGGCCTTACAACCAGACTTTACAGCTAATGGTTTATATGTAAGAGCATACCACACCTTATTCTCTGGGACGGGTATTCATTTTTTGAATGAAGGTAACGATATATCGAGAAGTGATTACTCCAACGGTTACTGTTTAATGGCCTTTGACCTAACACCTGACTTGTCTGCAAACGCTAATACGCATTGGAATTTAGTTAGAAACGGTTCTCTTCGACTGGAAGTCGGGTTTGAAGAAGCGCTCACCGAAACCGTTAACTGTTTGGTGTATGCAGAATCCGATAACGTAATCGAGATCGATAAACATCGGAACATCGTTGTGGATTTTAGCTGTTAAAAGTGGTAGCTCTAACCTGCGATCTTCAGTGCACAGCAGCAGCTGAAAGAAGATAGACGCATACTTGGACGCACAAGGGTTTAGTGGTGTTAACAACGAATTCATACCGAAAGAAATAGCCGTGGTTACAGATCATGGTCGTTTATCGTTGATGCTAATAGAACCACCTCGAGGTTACTTTATATCAAGATCCATGTCACAACAGATACAATTTTTGTAGGCTAATTATCATGGGCTGAAATGGTGGTCGGGTCATGTACACTACAACAATTTCCGTGAGGAGTTCAAAAGAGTGTTGCGCCCATTTAACAAAATTCACGTTAAGAGCAGTGAAAAACAACAGTTTTTAAGGTTTCTTAACAAACCGATAGTAAACCTGGAGGAGACTGGCTGCCCGTCGATTAAAGAATTGAAAAAGGAAGCAAAAGCATGTAGCTGTTTAAACCATAACATCAGTGGGCCTATGTGTGCACTGGAAAACGCCTTACTACTGCAAGACTGGACGCATACCAATTCCAAAGATGTATGCGGTACAAGTGTCGAGATGCTTGAAATCGATCCCCAGTCACAAGAAGAATGTGTTTCGGCTTGTATGTGCTTCTAATCAACTACCGAGACACGCACCTAGACCGTGTGCAATTATCGTAAACACGGATCCTGCAAACAAACCAGGTCAGCATTGGACCGCTATCTACATTGACGTGAATGGTAATGGGGAATATTTTGATTCCTTTGGACGAGCACCGCAAGGATATCATTTACGTTTCCTAGAGAAAAATTCCAGATGCTTCCTATACAATAAAACAATACTGCAAGATTACCATTCGAATGTGTGTGGACTTTATACGTTAATGTTTCTATATTTTAGATTACATAGTTTATCAATGATTGATTTTGTAAAAAACTTTTTAGTACATGTTTAATTGTAAATGACGAGATAATTAAATTATTGTTTAACGCGTTACCCAACCATTCTATTCTGATAAATAAAGAGATTTTTTAGTACCTTACTTTTTTAATTAAGAGTTGCGTAATATCAGATGAGCCTATTGTTTTTCTTTTAATCTAGTATGTGTTTTTCTAAAAATCGTGTTATAAAATTTATGATTTAGTGTTTTTTAAAAGAAGTTATGTTACTCATTCGATATTGGTAATCAATTTTTAGACTATTAAACTTAACAGGATTATATAATTACACAGTAATTAGCTAAAAGTAAACATGAACAGTGGTTTCTTACTACATATTGTTGTGGAATTTAAACATGTAATTATTACTTTCCAAACATTTAATGAGGTTTTTTATAAAAACAATTTTGCGTGTGTATGTACAGCATTTTGTTCAAACCGCTTTCTTATTAATTACTTTAAGGGAAAGGTAAATACGAGATGCAGTAAGTGTGATAAAGATAATTAGGTTGTTTGTATATTTACACTCTAGAAATTAATTATGGTGAAATCAATAGCTAGTTTTACATCAACTATGCATAAGTAAAAACATACAAAGTAATTTAGTTTGATTAGACGAGTAACACACAGCAGTGACTATCACTCGTAAACCAATTCTCCAAAACATTCTTTCTGTACAGAGCTGGTAAGTGTGCTTTTAACCTTTTATTTATCTTATTTACTTGTACAGATTTTAATTACAGTTATAAAACACATCTAAGCTATACGTAGCAACAAGTTTCTTTAAAAAATATTAAGGCGTACAATATACAAACATTTTAACGGTCGGATGGATATTAAACATATTTCAATACATTAGGACCAACAGGTAAAGCTATGTTTTAATATTCGTTTAGAAAACGATATTGTAATAACTGTTATGTAATTAATTAACTTGATAAACAATTTTTGTTTCATTAGAGAATAACCTGAATGTAAATAATTGTTTTTATAACTCAGAGTTTTTTTAATTATGACATTTACAATAAAAATAAGTGTTCTATAATTAAATTTTACTGACATTCAAATTCCACCACGCAAGATCAATCCCTAACACAAGTTCATACACGTGTCTTACAAGAACCTCCTTATTAGAATACTACTTCAAATTATCAGTCATAACCTACAAAAACAAATACCATTTACAACCAAGGGTAACGACAAGGGGCGAAGGCTTACACTTGTCTTATAAGATTACGTTAGAACCCACAAACAATTGCACCAAGGGGTCACGATAGGGGCCAAGCTATACACTTGTCTTATAAGGTTAGGGTTTCCTTGTTTCAAATTTCACCCCAATCACAATGCTAACCCTCCAATCACCGGTTCAAAATGACCTATAATTGCCAGAAATAGTTGTCACCCTACCTTAGCCCTAAGACCAACTCCAGGTCCAAGACCAACCCAAAGACCAAGCCCAGGTCCAAGGCCAGCCCCAAGCTCCAAGACCAGCTCCAGGTCCAAGACCAACCCAAAGTCCAAGACCACCCCAAGAGCAGGTCCAGGTCCAGCCCCAGCTCAAGACCAACACCTAGCCCAAGTCCAAGACCAAACCCAAGGCCTACATCTGCCCCACACGTGAGCAAGTACAAAATTGCTTTCAAAAAGACGATAATTAGGGTAAAAATTCCATCAAGGGTTGAAAAAGACCTCCGAAAGGAAATCATAGGGGTAGAAAAACGCGCCCTACACGTGGGCGGCCATAAATAGGGGTGAAAAAACACATCCTACACGTGGGCGAGTAAAAAAACAAAAATAATTAGGGATGGAAAGGGTTGAAAAAGGCTTCCGAAAAGAAACCATAGGGGTAGCAAATACGGTCTCACACGTGGGTGTGTAAAAACAAAAATAATTAGGCGTTGAAAAAGACCTCCGAAAAGAAACCATAAAAACTAAAGGTGAAAAAACGCGCCCCTCACGTGGGGCATCCTTGTGACGTCAAAAAAGTGGGGGGGGGGGGGTTGTGCCGGTGTACTACTATTAAGCTATATTAACTATAAACGTATGAAACCAAATAAAAAGATTAAAATAGTAAACAATACTCAAAATGAGAACCCCTCATTTATCAAACTTAAGGAGGGGATATTATGCAATTTAAAAGGCACCTGTGTAAATTGAAGTAAATGTTTTGTATAATTAATTATGAACGTTGCTCCCGGATCATCATTATATTTGATAGGAAATGTTAACTATCCCATTCTTGGAATTTTATTCAAAAGATCATCGACGTACTATTTAGTGACCCCGGATATATTTTACTTAGAGAACGAAATTAATAATTAGTGTTTTATTAAAACTTTATTTATATTCAAGGATCATTAAATACTTTCTTCTTAGAAAATGCATTTCAATCACTATCGTAATTGAAGCCCATTTTAGATTAGAGCAAGACCTTATTGTTAACCTTTTACTTTAGATTAATTAAGTTATAAAAGAGCTGCACAAATAATAGTAAGTCAGTACTGCTATAAACGTCAGTTTGATAACTACTCATTAGTTTTAAGTGTTAGTAAAAGTTATTTCTTTGTGGTTCTGTTTTGTAGAACAAGAATTAATAACAGATATTATATATAAATATTTAATTATAAATATATTTGGCGTTATTATTTACAAAATAGGGTTACGATGATAGAAAGTATAATTGACATTTTAAAAATAAAGAAAAGATCTGCAATGTGATACCACTGTGGCTAAAAGGAAAACCAACATCTGAACCAAAAATGTATGACTCCAATTAGTGCCACATCTAATACCACATAATGCTTTGCATTTTTGCAATAACTTGAAGCAACTGGAGATACAGAGACTACGTAAAAGGTTACAATGTCCCTTTAGATTTCGAATTAGAACGAGAATAATGATAGATGCTTAATTTACATGTACCCTTCTTAAGTACGTTATGACTTACCTTGCAAGATTATAATATTTGAAAACACTTTACAAAAAACTTTTCTAATATTTTACAAAGTTACAAAGATTTTATAGAATGTAATTTAATATGTTGGCTCTATTATTTGAGGGAATACCCTGGCGTTTTTGCAACAATGATAAAACCGAAATATAAATATTTAATTACTATAAGACAAACGTAATTGTCAGTATAACTGGTGCATATAACATATAACAATTTAAAAAACCTGTAGTGTTTTTTCTGCACACACTAGTCTATGAAAAGCTTCAGACACCATTTTCTCAATTTTAGAACTTCATTCAAACGAGAAACTGATTTATGTAACCCCAACGTATATGCAACCAACAATACTTACCACATTAAACTTAAATTTAGCAAAATACATAGTGTGGCTTCGCTTTTATTTATAAAAACTTCTGTCAAAGTATCCAACGTAAAATATCAACGAAATGGTTTCAACAAGTTTAATACAAAAAATATTCATTAAAAATCATTTAGAAATGAGTGACAGCGACATACTATTTGCACTTCCCTCATAAGTCAATATACAGGGTGCCTTAACTTTTAGTCGACAAACTTTAACTACATCGAAAAATAATCCTAGTTTGCTCTATACATTATATCCTAAAAATGCTTCGTTAAAGAAATACAGGGTCTTAATATTTTGTAAAAAATGTATAAATTTATTAATTTCTCCTAAACCGCTTGATGTATTTTATTGAAATTTTGTGGGCGTTGCTCACTTCAACCAACTAATGTTTTGTGATAAAAATATAATTTTTAGTCTCAACAGTGACGCGCGAACGGACACTTCTTTGAATATTTTTAAAGAAAAAAAAACGTACGGCACTGCTTGTTCTCGAAATAAAAATCACATTTGTAATCTCCATTCTTTTCTGAATAAAAAAAAAATCTTGTTTTTTTTGAGAGATAAAAAATAAAAATCGTCCTGGTGCTTAAGGAGCTCTTTTCTTTCAGTTAAATGGTAATGTACAGATAATTTGCGTTTTTTTAAATAAAATAAATAAACAACTACTAATTAACAAATTGGTAAACATTATTAAATTTTATTACAACTGCTCGAAGTGTGATCCATCCTGTTCTATGCATTTTTGTAAACGACGGCACGTGGAATTCACTGCCGCACCAAGTTGATGCTGATTGTTACCGAGTATTTCACAAGCCTCTTCAATTCTCAGTATAAGATTTTCTCGTGTATTTATTGGAATACAATACACTCTCTCCTTCAGAAACCCCCAGACAAAAAAATCTAGGACTGTCAGGTCGGGGTACCTTGGTAGCCATGCAGCTGAACCTCTTGCAGGTAAATAGTGAACATGATTTTAACTGTTACCCATACGATCAATCCAGCGCTCAGAAATTCGTGTCTCACCAGCGACGAACATTTATACCATAATGTGCCGGTGCTCCGTCTATTTGCAGCCACATTTCTTTCCGCACATTAATAGGAATCTCTGCCAAATAATTGGCTATTTCATTATCCAAGAAATTTAAAAATTGATCGGCATTAAGACGGGGGGTAAGAATATGGACCAATTAAATTATCCCCCAGCGCCCCTAGTCAAACGTTGACACTAAATTCTTGTTGAAAAGTGCGCGCTGTAATTATATGAGGATTTCCGTGCGCCCAAACGTGTTGATTGAAGAAATTGACCACTACTCGTCTTATAAAGGTCGCTTCATCGGCAAATAAAATTTTTCTTAAGAATTGAACATCTATGTCTAGTGACCTTAGATGCCAATTGCAAAATTCTACACGTTTTGGTCCATCTTCTGGCTTTAGCTCTTGGACAGGTTGCAAATTTTGAGGATCTTACTTACCTATCCTTAGATTATTTTAGTGTTTAAATTACGATTAGCTTTATAATACCGTGTTTATTTACTAATTCAGAGTATGCAGACATCCATTTCATTTATGGGCACTGTAACGGAAACGCTCAAGGAGCATGTCGAGAGTATGATAGGAGATTCCCAAATAGGAGACATCCCGGTAAGTAGGTTTTCATGAATGTTCACCAGTCATCATAGTTTCAGAAAGTATCTGGACATTATCATTTAGAGAACAACTGAAAAAGGAGCTACGTAAGCACTAGGACGATTTTTAATTTTTATCTCTCGAAAAAAAGACAAAATATTTGTTTTGTTCGGAATTGAATGGAGATTACAAATATGATTTTTATGTTGAGAAAAAGCAGTGCTGTACGATTTTTTTTTAATGTTCATTGTGTCCGTACGCACGCCACTGTTGAGACTAAAAATTATATTTTTATCACAAAACATTAGTCGGTTGAAGAGAGCAACGCCTACAAAATTTCAATAAAATACATCAAGCGGGTTAGGAGAAATTGATAAATTTCAATTTTTTTTACAAAATATTAAGACCCTGTATTTCTTTAACGAAGCATTTTTAGGATATAATCTATAGAACAAACTAGGATTATTTTTCGATGTAGAAATCGTGGTTAAAGTTTGGCGATTAAAACTTGAGACACCCTGTATACAATGATTTCATGGACTAGTGTTACAAGCACAAAACAACTTAACAGAAAACCTTCCTGATTTTTTTGGAAATAATCAAAAGTAAACAAAGCTTCGACGATGTGGTCCACTTATTCAATGGTAAAATCCACAGTTATTATGAATCACAACCTTAATACGAGGGACAAGCCATTATTATTGAGAATAAAAGAATCAGTGTAACTTTTTCAAAATTTTATTTTAGATATGTTCAAATCAGTTGCCTTTTACTGTAATGCACTTAGCCATTCTTTCATTCCACTCCTTAAATGCTCCAAGCCAAGCAGTTTTAGGAATGCTATTAAAATAATACCGAACAGCAGCATTGATCTCTTCCCCTGAAAAAAACCTTCTTCCTCGTAAGTTCTTTTTTAGCCCAAAAAATAGTCGCACATTGTCAGATCCGGTGACTAGGGAGGGTGTTCGTTTACATTAATCTCGTTTGAAGCCAAATACTGCCGAGTTAGCTGTGCAGTGCGGGAAGAAGCATTATCGGGGTGTAGCATCACTCCCTTCTTTGGCACTTTATTAAACACTTCCGGCAAACAGTGTTCGACATACCATTTAGCCGTGACAGTCTTTTGCTCCTCTAGCTTAATAGCGCTCACTATACCGGTACTTCTAAAGTATACAGCATACATTACTTTCTTTACAGCCCGCTGCTTTCAGATTATTGTTCGTCTGGTCTCGTCTTCATGGATCCATACGCGGCTCTCGTGTCTAGTTTGCATTTCGTAAAATTATTTGTAGGTTTCATCGCCTGTTACAATTTTCGACAAAATTTGGTGTCCGCCATTTTTGAACTATGTTAGAGTTTCGTGGCAAACTCGTATTCGTTCTGCTTTTTGAAAATCTGTAAGATGATGGGGTACCAAACGACTTAAGATTTTTTTCAGGAGAAGGTGGCCGTGTATTATTACTTTCACAGATCCAATCCCCAGTTGAGCCTCTATTACGGCATAACTAGTACTGTTATGTGCTTCTATAATCTTCTTCACAGCAGCAACGTTTTCCTCTGTCACAGCGGCGATGGGAGGACTTGCGCTTGGTGATCAACTTGTAACGGGCCTTAGAAAATTTGAAATTGCGCGCGAAGTTCTACGACATTAAGTAGTGTTATTACTTTTATAGATAAAGGAATGGTTATTGGTTATTTGTATTTGAATGCATTTAGTATTAAGATGAAGATATTGAATTTGCTTCACTACGTTGTTTGCATATTTAATTAGAAGGTATTTAAATAAACGCGGTAGCTGCAAGTGCATAACTGAGTTGGAGGAGAAGGGAGGAGACGCTGTCATAATAATGTACCGTTTTTTAAAACAGTCGCCTTAAGTAAGCGATCAGAGTTGGTTGAAAATCACCACAGAGTAATTCGTCACCGAGGGATGAATTACAAGGTAATAGTCAAGTTACCTTAAAATTAGAAGTAAAGTAAGATAACATTTAGTGTAATAAGGAAAAATTAGAAAAATACCTTCGTTATTGAAATAATAAAAGGCTACAGTAAATAATAAAAGTGCAATTATTGTCACCTTGGTTCATTTACTCAAACGAAAATTAAATAGCAAGCGAATTAAAATTAACTGTTTGATATCTTTATACACCAAACCCATTCAGCGTAGGTAATCAGTTTATGTCTAACAGAAACAATATACATTTTGATTAAAGAATATTGAATTTATCGAGAATTATAAAAGAACCCCATGATTTATTTCTGAATCGAGGGAAACATACAAAGAAACCAGCCACATTTGTTTAATCCGTTGCAAATTGTAGTTCTTCCACGTTTGAATTCCTTGTATTGTCTGTAAATTGTTGCCAAGGAAGGAGACTGATCGCCAAATGCTGATTTCAAACTTTCTTAGTAGTCATACGCAATTAAACCTTTCTTAAAGTCATCATAAATCATTATGAGAAAATGTTCTCGGGTTAATCCCATTTTTGCACTACACTTGCGAAACTTAAAACTATCTTTTTCAAATGCTATTTAATTTATTTTCAATATTTTATATCACTAATATTTGTATGTATGTAATCAAGGGTTGAAGAAAAAAAGAAAAACATATATTGGGGTAGAAAACAGGTGTTTCCTCGAAACTACCTTTACCTTTGGTAAATACGTCGCCAGTTAGTAATTAATTAGATTGGAACATACCGCAAACCATAAGACGTCTTTGTTTGCTACTTTGAGATTTGAGACATATAGGGTTTATTACGGTCGAGTGAATATTTTAAAAATTAATACTTCTGTTAATAATAAATATGAAAATATTCCCACATAATATTTTTTTTTTTTTTTAACTTTTAAAATTTGAGGTGGATTTGGGAATAAAACAGTTAGTTGCAGTTGGAGGTTCGATTGAGTCATACCATTCTCATTGTTAGATTACAATCCATAATTGTAAACCGTTGTGGCGATCAAAATGTTAGGGTTTCCGGTTCAATAAAAACTAAAATCGCGATTTTGGCATTTCCTTTCTGTGTTGCTTTTTAATGCAAGTTTTCACAAAATTAAAGTGGTCGGGTAAACAAACGTATCAGTAAATAATCACAAAAGTTCAGGTTTTAATCCACGAAGAGGGCGTGTAAACCCTATATCCATAAATAATCACCACCGCTTCGAATTTAAACCGCGTATCTTAACCCATTAGGTATTGGTGATTAACTAAAGGATTATATTCAAGCGTAAGTACGTGTTTGAATCTAGATTGAAGCTCGCAGCAAACAATTCAATAAACCGGTGTAACCTATAAAAAATCGGCCATTGCATTACAGGAGGTGCCTAGTTGGTTACCACGAGATATTGGATCGCACAGAATTGTCTCTTGATAACAAATGGTAGTAATGCAGTAGCAATTTAATTGTCAGTACGCCATCTCGGAAGCACGCCTATTAAGTTGGAATCTGTTAAAAGAAAAGGACTCCTCGTCAGACAGTACCGTGCCCCCCCCTCCCTGATTGCTGGTATTGTTGACTGTTCACTAGTGGTTTCGCCCGCGCAAGGGATTTAATGGGTGGACAAACGTGGCACAATACACCTCAGTTAATTCTTGTTATTAATGATACCAGGGTTTACAAACACAGGTCCAGATGCCATCAAAACCACCTCGAATTCCATCTTTACTGTTAAGCTAGCCCGTTTTATTGTTTTTTAAATGCAGAGGGATGGATAGATCAACGTGTAAGCTGAGAAAGGGATGCTGCAGTTTCTAACGCAGTCACTCAAACCTTCGTGTCATTGCTTGCGGGTAGGTTATTGATCACTTTGTTAACGTAACTAGTTTATTTGCACGGTACCTTTGTTTTAATGATTTTTTAAGCGTCTTTGATTCAGCCAGCTTATTTAGAATTCTTTGTCTACGAACTGATTTCTTTATATATGTAATTTATTGTAACTGTATGAAGGTATTTTTGTGTTTTTATTCACGATACAATTGTGCATGTGTATATTCCTTGCCTATTTTTTGCCCTTGTCCAAGTGTAGTTGAACTGCATTGTAGTTACCTTATTGCTACCTGTTTAATTTTACTGTTTGTTGTATTTTATATGTACCTTAATCTGCGTTATTATTTTCATATTTACTTTATTGTTAACTTAAAGGCCGACACGGACACGGACATGGACACGGGTACGGACACGAGCACGGACACGGACACAGAAACGGACACGACACGGCCACCGACACCGACACGGACACGGACACGGACACGGACACGAACACGGACACGGACACGGGCACGAATACAGACACGGGCACGGACACGGACACGGACACGGACACGGACACGGGCGCGGACACGGACACGGACACGGATACGGATACGGACACGGACACCGACACGGACACGAACACGTACACGGACACGCACACGGACACGGACACACACGAACACGGACACGGACACGGACAAGGACACGGTCACGGACGCCGACGCTGACGGCGACACCAACACGGACACGGACACATGTTCACTGTCACACATTCCCAAAGTTACACAATCTGAAGGTTACGCAATACCAAGGTCACAAAATACCAGGAATGTGCAATTGAAGCTTTTATACGACAACTCAATTACTAACGTGTCATGGTCACACACCCCAAAATGTGAGTTGTAGAATACCTACGACACTTAAATTGTTAACGCTAACATTACACACGATAGGTAAACATTTTAATTTAGTACAAATGGAAAAATACTTTCCACTTCTGTTTCATTACACCTGCGTGGATGTGATGCAAATAATTGAGCGTATATGCAGTGTGGTGCCCATCGTAGGTGTTCCTGCAGCGAATTTTCGCATGGCTACCGTCGGTTTATTCTAACTCCGCACATGAAGCATTTAACTGTGTCGTCGAGAGATGTGGAAAGAAATCCTGTCGCAGTAGGTGCTCCTTTCGAGGACACATATGTCAGTAGTTATTCTTACTATGTCTGTCTCGATCACTGGCAAATACTACCTGACGTAGAGCTACATTACGAACTGGGATGAGTTCGTAAAGTCCAACAATCTCTTCGACAGTTTTGAGTATCATTTCCAGATGTATAATAGCGTGTTTATACCCACTTAGTACAACTAGATTTACAATATTAAACCAGTCAAGGTATAACGTTGTCAGCCTATTGTGGGCCCGGTCGATATGCTCTCCGTAATCACGACATAATAATTAAGGACGAATTGTACTATTGTTGTTAGCTGTAAAGAAATTAGTGTTATTGAAAAATTAGTATGGAGAGAATACATACCGTGAATGTGAAGCAATCCCAACTGATAACGCGTTGAGCGTAGAAGAGCCAATACCACCCAGCGATGATTACGAACGCGGAGTTGCTCTAGGCAGCCCTGTCCTCCGACGCCATCGCTCTCATTATGTTATAGACAGGTGGTAACATAGTGCGTCCAATAGTCATAGGGATTTAGGTAACCTAGAACCAGTGGACGTCCTGTTCGTTCATTTCGTCGTCGTCGTTCGCGTTATCTCCGTAATCGTGGACTTCCTGATCGTAGTCATTGTTGTGTTCTTGTATGTCTTGTTTTGGTTCCTGATGCTGTTGTATGATGTTATAGGCAAGTTGCAGAGCACTGTTCTGTTGTATGCTAGCTGTAACTTCCTGAGCGCTGTTCTCGAGTCGTAGATTTTTGGAACGCATATTAATTCGTCGTCATCGCTGCTTTCTTCAACGATGACTTTATTACAGAAGTCGACAGGGCTGTCTTGTAGGAGTTGTTGCTGCCTCAGTGCGTCATTGTCGTAATCGTCAGAATCGTTACTGTAGGCAGGGTCCATGTCAACGTCATAGTCGAATCACCGGTGTTAAGGTATTCGTTACCATCACATGAGGCACACAATCCCTCAACACTCGATGAAAGGTCAGGGTAGTAGTCACTATCATCGCCGTTGTTATCCATAACAATAGTTACGATATTGTCGTTGTCGTCCTCGTCACTGACAGTGATCACTTCAGAGTTGGTCAGTCCTGTACTACCGTCTCGGCGTCAAGATCGTATGGCGTAGAGAATCCTCGGCTATGGTCAACATGTCTTAGACATTCTCGTCACGTTAATCGAAGAAGCTTGTAGTATTTTAGTTAGCGGGATGTCGGGAAGCGTCGTTGAGGAAGCAAGAGGAGTGAAGTTAAGGGGGTTATCAATTGACTCAGGGGATTGCATCACCCTAAAAAAACAAAAAGATAGTGGGAAAAAAAATTAAAAAAATTAATAACTGTAAAACATATTAGTAGTATGGCTAGGGTGATCCTAATCCACTTTTCTACTATACTTTTTCTACGAGTGTGTTTGTTCAAGGTCAAGGTCATCGTACACATTGCATACATCGAAGTATATTGTCAAGATCTAAGTTCATGGTTTTCAAGGTCGCTCACATTGCCTACCTATTATTCAAGGTCATCGTATACATAACCTGCGTACACAGTCACATTACCGATGTCAAGGTTTTCAAAGGGCCCAGTATACACACTGCCTGCGTATATTCTTCAAGGTTTCGGGACTCACATTCCCTACGTAGAATTCAACGGTTTTCAAGGTCACGTTCCTTGCATCAAAGTCTTCAAGGCCAGGAAATGTTCAAGGCCATCAAGCAATTCTTGGAATTTGGCTGAGCCAGGAACATGTGTTACATGACATTATCAAGGGCACCAAGTTGGATGAGTCATTTGTTTATTTGGTGGGAAATCTCAAGGCCGGGTAGTAAAATGCTCAACGTCACGCAATTAGTTCATTCACCTCTGAAGTAGGCCCCTCAAATTGCATGACTAATGTATCTGGACTTTACGTAGGCCAAAGGTGAGCTACTCCACAGTGCTCACCAAGCAATTCTTGACCGGGTCGAGGTGTTAATTTATTTATTACAATTCTCAAGGTGAGGGGTATTAAATAGACTTTCTAAGCTCATTGTAGGTGCATGGAATTCTTGGATGTTCTTCAAGGTTACGAGCATTCGCAGTTAACAATTGGTATATAGCAGGAGTTAGTTATTACAATTATTCTCAAGGTCACCTGCTGGGGTATCGTATTACAGGTGATTGTCTGTTCTAGTAATCAAAGTTAATTGACCATTCCAAGGTTGTGCCCCCCAGCCCAGTTCATTGACCTCTGTGGTTCAGGTCAAAAATAATCTCTTGGCTTTGCGCAGGATATTTCATACCTCTATTTGCAAGTTCAAAGGTGATTCAAAGTTCTTGTATTGACTAAATTGTAATAAAAGGATTATGCTTACGTGGGCTCATACTGCTATCCTAAACCACCAGGATGAGGTGGTTTTCTTAAGAACCGGATCCGGTTCCCAAAGACAGATAGCCGTTTCCCAAAACAGGGGAGCCGTTCCCAAAACACGGGATCTGTTTCGCAACACAGGTAGCCGTTTCCCCCCATTTCAAGGTCACACCTCTGAGAAAATAACAAAGGCGATCCATCGTTCTGGTCGAGTTAGGGCCACATATTCACGTATAGTGATCTACTTATTAATGTATTAATGAAAACCCGCAAGTGCATGAGGTCAAGGTCACGTACACTTTCCATGCATATTACTCAAGGTCATACCTCTGAGAAATCAATTCCTGACTGTGTAAACCTGCAGGGGTATCTCGATCTTACCCAACCTTCTCCGATTGAAAATTTTATTTATTCCGAGTCGGAGTCATAATCCCTAGAAAGCTAAAAATAGATTGTTATCTAGGTCAACAGCCAAAACGTATTGGTATCAATTTTCGCACATTTCCTACATATATTCCTCAAGATCAAGATCCAGATTGTCCACGTCCAAGTACAAGGTTTTTCAAGATTAAGGTCATTGTACACATTAACTATATCAAGGTATATGGTTCTCAAGGTCATTTTATTGCCTGTGTCCAAGCACATGGTTTTCAAGGTCCTCTCGTACACCGTGTAAAGTATATTCTTCAAGGTCATCAACCAATTCTTGGTCAAGTCGATGTGCTAATTCGTGGAATTCTTTGATGCAGGGAACGTCACCTTGAAAACCGTTGAATTCGACGTAGGGAATGTGAGTCCGCATACCTCAAAGAATACACGAAGACAGCGTGTACAGTGGGCTCTTTGAAAACCTTGACATGGGTAATGTGACCGTGTACGCAGGTAATATGTACGATGACCTTGAATAATAGGTAGGCAATGTGAGCGACCTTGAAAATCATGTACTTAGGCGTAGACAATACGATGACCTTGAGGAATATACTTCGATATATGCAATGTGTACGATGACCTTGACCTTGAGCAAAAACACTCGTAGAAAAAGTATAGTAGAAAAGTGGATTAGGATCACCCTAGCTATACTACTCATAGTGGTCTTTACCTGGGGCAATTTATCGTTGCCGGATGAAGAAGATGCGGAATTGGATCTAGAGTTCATTGTTGATTGTGGTGTTTTCTCGTATAATCTGTTGTACAAATAATTTCTATTGTTTTCGTTTAGCTGAATATAGGTGCTTCCCCACTAAAATAACGTATTTTCATGCATTTTTAGAGGAAATTTTTAGGCAATAAATCAACCTAGGTATCTAGCTTCAGTCTTAATCACGAATCGCGCGCTATTGCGCATCGGGGATTTTAAAACCTCGGGATGAATTTTAGAATGACAGAAAACAGCATACATACTGCGGGACTTTTTATATTTTTCATTTTTTCCAGATAAGCAACGAAGTGTTATATTCTAATTGTGTATATCAGCGTCGACCGCTGATGATGATAGCTTAGCTATCATCGCGTTCGGTGACATTAATTTTATTTGTGTGGTACGTAAGTGAATATTGTTTATTACAGGTCCTGCCACTGACCCAGTGTTCCAGATCTTCAATTAAATGAAATTCTCAATTTAAGCTCAGACATACTTTTCCTTGATTTAACATGACTTATTTACCTTACATTTTTATGTATCTCTTTTATTACAATAGCAAGTAGGAATCAAAGTTATAGTAAATGAACAATATATATATATATACATAATTCAAATGCATGTCCATATTTAACGCTTAAAAAGTAAATAACCCGTACAGCTTAAAAAATCTTTAATTTTAGTAGCGCACATTTTTGAGAACAGATATTTGATATTGGTCGCTTTAACTTGAGCTTCAAACCATCGCAAGGCAGTATCTATGCTTGTAAACGCTTCAAAAGCAGATGGTATATTTTCATCTTCACTCTCTGAACCACTAGTTAATGAGGTGCTGGCGGCGTCAGCTTTATTAGTCACCAGATCTACAATTGCGCAATCCTGTAGGATTTGGTTCCATGGATCTGCATTGTCAACACTCATCAATTCTTGAACGTCTACACATTCATGGTAATCAAGTTCTTTTAACACATCCAGCATTTTGAACCTGTCATTCCGTTCCTCATATGCACTTTCACTTTGGGAATTTCCCGGAATACTCAAAATATTATTCCAGACTCTCTTCAAACTGCATTCTTTTACACTCTTCTATGCATCTTCCAAATCAATCTTTTTAGGATTTCTTGTCAGTCTTTCTTCTCCCTCCTCTTCTATTTGCAACAATAGCTTATGTAACAATTCTTTTCTGTAATAACGTGTGTAAGTCTCATTAACGCCTTCATTCATGGACTGTACCGAGGACATTACGTACGGGGTGGTTTTTTCAATGACGAGCATAATGGGAGACTACCAGCGGTACTAGCACAAGCTAAAACAGTGAACGATCTTTGCTTGCTTATACCAAGTGCTGCTAATTCGCGACCTGAAGCAAGAATGTTTCGTGGCAAAGCCTTGCAATTGGGCCCAGTTTCGTCGGAATTGTTCGAGCACATATTCTTCATCTTTCAATACGTCCCGTAATTTGACTTTGAAAGAATCGGCTGCTGAAGAATCTACAGTTGTTTGCCTTGTATCTAGAGCCCACGAATACTGTGTTGATTTGAATCTTCTAAACCAGCCCGTGCTGACTTGAAAATTCGGCGGTACTCCAAGTTTTTCATTAAATCGAATTGCCTTTTCACATAGAACGGGGTCCGTTATAGGTTCTCGTTGTGACCTTTTCTGCGTAAATCACTTGTAAATAGCGTCATCTAGATACGTGTTCGTGGCGAGCTTCATCGTTTTACGACTTGTCATCAGTAGAATCAAGCTTGGATATTTTTATGCACGTGTGGTTAGAATTTACCGTAGATTCTTTTTTTTTTCTCGAATTTTAGGTTATTTGAAATGTTGTATGTAGAAATTGCAGGAGGAAATTCTTTGTTTTGTCGTAATAGATTATTGAAAATTTAGCTACATTCGAATATAAAGTTTGGGAAGCACTGATTTTGTTACAAATTATTACTTTATTTGACGATGTTTGGATTTATTGCAAATTGGAGTGGGATGTGCCCTGTTTTGTGGGAATAGCATAAACATTTTTCCGTTCGTTTGTTTGTAAATAGACTGAAGTTTTAAATTGCGAATAGGTTTACATGTACTGTTATCCTTAATATAGCAAAAGGAATTTTACATAGGAGTTTAATATTTTTAGTGAATAGTGGATAATCTTATTTTTAAGTAATGGTTAATTTATGGTTTGGTTTGTGCTAAAATTACGTCATTGGAAATTGCTTCTTTGTAGTTAAAATTACTTTACGAAAGCGTAGCTTGCAGGTTTAAAACGTTGGCGACTGCATGACGGAAAGCCATTTCTGATAAATTAGTTAAGAAGACAAAGATTGCGGTTTCTATAATAGGTTTAATAATTAGTTAGGAAGACAAAGATTGCGGTTTCTATAATACGTTGGTTTAGAGTCGATTTTTCAAAGTTTAGAGGCGACGAAAACAGATCATGTTACATGTTGTTTCGAAGTACCTTGACGGTGACGTAATTTTCCAACTCGGTTTCCACAATTCTTTTCGTTTTTACCGCGCTTACGATTTGAAGGAATTGCATTTTTATTATTCGTAATGAGAGTGGAATGTACGATTGCGAAATCTGTTAAAATTCGAGCTATAGAAAAAGTTGACTGCTTGACGCTAGACGCGTGATGTGTACTTAGGGGTGTATTAAATTTATTTACACTCTACCAGGGTAGGATACTTGAAGATGTCGTTTCAGAACTCTCCCGTTCAATTTATGTGGATTTTTAAAAGAATTCAATACTCTCGGAGACCTTTTGTATTGTATTTCGTTACTAGGAAGTAACAATTCCGTCACCATTGAAGAAGAATAGTGTTGATTTTAGTGCTATGTCTTCATATTTAGGTTAATTCGCGCTTCGGCGGATTCTTAGATTGTAAAGTCATAAATTTAATAGTGCATTACGAAGATAAATTCGCGTTCACAGGTGTTCCAACGAGTAAAAGGGATTGAAGTAATTGTAATTTCGCTTTAATACATTTTGTATATATAAAGAACAAAAACGTTTTGTAAATAAATAATTAGGCGATTGAGATTAAAGTATATTCATCGGTGAACCGTGTCATTACATTCTGTGCGCTGTTTTTGTTATATTCTGAATGCTCTATACTAAAATTCATACTTCGAGAATTTTTCAAATTTATGCTTTCCGCGTTATTATTATTCCTTTAAGGTGTTTATTAAAATAAAGGTACTTAAAGTTTATCATTTTGGGAATTTGAACCATGCAAAGGTCAACCCGATGTAACTATTGGATTTTACAAAATTGAATCTGTTTTAACAACTATATCGATACTATGAATGTTTAATTTTGTTTTATTATTGTCATGATATACAAATACCGTTTAGTAAATTGAGGGTATAATTTCGTCGAGCATAAAAGTATATGTGACGTCATTTCTTTGTCATCACGTATTATTATTTACGTAGTACCAAATTTAAAGGACAAGATATTTTGATTACCTTCAAATTACCGAATGATTTATTTGTTCTATGGGAATTTTGAATTACGCAACTTTACAACGTTCAATTATATTGGTATTGTTTTGATAAAAGCTTTAACGTAACAATTTGTGAGAGTTTTCTCTATTAGAATATTTGTCATTTTGAGTTTTTTTGATATAATTTCGTTTTAAGGGGTACGTTTCGTAAGACAACGCAACGTAAAAATAGATTAAATAAGATCGTTCAGCTTGCCTATTAGCACGTCATTTTGTTGCGATTAGGTGCAGATATCTTGAACTTTTGTAGGAAACATCGGACCGAGGCTGATTTACCTGGTTTGCAACAAAAGGTAAGCAAGTTTTTTTGTTTGAAACTTAGCTGTGAATTTATCGCATTTAGGTATTACGACCCCGTTTATAAACATTCTGCCGCTCATATGGTTTATAACTTACCGTATTATTTTACGTATTACGAGCTATCCTAATCGCATGATCTACCGGCCGCTTCCTTATCTGTTACTTCCGATCTATTGCCATTTTCTCGCGTAACATACGCTTGTTTTGTTTTTTATGTCCGTAATTGTCGTACGTATGCGATTTTAGAGGCAACTCACACGGTCACACAGTTGCTAATTACTTGATAAATCTAGTAAAAACAACTATATACAATATTACGATAAACAGCATGAAAAATGACAATCTCTGCAAACTTCAAATCATCCTTTACCGCACGACTCCGAAACACAATTATGATGGACTTCTACTGGAATCTAGTAAATGGAACCATTGAAAATTTTAAAGAAAGATGGTGCATAAACAATGCGTTGTGCGCTGTCGATGACACTGAGTTATTGCTGTCTAATCGAACTGTTGACGACTTAACGTAAGCATAATCTATACCTTTGAGTAATGTTTAAATATTGCTTTACCATGTCAGATAATAGTGTCCAAATTTCTTGTATTTTAGGACAGTCCAATATCATATGTACTGATTCGCACTTCGCTTATGTGCAGTGCTGGCATGTATCAACGTTTCTTATATTGGCATGTTTCAAAACGATTGGATCCGCCAATCTATTTTTTGAGAATCTCCAAGCAATTTCGGATACGTTGCCGGAGGTTAATGGATTAAAGAACGATTGCCAATGGGTAATTTCTGAGGTCCAATAATTTCCTAAGATGCGTTCTTCTTTTAGGTTAAAATGTTTTGTTATTAACTTGCGTTCCAGTTGTTTCCTGATGTTAGATTTTAACTGATAATGAATGTTTTTATAAGTGAATACCAAATATTTATTATTATAACACTGTCCTGCAACGTTTTCTGGAAAAAGTTCGTTATATGTGGTTTTTATTCTTCTAAAGTGCTTCAGCAGTTCGTTTTCTACTAGAACACATGGCGCTTGAAGCCGTTAGAGAAAAGAATTTTCTTGTAACCACATTTCGTTACAACGAAAGTCATTGAGGGTTGTAAAGCCTCAGTATTTCCAAAACGTTGAAAAACTGAGAGGATTGTTGGGATATTTGCTGGATCAAATCCCTCTGCACTACAGTCGCTATTTTGTGTGACATTGATTACCTTTATTATCATGTTTGATAGTTTATGTTCTCGTGGCAAACCTTTTTTCGAGAAACATCCATTGCCACGTTAAACCCAACGAGTCTGCCAATCTTAAGTTGTGCTCAACAACAATCTACCAATCCTTCTTTTCCTTTCCATTTAGTAGTTTGTTTACTAACCACAGTCTTAGCATCTTTATTTTGGATGAGATGTGTACCAACCCTAAACCGCCTTGCTTAATGGGGACACACAAGTCCATCTGGGAAGTCCAGTGTTTTCCCGTCCATATGTAATCGATAATTTTTCTTTGTAAATACAGTTGTTGTTAATGAGTGATTGGTAGGCAATGATGAGTGTGCCATAATTTTGGTGCTACGAATTGATTGATAACGGTTTTGCGGACAATAATAGATAATGATGGTAATCTTCTTCTCCATTTCATAAGAGTATTATCTAGTGCATGTGATAAATTGGTGAATGCTTCAGATGAATCCAGCAACTGATCATTCGACAACGTGATTCCCAGTATTTTTATTTCCGTTGACCAGATTATATTCAACGGGGTACCTTTCCTTTTCTTCCAAGCACCTGCCCATAAACCTTTATACTTTAAATTTAGTTCTGAACCGGATTGCTCGGCGTATATACGGTAACGTTTCACTAGGGTATTAAAGTCATTGCTGGAAAAGAATGTCAATGCATTGTCCGCGTATGCACTAACCGTTATTTTTATAGGAGTCTGGGTACTAGGAAAAGGAAAACCTGTAAGGAGAGTTCGCAATAATGTAAGTAGTGGTTCGATTGCGATCGATAAAAAAGTACCAGATAATGGGCAGTCTTGTTTAATGCCGGTCTCAAAATTAATGGCTCTCGTTAGTACTGAGCCTAGTCTGACATGACTGTAGTTGTGTATAGCAGTTTTACACTTTCTATAAAACCGTTGCCAAAATTCATTTTTTTCAATGCGTGACTAATTTTGTCGAAGGCTGACTTTTGATCTAAATTAATAACTGCTAGCGATACATCTGCGTGGTTGGCATAGTTTATTAATTCTCTATGCAGGTGTATAGTGTCATACATTGATCTATTTAGGATTGCATAACTTTGGCGCGGAGAGATTACGTTTGAAATAATGCTCGATAATCTTGTGGATAAAGCTTTGGAATATATTTTATAATCAGTACACAACACGGAAATAGGTCGCCAATTAGTTATTTCCATTAGGTCGCCACTTTTTGGCAACAGACTAATTACTGTCTTGGATGAAAGAGGCAGTTGCTTGCTTTTTGTATTATTTGAAGGTATTTATGTTTTAAAATGTCCCAGAAAGAAGTATAAAATTGTACTGTTAAGCCGTCTACGCCGGGTGCGCTGTGTGTGTGTGTGTGTGTGTGTGTGTGTGTGTGTGTGTGTGTGTGTGTGTGAAATTTATTATAATATATATATATATATATATATATATATATATATATATATATATATTATGCACTTCAGACCGTAAGGCCTATGGCTTTAACAGAATATACATAGTTAAATTATATATAATAACCCTATCATACTTAAAATATATCAAACACATACTAAATTAACCAATTTTAGACTTTAAATTATAACTTAGTTATCGTTCTTATCTAAATATCTTGTATTAATTTTTCCCATTTCTTTTAGTCCAAACATTCTATTTCCTACTTTGTGATATTTGTTTCTCGTAGGTCCTGGCACCCTGTCTTCTTTGGCCGACCTTTCTTTCTTCTGCCTTCTAGTTCTTGCTTTAGTATGTTTTTTGTGGGATCGTTTTCTTCTTTCCTCATAAGGTATCCCAGCCACCTTAGCCTATTTTGCTTTATTCTTTTACCTTCTCCTCCATTTCCTTCTTTAATCCCTCCAAAAATTCGACGCAGCGTCTTCC
The DNA here is from genome assembly GCA_036346205.1 of Vesta saturnalis. Taxonomy (NCBI): domain Eukaryota; kingdom Metazoa; phylum Arthropoda; class Insecta; order Coleoptera; family Lampyridae; genus Vesta; species Vesta saturnalis. Next base: position 2,427,975 of record JARFJB010000379.1, read on the forward strand.
TTTCCCAAATATTCACCTTGTTTTCTAGCTGCGCTGTTAACACACACGTATCGCTTCGACTGTTCTCATACAAACTTAAGTTTAGTTCACTTTTAACACATTTGTTTGTTAGGACGTGCATTACATATACATTTAGTCGCACTTAATATTCTCTTATTTATTTCTTGTTCCTGGTTTCATTCACTATTTAGTTCCATTCGTAGGTAGGTTGCCGTATTTGTTATGTGAAATCTAAATCTTTCTATAGTTAGATTCTGGTTTTCTTTTTGGGTTTTGTCGGTCAAGATCATATATTGTGTTTTATTTGTATTAGTTCTCAGTCCAACTTTTCGCGCTTTTTCCTCGAAGCTTTGGATCATAGATTTCAGCTATTCTTTAGTTCTTGCCATCATTATTATGTCATCCTAATATGAGAGTATTTGGAAGGGGCCATTTACTATATTTTTATTTTTATGAATTTTGTTTTCCGCACGATATATTCTGGCATTATATTAAAAATCAGTGGCGACGTAGGGTCACCCTGTTTCAGACCAACGTTACTTTCGAAAGGGGATGACCTATGCGCTTTAAAACTTACTGTGTTTACTGTCCTATTAAGTGTCATTTCCAACAGTTCTATTGCTTCTTGTTTGTATTGCATGTCTTTAATTGCTTCTACTATTTTTGTACGTATCACGCTTTCTTTAGAACTATCAGGAGTACATGTATTGTTATATTTTTGTCTCTACATTTTTCGTAGATTTGTCTGGCTGTAAAAATTTGGTCGATAGTTGATTTGTCCTGTATAAATCGGGCCTGATAAAATCCTATCTTATCTCGGGATTCCTCCCTGATCCTTTCTGTTATGTGATGCCAATAGCTTGTATGTCGTATTAAGTAGTGATATTGGCCTATAATTTTCTGGTTGACCTTTTTCATCATTTTTGTAGTTTGGGCATATCACCGCTGTCCCATTCTTTTGGTATTTCCTTCGTTAGCTATTTCCTTTTGATTAAGTTATAAATCCTTCTTCCCAGTTCCTCGTTTCCATATTTAATTAGTTAAATTTCTATATTATCTATTCCCGGGCTTTTGTTATTTTTAGAATTTTTTCAAACTTTTCCCAGGTTGACAAATCTGGTTTATATTCCTTACTCCTACTTCGTTCTATTGCTCCCTCTTTATCGTTCATTGCGCTTTTTTCGAAGTATCTTTTCAGTATCTCCGCTCCCTGTTTTTCTCCCACACCCAGCTCTCCTTCATTTTGTAGTCCTGTTATGTTTCCTTGGTTTCCTCTTCTTTGGCATCTTATACCATTAAAAAAAGTTTTTTTGTTTGTGACCTTATATGCTTCCTGCATCCTCTCAATCTCTTTAATTAGCTATTCCCTCTTTTTCCTCCTACGTATTGATTTAATTTTGTTTCTTGCCCCTTTGTGCCGTCGTTCTGTTATAGTCGAATGGTGTTGTACCCGCTGTATTCTTGCTTTCCTCCCTTTTTCGATGACCTCCTCATATTTCTGGTCGAACCAGCCTTTATTTGTGTTCTCTATTTTCTTGTTTTCTATTCCCTCTTTACTATCTAAAATAATTCCTTTTAGGGAATTCCATTCTTTTTCTATATCCTCTTTAACACTGGTTCCTGTTAATTTCTTTTCTAGTATTTCAGCGCATTTTTCTGTGTTATGAATTCTGTTACTTGCATTTTCGGTTTCCTACTTGGTTTTTTATATGTTGGCTTGCGTTCTTTAATTACGATTTTATTAACGAAGTGGCTCGAACCAATTTCTGCCACTCTGCATGATTTTACATTTTTTATCGTGTTCGCCTGTCTTTTTGATACCAACACATGGTCTATCTGGTTTCTGTGTTTGCCATCTGGGGTACACCATGTTTCTTTGGGTATATTTTTCCTCTTAATCAATTTACTTTTAATTAACAAATTGCTCCTTGCTGCAAAATTAATTAGTCTTTCCACATTATTGTTAGTTTTTTCATGCAGACTTTTTTCCAGCTATTTTCTCAATTTCCGTTTCCTTTCCAATTTTTGCATTTTGGTCGCCGACAATTATTTTTGTGTCATACTTTGGTATGTTGTTATATGCTCTCTCTAGGTCTTCATAGAATTTTTCTTTTTGTCCTTCTGCCGTTTCTATATATATATATATATATATATATATATATATATATATATATATATATATATATATATATATATATATATATATATATATATACAGGGTGACCCAAACTCGATGGGCAAAGCGAAAACAGCTGATTCCTCTGGCCAAAAGGAACAAAAAATTGTTAATACAGGGTGTGTCTATTGTTGATGGTTTCCGAGATGTCAACTTTTTTTTAATTTTTTCTATTTCGTGGACTTATTTTTTAAATCACGCTGTATCTTCCAAACTAGAAGAGTTACAAGAAAACACTTTAGGAGAAATTTGTAGAAGATGTAATTGCCTTAAAGAATATTGAATTCATTCGAGACAAACTCATCATTCAACATTTTTAATGACATAATGAATTCAGAAATGATTTTTTTTTTTAAATCCCAAGAGGAATATTTTTCCAATAGAGATGGATTTGATACATGGCCGATAAAAAGGAAAATCTTCCTTTTTTCATAAGCTTCGCAACGATATGAAAAAAACTTATGGTTGACGTACTAATTACTGAATTGTTACAGGAATACACCTCAGGAAAAACTTTTAGAGCATAAAATTACCTTCAAAAATATGGTAGAGTAGATGAGAATTGACGATTTGTCCCTCACTTTTCAATCAATCTGTACATTTACGGCAAGAAATACGTCTCCTTTACTGATATCTTTTCATCACCGTAGCAACGACTTGACATTAGTAAGTTAGTTGTCAAAATTTGTTTGCTATTACAGTTTTGCTGATTTCAATACGAGTTCTTTCTGTTGTAGTGATATTGTAATTTAGTTTTTGAGTCGTTCTTGTTCTTGTTATTATTATTGTTCTTGTTCGTGTTCGTGTTTTCCTTCCTGAGTCATGTGTTCAAATGAAGAATATGCCGATATTCATTATTATTATGGTGTTGTCCAAGGGAATGCGAGTGAGGCTGCTGGACTGTATGCAGCTGCTTTCCCAAGAAGAATTCATCCAGAAAGGAGAGTTTTCTCTAGAGTACATACTGCTCTAAGAGAGAGAGGATCTTTTAGGATCCTAAGAGATCAAGAGGAATTTCATAATGTTGAGAGGATTGACGACGTAATCCAGCATTTCGAAGCAAATCCTGAGACTAGCGTGCGGCGGTCATCCAATGTATTGCAGATGCCACGAGAAACAATACGGAGAACTCTTAAGGCTGACGGAAGGCGTGCGTATCACGTGACGGGAGTTCAAGAACTTTTAGATGGAGATCTAGGTCGGCGGATTGAGTTTTGCCAATGTTATCTCAATTCAGTTAGGAATGATCGAGATTTCCAAAAAGCAATCTTGTGGACGGATGAGGCCACCTTTACAAGGTGAAGCATCTTCAATATCCATAACACGCACGTCTGGTCACATGAGAACCCACATACTATGAGACCAAGTAGCTTTTAACACCAGTTCAAAGTTAATGTTTGGGTTGGTTTACTCAACAATCAACTTATTGGTCCATATATTCTGCCAGATAGTCAATTCAGTGAATTTTTTTAATGTCCTTCAAGAAAACCTGCCTGAATTGATGGAGGATGTTTCATTGGCAACAAGAGCAGATATATGGGTTCAACATGATGGTTGTCCTACCCACTACGGAAGAGGTGTGAGAGATTGGCTTAACGAACATTATCCCCAACGTTGGATTGGAAGAGGTGGTACATTGGCGTGGCCTCCAAGATCTCCAGATCTCACCCCTCTGGATTTCTTCCTCTGGGGATCTCTCAAGGAATTGGTCTACAGCACTCAACCAACAACCAGGGAAGAGCTTATTGAAGCAATTCATAGATCAAGTCGACTGATAACACAGAGACAAATTGCTTCAGCGACAGCTTCAGTACGAACACGGTGTGTCCAGTGTATAGCAGCAAACGGCAGTCATTTTGAAGCAACTCTTGACAATTGAATAAAAGGTTCGAAAGTACTTAATTTTGGCCACAGGAATCAGTAGTTTCAATTTTACCTTCGAGTCCTGGTCACTCAACATTGTTATTATCTATTAATGGATTTGATTGTGGTACCTCGATTAAATCTTGAGATTTGAAAAAAAAAACTCATTTGTGAATTCATTATGCCATTAAAAATGTTGAATGATGAGTTTGTCTCGAACCAATTCAATATTCTTAAAGTTAATTATATGCTCATTTCTGAATTCATTATGTCATTAAAAATGTTGAATGATGAGTTTGTCTCGAATGAATTCAATATTCTTTAAGGCAGTTACATCTTTTACAAATTTCTCCTAATGTGTTTTCTTGTAACTCTTCTAGTTTGGAAGATACAGCGTGATTTAAAAAATAAGTCCACGAAATAGAAAAAATTAAAAAAAAGTTAACATCTTGGAAACCATCAACAATAGACACACCCTGTATTAACAATTTTTTGTTCCTTTTGGCCAGAGGAATCAGCTGTTTTCGTTTTGGCCATCGAGTTTGGGTCACCCTGTATATACATATATATATATATATATATATATATATATATATATATATATATATATATATATATATATATATAGTGACCTCTTATTCTCGGCGTGCTTATTCTGTCGTTTATTTTTCCACTCTATTATTTTTTGTATTATTTCTTCGTGTAATAGGAAACCTGTCCATATCTGCATTTATCTCCGCCTCCGTTTAGCCATATATACCCTTCTATTTTTGTATTTGTTTCTCCTTTAATATTCGTTTCTTGTATTCCTAAAATGTCAATTTTATATCTTCTTGCTTCACCTACTGTTTTATTTTTCCTTCTCTATTTAGTCCCTATACGTTCCAAGATGCTACTTTTTGTTCAGGTTTTCTGTATGTTTTAGTTTGAAATGTATGTCTCTCCTTGTTTTTTTTTTTGTGGTTCTTTATTGCCAAATTCGTATATCCTTTTTCTCGCGTGTTCGTTGCCATTTTGTCTTTCTCTTTGTTTTCCTTCATCAATAGTGTTTTTGGAAATTTCACTCCTTCTTTCTTAACTATTAGGCTTCTCCATCTTTTTTGTCCACTCGTACTCTGACTTTTAATTTTTGGTATCCTATTTTTATCATCTTACCGTTTTCTTATGGCTTTTCTACGTAAATCTTAGTTCTTCCTAGTTTTCCTTTATTTTTCATGATCTCGATTTTTTCTCTAAACGAAGCCATTTTTGCCACAACTATTGCATGCTCTTTTGTTGCTTATTATGAAAGCTTCTTTAACTTTCGCATTTACTTGCAATTCTTCCTGCATAAACCTCTCCACTTCTGCTTCTGGTTTGCCAATATCCTTCAGTTCCCATTCCTTTATAATCAAATTGTTTTTTTTTTCTTATTCCTCTCTTGCTTTTCTAACTTAACCTTCAGGTCTTGTATTTCTCCTCGTAATCCTATTTTTTCTTTTTCCCATTCAATCTACCCTTAATTGCTTCGTTATTTGATGCCAGTTCAATCCTTCTGTCTTTCATGTCTTTTTCCATTCTCTCCAATGTCTGTAAACTTATATCCATGTTTTCTTCTCCTTTTTCCTTCTCTTGTACTGTGGTTTCAATTTCTTTTGTATTGCCTTTATGTTACCTTACGTCGCTTAAAAGCTCCCGTTTCTCTCCCTTTTCCTTTTTAAGTAACGTTCTATGGAGCCTATGCTATTCTTCCGAGGTTTATAGTAGTCTTTTCTTAACATCTATTTTCTATCACAAAAATGGGGAGAAAATATTATACTTGGCAACGTCGCTCTTTTGTCTGCTGCAAACTTCTCGCTTTATCGCTGTAATTTTTATCCAACCTCACTTCGCCGATTCAATTTTATGTTTCCACTTTAACTTCTAAACTTACGTATTCTTCTGAGATTCCTCAACCTCTCGCCGATCTTTTGACTAATCCTCTCTTCTCTGCAATTTCTGTTCTTTATAATGCACTTAGTAAATGTGGAGTGCTATCGTTATCGATTATTAACACTGCCACTTGTAGGGATATAAATTACTAATCCTTTCTTCTCTGCAATTTCTGTTCTTTATAATGCACTTAACAAATGTGGAGTGCTATCGTTATCGATTATTAACACTGCCACTTGCAGGGATATAAATTACCAAAAAAAGATGTTGCATAGTGATCCTAAAAAAAAATGCCGTTAAGATTATTTCAGTTCTTTTAATTTTTGTAAGTTGGAAGATCGTGTGGTGTTTCACACAAGAATATGTTTTTACTCTGATATCGCAGTAATTAAGGGTGCCACAGGGTTTTGTTTAAATTAGTGCATTGGCACACCTTTTATGGGTTCCTAGAGGGTCGAAAGATTTCCCTTAATTTTTTATTGCTACAGATACAACTAAAACTAAATGTTTTATTGTTGCACCAACTTTTATTTGTGCTTTAGCGCATAAATTGGAGCGTGTTTAAAGGCCAGCGGGCCAAAAGAAAACAATAACAATAAATCAATTAACGATAAAGATTCAAGACACCAACAATAACGTGTGTGACCTCCACGTGCATATGACAGCAGTCATCCATCTTCCCATGCTCATGATGACACTATCAAGCGACTCTTGAAGCAGATTATCCCAGATCTCAACAATGGCTGCTGCAACCCATAAAAGTGTGTCAATGTACTCATTTCAACAAAACCCTGTAGCACCCTTGGTAACTGCGATATCAGAGTAAATTAAAAAATTAAAGATCAATCTTTAATGTGGCATTATCAAATGACAAAAAATTTCATTCGTTCACTCAATAGTGTTCTTAAAGAATCAAGCTACAATTTAAAAAAAAGTTATCAAAATCGAATTAAGGGCTCAAGAGAAAGTCAAACTTAGTGTAAATATTGCCAATTTCCCTAATTTTGCCGGTGTGTTCATAATAACTAAATATCACCTACAGAAACCTACCATTTATGCTTGCTATTTAATAAATACATAATAAAAAACACCATTATAATACTCAATCCTATGTTTTAACATATATGCAACAATACTTATTTTTTGACAAACCACTTTTTTATTACACTACGATAATCCTTCTCAGTTATAGTAGTCACTCCTTGTGGATTTTCTAAAACAAGTGTACCTGGAACTCCTTTTTCTATAAAATTTAGAAACCTGCATACCGGATCACGTTTTTTTTCTAATGAAACTTCGCAAACTTGATTACGTGGTAGAACAATAATCGTCTCACCATTCAGCCTTGTGATTTGATCACTCTTGGTTATATAACCACATGAACTCCATAGAGAAACATCTTTGTACAGATTAAATAAACATTTTATTTGTTCTCTTAGTTCTTCTATAGTGAGCAGTTCAGATTTAGCTTCTAATAATATTAGTCCTTGTTTCTCATTACAAACAACGTTTGCCCATTTAACAAATGGAAGAATTTTATTTTCCTCACTTACCACGCTGATTCTAATTGTACCGTTTTTAAAACTTTGGTGGTCAACAACTATAATCCTTTTATTGTTACTATTTATGTAAGATTCTATAGGAAGGAAAGTTGTTTTAATTGCCTTATGAATAAATTCCTTGTACTTTTCGGTAATCGTTTGGAATTCTTTAGAAGCTTTGTAATATAACTCTATATTATCCATAGGTAAGAGATGACACTTCTTTCGCAAACGCTGAATACGGTTAATTATTTCTCTAGCAATTCCTTCTTCAACCATTTCATCAGTCTGATGTGTGTCTAATAATACTATTACATCATTACGCACTTCCAATTCGTATTTTCCGGAAGCAGAAACATTAGTATCATATATAAATCGTACAAGATCTGCGTCGATGCATCGATTATTTTTATTATAAAAGCCATTTTTCATTAAATCATTAATTTCATCGTCTGTCAAGGACTCGATGATTTTTGAAATTACTTTATAATCAATTTTGAACTTTTGTCCTATAATTTTATAATCTGGTTTTGCGCGTAAGCAAACGCCAAATTCTGTTTTGTCGGTGGATATTATTAAGTTTCTTATATTCATTTCAGAGGCAATGCACTCACTCATATATGAAACGTCATTCATGTACTGAGAGTCCTGAACAATTACTATCATTTTAGGTAAAGGATATTTAACAGGAATTGCTTTTCTGTCTCTAATTTTTCTTCCAATTTGAACAACGTTTTGCGCACGAGAAACGGTTCTTTCAATGTCTAGATTGCATTTCCCTCTTGGTTTTGGATACATTAAGAAATGTACGCTTTTTGCATCTATGCAGCAAAATTCTTTTAAGGTTTGATAAACATATTCTGAAAAAAAAGGTGCAAATGGTGCCATTGCCCTTGTTATAATAAGAAGAACATCGAAAAGAATTAATAAAGCGTGAAAATGGTCTTTTTTGCAACTTTCTCCCTTCAAACGATTTCGATTCATCCGTAGATACCAGTTGGTTAAATTATCGAAATACTTGATGCAATGAGGGATTATATTATATAAATGATAAGAAGACATCTCTTGATTTATATATTCCAAAAATGAATCGGTTAAGGATAAGATCCATAAATCTATTGTGTGACATGGTTTTATCAAATCTTCATGAAACACAAACGGAACTTCTACATGACATGTAAAAATTTCAATGTTTTGCATGAGAAATCTGTAGGCATTAAACCAAGGTAAAAGCACAGATTTAACCATATCGAAAACACCCTCTTCTTTGAAATACAGATTCTCTGCTCGTACCACAGGTGAATTAATCAAATATAAACGAAGCGCATCTGCTCCAAATTTTGATATTACATGTAAAGGATCCGGATAATTATTTTTACGTTTTGATATTTTTTGACCATCACTGGCTAATACTAATCCTGTTACTATCAAGTTTTTAAAAGGTGCCTTTCCAAATAAAGCTGTTGAAATAACTAACAATGTGTAAAACCAACCTCTGGTTTGATCAATCCCTTCAGCAATTATGTCGACTGGAAAGCTATCATAAAATGTATTAATGTTTTCAAACGGAAAATGTTGTTGTGCGTAAGGCATTGATCCTGATTCAAACCAACAATCAAATACCTCTGGTATTCTATTAAGAGGCGGATTACCTGGTATTTTTGATGGAATTGTCAAATTATCGATATTATCGCGATGTAAGTCATTAACCTTTTGTCCTGAAACAAAAAAATATATCAGTTTTTAGTTACGACTACATACAAATTATGAAACGTAAAATAGTTTTCTTGTATACAGAGTCCTGCATCTTAGCTCCCGTCTTCTACTACATCTAAATGATTTATATTACAAAAAATACTAAAATTGAGCAATAAAATGCTTGCTAGACACACATTTTAAAAATCCATGAGAACACAAACATATATTTTTTAATGGAACACTCTATACAGGGTGTCCACAAGCCCTTTTCACAAAAGAAAACTGGAGATTCTAGAGCTGATTTTATGTCGATTTAACGTAAATTACCTTAATACAAAAATACTTCCTAAGAGAGCTGGAGCTCTTGGAAAATGGCGCCCTAAGATCGGTTTAATACAAATATCTTCAAAATGGTTTCCCTTTAAATGATAGCGCTCTGTACATTTATTTAGTGGAATATGCCCAATCGTATGGCGTGAATATCATTTTTTAGTTGTACTCATAAGCGGCTCGTTTGGGCGGGGCATTGAACATTGTTATTCATAAGTTTTTTGTTTTTCAAAATTTCGCAATTTTAACATAAAATTTAAAAAATTTCGATTTTTCATAAAAGAGTGATACTCTTGTCTGAAGTCGTTACGGCGCACCGTTTTCGAAATAAATCGATTTTAACTTTTCATGTGTTAATCATACTTTTATAAAACTAACGAATTCATTTACAATTATGAAAGATAGCTATGGAAAATAAACAAAACATAAACATCTGAAACCCTTGCAGCTGGTCCATTATAGGAGACTGGTTGTCTAAATTGAACCAGTGGGTTCCTACATTGGACCATCTGTTTCAGTTACGTAAAATTAAGTAAAACTTTAAGTATACATTAAAGGAACAAGAGAATACAATTTTTATTTAAAAACCAAATGTCAAAAAAAAATATATTGAATGAACATTAAAAAAAGTTAGATCCTACCATAAACAAACAAAAATAACACAATAAAAAGAGCAAAATAAAGAACACAAACAAAGAACGACTAAACCTAAAAGCTTTGAAAATAACAGATATTTTTAGAAACTAAGTAAGCAACAACTATAACAGAACTGATGTAGTAAGACCAAAATAGGAACGCTTTTTCTTAGAAGTAGGAAATTTCTCCCTTGACTTTATGTTTGCACATGATTCGTGCACCCAGTCTCTACATTTTTGGCACTGAATCACGCCTTCAACAATGCTCTCAGAGCAAAGTTTGCAGTACCATTCATTGACATCAATGCTCTTTTTCTTTCTTGCCGGAGGCAAATTTTATTTTGCGCTTGGCAGTTTTCTGTTTTGAAATTTTTGATGATGTCTGTTTAACTTGGCCATCTTTGTAGGGTGTGGGTGAAATGATTTGTGCCTTTTGGATACTTCCAGTTGGTTTCATCTTCTTGTGATCAACAAATGGACTTTTTAATATTTGTTCGATAGAATCTCCTTCTTTTGTTGTGGATGAATCAACTCCAGCTGATGTAGTTGCTATTTGTTCCATAGTTGATGTTGATGTCGACGTTGAAGCTCCTTGATCTAGGAGGTTCATTTCTTTAGTTGCAACTGATATTTCACTGTAGCGACTCAACATCACATCTTCACCACTGGAATCGGAAATACTTTCAGTGTTATCATGTTTAGCCATGTCTACACTTGTTTTTGGGATGAGTATATCTGAAGGTGTGAAATCACCATCGCTGAAAACATTACGGTCTACCGTCCAAATTCCCGTTTTCTTGAAACCATTCATAGAATGGTACTGTGTTAGCAAACAGCTGCCCTGGCATAAGCTTCCCCAAGGAGTTTATCAACTTGGTATTGAGAAACTATCAATCCCGGAATAGTACTTAGCCATTTCTCATTAGCTTCACTGAAATAGAGCTCCAGTGGCTAAAATACAGCCACGTCGAGGGGTTGAAGCCGGTGGCTGGTATACCCCGGAATCTGTAACAGAATCGCTCCATTATTTCGTGCCAGCTCTATTCCCTCAAGATTTTTAGAGTGAATACTGTGGCCGTCTACAATAAGCAAAACTTGATTGATCCTTTATTGATGTATCCGGTGTCAGATATCTTTACCACGCAGTCAGGAGGTGCTCCAACTCTAAGATCTGGATTAGCTCTTTTTCGCTTGAATATTATCATCGGTGCAACAAACTGTCCGGCTGCACTGGTGCATACAACCATCGTGGTATTCACCCCACGTCCGCCGCTAGCAAGCGAACCTACTTGGCGCTTGCCCTTTAGGGCTAGAATTTTCTGGCACTTCTTGGCAGCAGTTGAAAAACCAGACTCGTCTGCATTGAATATTCTTGTTGCATTAAGCTGGAATTCATCGACAATTTTCTAGAAAGTCAAAGAACTGGGTAACATTATCTCTATTAAATCGCTTGCACTGAGCTATGGAAGTAGATTCTGGTTGCCTTAATGCAATGTTGGGATGACTGCGCACAAATGCGTAAAACCACTTTTTACCTGCTTTTTTTTTCTCTATTGAGTTTGTGTTTGATGTTGTTTTGCTCCGCCAGTTCATACGCTGCATTACGGACATCTGTATGGTGACCCCATAAAAATCTTCTCTAGGTTAAGAATATGCGCTGTCAACCGCTCCTCAAACTCCGATAAAAAGACGGTGGTTCTTCTGAAGATTTTACGCTCTTGGTTACCCTTTTCGAGTCCAAAGTCCGTTTGAACGTCGCTTATGGGGCACTGTACATGCGGCATATTTCATTTACGCCATACTTTTTGCCTTTGTAAGCCTCTAAGGCTTTCACCATATCCGCTTCACTCCATTTACCATATTGTATGGCCTTTGTATTATTGGAAGACATTCTGGAACCAAGTAAAACATCGGTAGCCTATGTTCGACCACGCATTTGACGCTAACTGTATAATGTATAATATTAAAAACGTAATTTGATTATTGGAGCACTTCATATTGACACGAATTCCAACATTTAAAAACATAAACATAAGAAACAATTCTAGTTTCCTGAATTGGACCAGTCCAATTTCGGCAACACCATGGTGGTTCAATTTATCAAACCCCCAGTTATTTTCTAAAATCACATGTTTAACATTCCAATGTATTTGGGTTTGATCTTTTTAATAGCGATATTAATAGAGTAAAACTTACTTGTTTTAATGAAAATAACAGCGCTGGGTGATTCCAACGTTTGCCACACACACTTACGAATTATTCATAAAAACTACATCGAAATAGCAAAAATCACCGAACACGTTGTACGGAGGTAAAGCGTGCATCAATGGCCGCGAATTCTCTTGTAATGACACCTTTGTAACAAGAGTCAAAGAGGATTTAAAAAATGTCGCTACCATCGCGCTTATTCATTCAAATATGACCGTAGTCCAATTTAGGAGGCGGTTCAATATAGGCAACCTTCCCCTATATCATCTATTTTATTTTGATACAGATGGCTGCACAAGATATTGGAAGTCCTATACAGTATGGCTCAAAACGAGAAACGTATATTTTCTCGAAATTTTCAAATGGAACATCCTATGTTTTTCATCGGCATGCGATAGCTTATTTGCTACTCATTTGCTAATCAATTTTATTAAGCACTCCCTATACCCAAACCCACTCGTTTTTTAGTTAAATTCGTCTTTATCCGAAACTAGCGGTTATTAATCAAAACTAAGCGTATCTTTTAAATGAAACAGCTGTATATTTTATTCCTATTCTGTGCGGAATAAAGTACGCAACATCTTTTATATTTGTAATTATACTGATATGTTACAAAGTTTCAGAGATATTCAACAAAAGCTGTCATTAGACATAAATTTCTAATATTGATAATACCATTTACAACAAATTTCAATATGCAAATCATATTTTTTGTAATCGGACTAGTATATTTTTTTAATATGCTGGTTTGCTGCGTTAAAACACGTTAAACACGAAGCGTAAACTAAGGTGAGTAAAAAAAACTAATCTTATCGTACTTTCTTGGGAAAAATAAGATAAGGTATCTAATAGCTGGCCATGGAAAAAAATGCGTGGTAACTGTCAAATAAATAAACATTAACGTTTCAATTTACATATCAACTATAAGTTTTGTACATTGTTAGTTACGTGTTGTTAAATATTATTATTTACTTGCGTTACAACTAGTTTTTAAGCAATAATTGTTCATTATGTGGTTTTTGCTTCTTATAATGGAGTACTAGAAAAATGAGCTCGTAGATATGATTTTTAAAGGTAGAGGAATGCCAAATAAACTCTTTTCTGGCAAGTCGAGTTTATGCAGAGCATTATTCCGAACGAATACATTCAGGCAAGCGAAACCTGGAAAATTTATTACAAAGATTTATACAAAAGGGACATGTATTCATGTAGAGTATACAAAACCAATTAAGACTAGACCTGTTCGAAGTGAAGAAAATGAATTATCTGTTATGTTATCTTTTACTGAAAATTATTCAGTTAGTCAAAAAGCAATTAGTTCTGCTGTAGGTGTTAGAGAACGAAGCGTTCAAAGGATTTTAAAGGATTACCGTTTTCATGCGTATCATATCCAGATTCATCAACTACTATTTGATATGAATTTGGAGCAACGTGCCGTATTTTACAATTGGGTTTAACATAAAATTGATATAATTTACAACATTTGTGATAAGGTTTTGTTCTCGGATGCAGCCACATTCCACAAAAACGGATTCGTGAATCGCCATAACTTCCACTACTATTCAGATCAGAATCCGAGGATTTTCAGACAGGTTAACTATCAACACAAATGGGCAATAAATGTTTGGTGCGGAATTATTTGGTGAACATGTTATCGGACCTTATTTTTTTAACAGGCATTTGAATGGAGCCATATATCTTGCAAAAAAAATTGCACATAAATTTTGCAAAATTATTCATCCATGTGCAAATTTGCAAATAACTGTGAGGAATTAAATTTGGCTGCAATGCGGTGGAACCGCGATTATTGCGTGCACGTCGGGGCCATCTTAATGCTTTCTTTCCAAACTGTTGGATTAGCAGAGGAGGGCCGTGCAACTGGTCACTCCGAGCCCCAGATTTAAGTAAATTGGATTTCTTTTGTGGGGACATGTTAAGGAAATCGTTTACCAAAAGCCGCCAACTACACAAGAAACTATGCAACTAAGAATAAGGAACGCGTTTGAGAGTATTACGCTCGACATGTTAAGAAGAGTAGCATGGTCTTCTGATACCCGCATTCAGTTGGCCTCCGAGAAAGACATATCGAACATAGATTTTAATTAAAAAATTTCGAACTGCTAAATTGATATCAAAAACTTTATTTATACATACGTTAACGACGTCACAATCATTTTTAAATAAAACTATCAAGTTTGCGATGTCTAATAACAGCTTTTGATGAATATCTCTTAAATTTTGAAAGATGTCAGTATAATCACAAATATAAAAGATGTTGCGTACCTTATTTCGCACTCAATAGGAATAAAAAATACAGTATTCCCTTTTAAAAAATATAACTTTTACGCCTAGTTTTGATTTATAACGGGTAGTTTCATTTTTTTCAATTGGCACCCCTATTTATTACTGTACTGGTCAAAAGCTTTTTCGAAAAGGTTTGTATAGTCTAATGTAAAAATCCAGGTTGCTATCCTAAAACAACTATATTTCGAGAAATTTTCTGCTTAAAACAAGAAAAATCGGGTGGCCTTCTGTCAATATTACAATCTGTCAATTTTTTTGCAAATCTTATGTCTCAAGTTGAATTTTACTCGTTAAGAACTAATTAATATGGTATACGGTCTTGGTGAAGCGGATCGTAATGTTTTATTGGCTCAAAGAATCTACAATCAAAATACCCAGGTGCAAGAATGCAGTAAAGTGCTGCATTTGAAAAATTAAAGCATAGGTTTGAAGCTACAGGGAAAGTTACGTACAAGAAAAAAATAGACGAAAACCTGGAGTTGGAAGTTCTTTTAATGTTACAAGAAAATCCAACACTGTGTTGCAGAGAAACTGAAGCAGACACTGACATATCGTTAACCAGTATTAATCGAATAAATCCACAAGTATCACCCCTGCCACCTTGAGCTATTACATCAAGAACTTTTTGGATGTGATTTTCAAAATCGGTAAATTTTTGTGAAACCATGGACAATTTGATTAATAACTACTGGAACTTTATGCAATACAATGTTATTTTGTGATAAAGAAAATTTATGAAGTCGATACGAATGAATCAAATATCCATTTCTGCACGTTACAAAAATTTAAGAATAATTGGTCTGTTAATCGACACAACCTGCATTACTATGCGACTGCAAACTCTCGTTGGATGCAAACAATTGGTTATCAAAATACATGGTTATTGAATGTCTGGGGGCAATTCTAGGAGAGCAAGTAACAGGTCCGTTCTTTTTTGATTATGTTTTTAATTCTGATGGAAAACGTGGATTTGCATACCCAAAGTATCATATGGCTGTAGCAGGATGGAACCCCTGTACATTAACATCGAGTTGTTCGACAATTTTTAAATAAAGCCTTTCCAAATCGTTGCATAGACAGAGGAGGAGCAATCAGTTGGCCTGCTCGTTCCCCCAACCTTACTCCGATTGATTTCTTCCTTTAGGGATTTGTTAAAGAAAAGGTGTTGGAAACTAAGACCAACAACTTCAGAAGACATGAAACAAAGAATGCGCCTTACATTCCGTTCAATAAACGCAGATCTGCTAAGTCGTGTTACACTATCTCTTAGACGAAGATTACATGTTTGCATTGAAGAAAATAGTAAAATCTTTGAGCATCAGTTACAAAGATAAGTGTAAAATAGCTTTATTTTTTTATACGATATGTTAGTTTTGCCTCAATTTCTCTGTATCTCAATTTTGCATTTTCCTGCAACATTAAAAGAAATTCCAATTCCATACTTTTTTTTATTTTCTGTGCTAAAATTCTTTTTGTACGGCAGGCCCACTCGATTGTTATCGTTTTAAGCAGAAAAGTCTCGAAATTTAGTTATATTCAGACTGGACTATACAAACCTTGCATTAATATTTACTCATTTACAAGGATTTAGAAGGTACGAATTTTTGAACAGACTTTCGAAATTCTGGAAAAAATCGCCACAAATCAAAATTGATGACAGATAGGTGAAAACGTCCTAATATAAGAGTGATTCGTAATTTAGCATAGAATCCAAAAATAAAATCAAACTGGGTAGACTCCATTTAAAAAATACAGCTTTAGTGTTTTTTTTAATATTGGGGCATATATACCGGGTGTGTATAGAATCTACCCACATTATATGGCTATCTTTGTTATTATAAGAGATGCAGAGTCGGTTAAATTAGCAACGTTGGGCGAATTACATGATAATTCAAATACCGATAAGAAAATTCAACATTGTTGCCAATTTTCTAAGATATCTGAAAATAACTAAGAATCGACCAAATTTTCAATCACGAAAAAGTTATAAGAGAGACTTTTGATAGCTATTTTTACGCAAAATGGGAAAATGCGAATAAAAAATTTTTTTAGTAATTATTTTTCGAGGTACAACCCAAACATACATTTTTTTAAATGGCAACTATAGGTGGCTATGGACTCATTCGATGGCTTATTTTTTTCTGACTGAAAAATGTAAAGCTTTTTATGTTTAATATTATTAATTAACTCACAATTTTCAAAAAAAAGGTAATTATAATATTTATTAAATAAATTAAATTGTGCCGTAAACATTTAAATAACAAAATAAGCTCATATTCTACTACCAAATCTGTGGAAACAACAAAGAATAATGTACTACATTATCAAAATAAAAAAGTTCTAAATCAATTTAACTTACAGCAAAAAATATAAACAGTTAACACAATCATAGAAGTACTTCAAAATGCCCTCCATGATTTTGAACACACATTTGACATCGTTTTAAAATTTCGTTTTGAACTTTTAATACACTTTAGGTTCTAATTTGTTGTATAGCAACACGAATTTTGTTTTTTAAATCGCCTAGATTACCAGGTTTTACTCGGTACACTTTGTCTGTAATTGCACCCCATAAGAAAGAGTCCATGGGGGTTAAGTCTGGAGATCGCGGCGGCCAAGCTAGTGGACCTCGATTGCCTATCCAATTATTATAACGTTCCTGTAAATAGTTACACACAAGTAATCCATTGTGTGCTGGTGTCCCATCGTGTTGAAAATAATTCAAATTTTGAATTACGTTGAACGGAAGGTCGTCCAAAATTTCTGCAAATTCGTTTCGTAAAAAACTTAATTTCTTTCGAAATTTAAATTGTATTCATAAAAAAACGGCCCAAGAATTTTGGTACCTATAATACCGCACCAAACGTTTACTGAAAAAGCATATTGATCTCTTCTCTCGACAGTAATATGATTTTCTTGGGACCATTGGATATGATTTTTTTCTATTGAAGATGCCGTTGTTTGTAAATTTTGCTTCATCGGTAAAAAGAATGGTTTTCGAGAATTGATTGTTTGCTCGACTTTCATTAATCAACCATGTAGCAAGACGTAATCTTTTCTGATAATCTTCAACATACAATGTATTTCCTATACAGCTTAAAATTATTTTGTTTCAAAATAACGTGGGCTTCATCTTTGGAAGTGTTGCACTCGTTCGCAACTTTACGAAGAGATGTAGTAGGTTTAAATTCGACGTAAGCTAAAACACGTTCTTCCGTTTCTGTGTTAACATTAATTTTAAAATTTTGAGGTTTAGTAAAAGCCCCATATTTTTTTTAGTTCGATTCGAGTTTGGCAAATAATCTCACATCGGGTTGTCTTCTTTCCATATAAGTTTGAAGATATAATTCTGAAGCAGCATTAGCATCTTTGTTAGACACGTAATAGCAAAAAAGCATATCATTTCTTTCTTCAAAAGAATAAGCCATTAATAAATTAATATTCCCTATTTAAGTACGAACTACAACTGGTTACAACAAATAATTCAGTATCTACTATTTGACAGTTTTGTTTTTAATTGTCACAGCACATCACGGCAAACATTGTATTTGTTTAGTAAATACTATAATCACAAATTTTTCAAAATTGTGAGTTAACTAATAATACTAAACATACAAAGTTATATATATATATATATATATATATATATATACAACCGACAGCAGGTGATCCGCAAGGTTCTGCCTTAGCCCGCATCCTTTACACCATCTTTGCTTCAGATATCCCTCAAGTCACCCAACCCGGAGTAGTCGTTGCGCAGTTTGCAGATGACACCGCTTTCTGGTCGGTTAATCGGAACAGCGAAACGGCCTCCAACCGCATATCCAAAACCCTTCGGAACTTTTCCAACTGGGCCAACCGGTGGAGGGTCTCCATTAACCCCTCCAAAACCCAAGCAATCCTTTTCCGCCACCCTAGTTACGCCGAAGACAGATTCCCAAACTTATTCTCCAGAAACGTCTCCCTCACCATTAACCAAGAGAGAGTTCCCCTTCAAGACCAAATCACATACCTAGGTATCCTATTCACCAGAACACTTAATTGGCTCCCCGATGTTAGGAAAACACTTAACAGAATTAGAAACCACGCAAACCTACTGGGCGCCCTCCGGGGTCGAATCAGAGGTTGCCACCCCAAAACACTCCAACACACATATAAAACTTACATCCGCCCTGTTATGGATTTCCGAGCACCAATATACACAAACATTAACCCTAACCAGCTTTTCTCTATGGCATCCTGTGAACGCCGCATATTTAGACGTATACACGGGCTACCCTTCAGGTACCCCAGCAACCTCACAAGACAATACGCAAACATACCACCAATCACAAACAGAAAGCTTCAGAAAAACTTGGCACTCAAAAGGATTTTCGGCGGTACCATTCCAACCAAAAAAATCATCACAACTTCCTACACCTACCAACTTCCAAAATTCCCACGGAAAAAACCCAAACGTAAATTTAAACACCCTCCCGCGATCTTAACCCAATTATTAGACGACATCCCAGAGGAGATAGAAGAGACCCTTGATAACATCCCATATGCACTCCGCATCCCACCGTCTACTGAATAACGACCACGCAAGGATACCGGCTAACGAATCGATCAACACCCTAACACCCCTCACCACACTCTACCACACGCACACCTAAATCTAAATATTCACAACTGAAATAAATCAAACCTTTATCCTTTTTTTTCTTTAACACCAAAACATAAAAAACATCGCAACACCAACAATAATGGAATGACCAGAGCTGAAGAGGAGGAATCCTGAACAGTCTACGAATAAGCATATAAGCATAAAATATAAGCATACTTACCAAAAGCATGAGCATACTAACCTAAAAAAAAAAATATTATATATATATATATATATATATATATATATATATATATATTCATTTTGAGATACAGGGTGTTAAATATTTATTTTCATTTTTGTTTTTCCTAAATAATTTTAAAATTTTTTTTTTTAATCAACATGAAAATATTTTAAACGCAAATTTATAAACAACGGAGCGTAAGATAAAAAAACTAAAGCAAAATCACAATAAATGTTGGAAATGTCCTCCTCCTGCCTGCATGTACTCTTTTCAAAGAGTGCGCGAATTAATGACAAGAAGATTGGATGCACTGATTTCTTCAAATCAAAATATCTCAAAAACGGTTGCTCGCAGCGACTTTCCACAAGAATGCCTTTTTTACGTAAAAGTGGTAGGGAAATCGACTTTTCTACCAGAAAATAAGATACAAACATGCATAAAAAAGTTGTGAATCTGTAAAGGAGAGAAGTATCTATAGGTAGCGCCCCCTACAACTAAGAGCCAAACTAACCTCAAATTGTTAAATGTTAAAAAACTCCCCAGTACCAATTTTTGTTAAAATATTGAGATTATATCAAAAATTGTTTAAGAAAAACAAAAATGAAGATAACTCTTTAACACCCTGTATCTCAAAAATCAAGGCCTTGCAGACCCATGCTTATATGAACTTTTTTCCTTAAAAATAACTGAGGAATCCTCCTGTAAAATATCGGACACTTATTAAATAACACCCAGTAAATATATATATATATATATATATATATATATATATATATATATATATATATATATATTTCATATATTCCGGTGTTGATTCGAGATTCGTATTGAACTGCGTTCTATTGGCGTTTCGATTGTATCTACAGGGCGTCCAAAATCTCTCCCGACAAACGAAAACTACACATACTAGACATGATTTTATGTTGATTTCACCTAAATTACGTTAATCCAAATATGCCCCCTAAGGGAGCTAGATCCCTTTGAAGAGTCAAGTCACTTTTTGTTAAATATCTCTAAAACACGTAACAAGTTCAAAATTGGTACAACGAATAAGTCGATAATGACAAACCGCCCCCCGAGAAGACGATTTTATTATTGCCATCAGAAGCGATCCACATGGAGGGGGGGGGGGCATCAGTTTTTCTCTAACGAAATTTTTTTATTTTCAATTTTTTAATGGATTTTACATTTTCCATACGAAATGTGATTCAAAAACACATATTTTATTTTCTAAAGGTAGTATAATACAATTTATGTACCTAACATAAAAAATAACATTAAGGGCAACTAACAACAAAAAGAACAGAACGAATTTTTTATGTCATATACTCTACATGATGACCATTTGTTTCAATACATAAATCTATTCTTTTCCGTAAGGATTGTCTAATTCTAGCAAAAATTCCACGATTATTTCTAATTTCATTCTTTCCCATTTCTGATCACGCGTATGTATTGGAGCAGCATAAACTAATGATTTTAAATATCCCCAAATACAGAAATCTCAGGGGTCTATAAATCTGAGGGTCTTTCAGGTCAATTGACTGGGCCCCCTCTTCCAATCCATTGGTTACCATAACTATTGTTAAGAAATTGACGAACTTCTGCACTAAAATGAGCTGGTCAACCATCGTGCAAGAACCATAAATTCTACCTGACATCAGGGGAACGTCGGCTATTAAATCAGGTAAAACATTTTCCAAAAAATTAAAATACGCATGTCCCGTTAAACGGCCAGACAACTCTACAGGTCCCAGCAACTGATTACCGATTACACCTATCCTGACATTAATACTAAATCTTCTATTCCATGAGGATGTTCGTCAATGTATGCGTAACGATGTGCATTATGCAATTAAATATCTCATCCCTAGTAAAGGTAGCTTCATCGCAAAATAAAATATTAAAAAAAAAATTACGGTCCTGATTCTTTTTGAAAACTCTACGCGGGCAGGGATATCACCATCTGACTCTGAAAATAAAAAGGATAAAAGCTTTCTCGGTGAATAACGTTCCATATGGAAGATTTGGAAATATTAGGATACATAGCAGCGAGTCTTCTGGTGCTAGTCTCCGGATTCTCTTCAATTTCCATAAAAACATCGTCTTCGTATTCTTCTGTAACAGCAATGTGTCTACCAGTTTCAGTATTCTTAGGAACTACTGAGCTAGTTTCTCTTGTTCTTTGGTGTAACGCTGTAAATGTTGGGTGACTGGCATGCCTTCTGTTGGGAAATTTTTCCGCATGTCTTCGTTCTGCTGCACGAGCGTTACAGTGTACTTCCTCACAAACAACAACAAAGGAACGTTTAAAAGAAAAGAAAATTTTAAATAACTCCTTTATAAAATGTAATTTATTAGGTTGTCATTATTAAAGCATTAAGGTGTACTGGGTACCTACATTATGTAATTAATACACATACCGTTAAATTATACAAATCAAAATCCATATGTTAAAGGTTATTATTATTACATCGATAAATAGATTTGCTCATATGTCTGATTGCATAATCAAAACGGATTTTTAAAACTAGCAAATAAAACAAATACAACGCTTGGTTATTGTCTGGGGCTTTCACACGAATATTAAAAAATTTCTCTCACGTTCCACATAACTTGACACATAAAAACATCGTACATCTTTAATATAATGTCATGTCACACCTTGCAAAACCTATTTGCTATAGAAATAAACTTCGTTAATCAAAAGTTTACATGAAAATTAGTCTTTAATTGTTTGTGTGTATATAAATAGACTCTTTTTTTATCGTTGACATTGCGCTGTGACAACAAAAACTGTAAACTACCATAGCAAGATGTGCACACCTTTAGAACCAAAAATCCTGGTAAGTAATCATTATTATTATATTTTATTACTATCATTAACCCTACACATGTGATATAGAAGCAACACTTTTACAAAAATTGTGGAATACAGCTAGAGGTTGCTGCCCCATATTGCGAAATGCCATATCGGGTGATGAAGAATGCTGTAGGCAGAAGGTGATGCTGATACATTCATTCTACAAACGGCAATTAATATTGAATCAGAAAATGTTGCTAAATGTATTGATGTGCTAGTTTCATTAACATCTCCTCGTAGATAAATATATTTTCTTAAACCAGGAAAAGGAACAGTATTCGAAACATTTATTCTAATAAAAGCCTTGATCCAACATTACCAATGTGTAAAGAGAACATTGTGTTTTTACATGCATTAATTGGATGTGATCTGTGCAGGATGCTGCTATTATTTTTACTAACGAAAATGCTGACCAATATTTTGCAATCGGATGTTTTGTGCATCTTGCCATTATATGATGCTCCTAAAAATAAAAAAACACGTGTGTCAACCTGGACACATTGACACTAGTTCAGAACACACAAAAGGGAGTTTATTTACAAGTATCGTTGTGAATGGGACACGATAAGTTGCCACAAGGATGGGGAAAAATAAAAAAGATTATTCACTGTTACCACTCACAATGAACCAACCATCAGCTCCTGAAAATCTATTGAAAATGATTTTTTGACCATGTAAAGCTGAGTCTGGCTCTGCTTCTTGATGTAGATAAAGTGGCTTAAATTGTTCACGATGCCAAGGTTGTTAACTGCTTAAATACTCGACCAATAATATTAATAAATTATTTTTTATAATAAATTGATGTATTTATATTACCTAACGTTTCATTTACTTCGCTTTTTGAAGCTTCTAATATCTCTAATTAATTTTAAAAACTTTCTTCATTTTTTTTTCAATTTTGTTATAAACCACCTCGAAAACAAGCCAAATCATTATTTTTTTAAAAGAAATAATAAAAAATTCTAACAATTATATTTTTCGTTGAGATTTTCAGAAATTTTTATTTTTTAAATTTTCAATAGGTAAACTTTTTATGGCATTAGAAATTCAACAAAACAAATCATTGAAGTCAATTCATTATATCTAGGTTCCGTCATTTTTCATTTATATTTAGCTGTATATGAAAATAACCATAATCTATGAACTTATTCGTTCATAACAAAAACTTATAATTACCATAATCTATCTTTCTATTGAATTATTCCTAATTAATGTAATGTAATGGTTATGATACTCAAAACCGAATATAGAACATTTTTCCTGTTTATTATGTGTTTCAAAATAAGGTGCTAATACGCTTTCAGATTATGCCTTTCATTTTTTTTTGTGTAAAATACAATCTTAATTACGTTGAGAAATTGTTTTCTGTATGTTTGTTGACTTACATTGAGTGTAATATACGTAGTTTTATTTTATTGTAACTATAGCGGGCTACAAATTATTTCATTTTTTATTGATTTATAGTTATTTAACCATCAACTGTATTAATGGAGGCGATTAACGATGAGACGTTTTAACGCGTGAGCGTAGCGAGATCGTTAATCGCGCATTAATACACGAGTTGGATACAATATTTTTCAGAGAACCCCTGTCTTTAACTTTCCTGTTTTTCCAAAGTGACCATTTTATGTCGACCAGGCTGCCATCTCGTAATGAAAGTACAGAACGCCTGACAGTTCTCATTCGAAATACATTCATCGTTAGATGTTTCATACAAATCAACGCTGCACCTCCTATCAACTTAACTTAAATCGTTTATTAATATAATACAGACCCTCTTTATGCATGATTTGGAGTTGCTTAATAAATCCCATTAAGAAACGATTCTCTGAAAATATATTTAAGGTCGTTTGTAATACTTTAATAACAAACAAAGGTTTAAATATATTTGAATCGAACTCAAAAACAAGTAAATGTCAGTGTTGCCAACCTGTATTATGAAACTTGGCATACAAGCCTACAAATAGAAAAAAATATGTAACAAATGCATAAGAAAAGAGATACGATGAACAAAGGTATCTTAAAAAACTAGTTTCTTAGTATACTATTATCTACACTGAGAGTAAGGTGCGCCTTGGCAACTTATTTTAGGGCATAAATAGCTATATATATATATATATATATATATATATATATATATATATATATATATATATATATATATATATCAAGTTGCAAAATAAGCATGTTTCTTGCACTAAACGAGAGGATTGGTCAAACACATCGTGTGTGAAAAGCAAACAACTTTGTTTGTGTTTTATACAATATTTTTTGTAATTTAGTCATTGTGGAAAACTGTTACATACGATACGTTTTAGATTCATTTTGATTAACACAAAATATAGAAATTTTATTGTTACAATAGTACCTTTCATTTTCATAACCAATAAGTGTCATTTCTAAATAAAAATGATCAATCGTTAACATTCCTTGAAAATTTGAATCTCGTTTTACGGCTAGTGGAATTCATTTTAACACTTGTGTCGAAACTAATGTCTTTTGAAGAGTGCGTGAAAAAGATATTTTATAACTAAATTACAAAATAGTTATTTTCGCAACTAGTACGCTGTTTAGACATTTCTTAGTGCGAGGCATATTTTAACACGAGTCGTTCGCAGACGGATAAAATATAAGGCCAAGCACCAACAGTGTAACAGCGCACGTGTTTTTTGTAATCGTTTACGTAAAATTAGAAAACATTAAATTTTGAAATATTTGTTGGACCTCCGGAACTTTACCTGTAAGTTCTTCTAACTCTGCAATACTTCCAATGCAGCAGATTTCATTGCCATTTTTTGACATCCAAATTGGAATTGGTGTCCCCCAATACCGGTTTCTACTTATAGCCCAATCTCTTGCTTCCTTCAACCAATTACCAAATGCTCTCTCTTTTACAAAATCAGGTACCCAATATGTTTGTGCTGTATTTTCTAAAAGAATATTTGATAAATGTTCAACTCGAATAAACCAAGATGGAACAGCTTTATAAATTAAAGGTGTATCAGATCTCCAACAGAATGGATAGCTATGTCGGATTTTGGACTGGTGCACAAGACGCCTATTTTTTTTTAAAAACTCAATAATTAGCGGATCTGCATCTTTAAAATATTTTCCTTCATATTCAAGTACTGGTTTTCTAAAACAACCTTTTTCGTCAATAGGACAAGCCGACACTTCATCATCATGTATAATTCCTGCATTTAGGCACACTCTATAATCATCTTCTCCAAAATAAGGTGCTTGGTGAACAATTCCAGTTCCACAATCTTCTGTCACATAATCATCCACTAGTACTCTGAAAGCGCCCCTTGATCTTAAATAACTATAATAAGGGAAAATATCTTCATACTCAAGATCTTTTAAGTGACTACCCAAAAACTCCTGATTTATCACATAATCCACTGCTTTAAAAACAGTTTCAATTCTGGATTTTAACAATATATATATTTGATTTCTACTAATTACCATAATTCGGCAATAAAGTAATTGGGCATTGACACAAACTGCCAGGTTTGAAGGTAAAGTCCAAGGTGTTGTAGTCCAAATTAATAGAGCAGCGTTTTCTTTATCACCCATAATTGGTAATGAAACTACTACAGCAGGATCAGTAACGGTTTTATAGTTTTGCCCAGATTCGAAATTGGATAATGATGAACAACATGCAGTTGAATAAGGCATAATCTTACTACCATGATAAACAAGCCCTTTTAGATACAATTGTTGAAACACCCACCAAACGGATTCCATAAACCGTGGATACATTGTTTTATAATCATGATCAAGGTCCACCCAACGTCCAATACGATCCATTATCGTTTTCCATTCACTAACACATCGGGTTACAATTTTCCTACATTCATTATTATATTTTTTTATACCAATCTTTTTAACATCTTCAAATCCTCTAATATTTAAAATTTTATCAATCTCCATCTCAATAGGTAAACCGTGACAATCCCAACCAAACCTTCGTTCCACATAATACCCTTGCTGATGGGCATATCGTGTAACGATATCTTTAACGGTACTGGTTAAAATGTGTCCATAATGCGGTAAACCTGTTGCAAACGGAGGACCATCATAAAAGGAGTATTTACTTTTACCTTTTGATTGTTTCAAAGAAGTTGTAAATGCGTCAATCTCGTTCCACAAATTTAATGTTTTTAATTCTTCTTCTGCAAAGTTTATCTGTTCAGGTACATCAAACAATGTTTGGGAATTTGAACTCATTGTAGATACAGTTAAAATTATTTGCTCAATGACAAAATTAGATCAAAATAGTATTTCATCAGAATTTAAACTGTATTCCAATTCTTTTACGCATGCGTGATATACATCACATTTGACAGAACAAATATAAATGTGGCTATTCACTTGTCTACGGGATTTGTGTTTTTTGTGTTTTTTATTTTGATTACAACAAAATTATAATTAGAATCAATAATAAATAAGATACTGTAATAGTTTTTAACGAAGTGATTTAAAAGAGATGTTCAACAGCAAACAAAGAGATTATGGAAATTATAGATCACTGACAAAATTAAAATAAATACTGACAAGAATGTACTTTTGTGGCTATCGTCTACTACGATGTGCCTCAATTACAATACCAGACACCACCTATATGACAATTAAATTTGTATAAAATTGTGTATTCGTGTGCGAGCGCGTGTGCGTGTGCGTGTGCGTGTGCGTGTGCAAGCGCGTGTGCGAGCGCGTGTGCGTGTGCGTGTGCGTGTACGCGTGCGTGTGCGTGTGCGTGTGCTTGTGTGTGTGTGTGTGTGTGTGTGTGTTTTATTATTATTAATTTATTACATAATTTAAGTTTACAGATAGTCACTTGTTAAAAGTATACATATATATATATATATATATATATATATATATATATATATATATATATATATAATTAGGTTAAACGTTTTGACTTCAAAGTTCTGTACTCCATGTCAGGTCCCCATTGCCGTCTATTGAACAAATAGCATTGTTTTATAGTCCACTGTTCTTTGAAAATTGTAGTTGTTCCCTTTCCTTATGCCAAATGAAATCTACTTGATTCCGTTCTTCAGTCGGTTGACGAAGGCCGTTTTAAACGATTGAGTAAAATTATCTTGTTTTATACTGTTAATTGACAATTTATTTTATTTATTAAATAATTCACTAACAAATATACTGGGGCGTGTTCGTTATTTCCACAAAAAATTAGTGTAATGGATATTGTGTTGATTGTTAGAAGCCTTTTCACAATCGACGATACTTAAAGTCCAAACTGGTTTTGCTTTTAAACAGTATAATATCAAGTGCAACGCATCACCTTTCACTAAGGGGCAGAAAGGGCACTTGTCTGTGATTTTTAATTTTGCTTTGTGAAGGTATACTGGGTCTGCTATGTGATTTTTTGCAAATCTCCATGCGATTTCTGATATATGGCCTTGTGTGATTTTGTATCGAAGTGATTTCCAATATATTAGTGCTGCTGTCCAAGAATTTCTCAAAAACTGGTTTTCATGCAGACCAAAATAAGATGTGGTTATGATTTCTTGTAGCCTTTTTCTTGTTTTGATTTTTAGCTCGTAGTCCTTGTTATTATGTTTATAACTAATTCTAACCTGATTGTTGGATAGATTGGCGCTCTGCTGTAGAACAAAGTCCTCAAAGTTTTGATCCTTCGGAAGTGTTTGGTGATGTCATGATTTATGACGTTCGCAACCGTAAGGAGCTTTCGCTCAACCAAACTCCCTTGGTCCTTAGGTCCTTTATCGCAATAAACCCTTTTTCCCCCCAGATACTTGTAAATATGGGAGGGACTGTCTGAGGTATCAATGATTGCATTGTTGTTATCATTTCTAGCACTAGTGGAGAAATCGTTGGACCTTTGGGTAATCTGTTCTCCAAAAAGAACCATTGCCATGTTAGACCTAAACCGTCAGCTTATCTTAGATTGTGGTAGATTATTGACTTCCATGGCTGCTCTTTGTAATTAGCTTTATGGCGAGCCAGCTACGTAAGGTTTTGGTTTTTTATGGTATGTGCACCAGTGCTAACCCCCCCCCCCCCCTGAGAAATCGGTAAATACAGGTGCTCTTGTGTAGTCCAATGTTTGCTTTTCCATATGAAGTTTACAAATTTTGCTTGGAGAGCAGACTGTTGTTGAGGGGAGAAGTGTATGCTTTGTAGTGAATGCCACAGTTTTGGTGCAATTTACTGATTAATGACGGTTTTTCGGCCCTCCATTGAAAATGCAGGCATTTTTCTTTTCCAAGATGTTATTGCACTGTCCAATGTGTTATTTAGGATTTGAAAGGCTTTTCTATTGTCATGTTCAGTGTCATTTGAAAAAAGTTATCCCTAGTGCTTTTATTTCAGTTTACCACGAGAAATTAAGGGGAGTTTCTTTTTTGTTCTTCCATCTTCCTGTCCAAAAGCCTTTGCACTTTGTTAGATTGAGTTCAGAACCGCATTGTTCAGCGTATGGATGGGTGGGTTGGTTGGTTGGTTGGGTGGGTGGGTGGTTGCATGCATGCGTGCGTGCGTGTGTGTGTGTGTGTGTGTGTGTGTGTAGAAGTACGAATGTAGAGCCTTTACTAAAATATCTCGATTCTATCACGTGCTCTTTAACATCGGTTTACAGATGAAGGTACTTTATAGAAGTCGTAGAAACGTTTCAAGAATATCTCAAAAAGTATTAAATTGAGAGAAAATATAAAATTACTTTTTTTTAAAGAGAATAAAATTTTAGATAAATTTTCTTTATGATAGTTTTTCGTAAAAATATAATTAAGACCTAAAAAACCGAAAAATCTCCAAAGGGAATTTTCGGAAAATCTGAAGGCATCTTTTTTAAAGAAAATTCTAGATCATTTTAGATTTTAGTTTCCTGTATAAAAGATTTTAGTAGGAAGCCTTGAAAATTAGTTAAATCGAGAAATGTAAAGTGCGCATAACTGTGTTATTGGAATCAAAGTTAGGCATTAAATAAATACGTTAACTATGGTCGGGCCAGCGAGAGGTGTCTTATGTTATGTGTCTAATGTTATAAGTAATATGCACCAAACTTAATTCCATTGGAGTAGTGTTTTAATATAAACTTGTTATAAAAGTTTTAACATTAAAGTGGCGTTGACACTTATTTTGAAAGAGTTTTGAACTTGTGCATTTTTTCATTTCTTTGCATTTTGTATGTTAACATTACGTGTATACATAAAAATTAGAACTTTAAGTGCATGACAGTTATGCAAAATTTAGTTAATTTACATTGTCGAAAATAGATTTGGGAGTTATTTTTACAAAGTTTGTGTAACATTTTTCACTAACGTCAAATTTAATTAATTTATTTTCACATGATTGATATATGTTGCCTTTTTTTAAGTATTAAAAATAAGGGTTCTTTTTTAATATCCGTTAAATGTTAGTATACAGTCATCCATGGTTACTACTCTTTTCAATTAAATGTGTTAAATTAATTTTGATCAGATCTGAGGTTAGTGAGAACCCTCTAATACCAGCATACTTTTGATATAATAATAAAACACACCAACCAAATCTAGCCGGAAAATAAAGAAAAAATAGATATGTTCATTTTCTAATGCATTGCACGCACTGAACTGTAGTTATACTGGAACGCGCATTGGCGGTCTCTGTCATAGAAAAGCCGCACGGCGAGAGTGATAGCGCGCAAGGGTTACTCCTGTCCTTTTCGTAACGCTTTGCGCACGTGCTGCGCGAGAAAGCAAACAAACTAACCAAAATTTCAAATCTGCAATTATCATTTACTTATTAATTATTGATATTAACTATACTGTTTATTGTTTGTTGCATTTATACACCGACTTATATAATTGTTGTCATCACGTTTGTTTTTTACGATTATATTTTTTATACATCTTTACAAATTGATTACATTTTTTATACATACTGATAATGTTATATTATGCGAACACGTGTAACCACGTTTGATTTATAAAATGTACTTAGCATCTTTTATGGTTAATAATAGTATATTACATTACACGGCATGAAAGTGGCATTTTGTTGGATGAGAAAGTTTGCTGAACAAATACGAGGATGCGCTAGCATCCGAGTATTTTTCAGCGCCTCCAAGTCAAACAAAAACACTTTCATGCTGCGTGATGTATTATATTTTTTCTGAAATCGTTTTGAAAGTTATTAAAAATTGTTAAAATTATTTAAAAAAATAGAGTTGAATTAACCAGGGAACTTTGACAAATGTATATCAACAATTAAAAGCGTGTTGTCTTAACGACAAGTAAATAAAACAAAACATTGGTGAAACATTTTTTGCGGTTTCTTATTTCTTTTCCTTTCCTTTTTGCGAATTTTCAATGAATAACGATGTCCCTAAGTGATTTTAATTGTGAAATGGACGTTGAAATGAATATAACGGAAGCTGCAACGGCTGCTGTGGTGGAGTTACTTCCAAACAAATCAAGGCAGACGTATGAGAAAGAATATGAAACGTTTAAAAAGTGGTGCAGCATAAAAAAAATTAAACAAGTTACTGAAGACGTTACAATGTATACAA
Source organism: Vesta saturnalis (assembly GCA_036346205.1). Taxonomy (NCBI): domain Eukaryota; kingdom Metazoa; phylum Arthropoda; class Insecta; order Coleoptera; family Lampyridae; genus Vesta; species Vesta saturnalis. Next base: position 2,458,875 of record JARFJB010000379.1, read on the forward strand.
TGTATACAATGCTGAAAGCGATGCTTTTTGTAGAAGAAAACTTAAACAGAGGTCATTTTCCAAAATTGAAAGCGTATCTTAAAAGAAAATCGACAGGATACCAAGCAAAAAAGTCCAGTGTTTACAAGAAGCGAAGTAGACAATTTTCCTCGAAAACCTCTTGATGTTGAATTTTTAATGATGAAAGTAAGCGATCATAATTAAAAGTGTTTCAGTTGATGTCATACTTATATTCGGTTCAGGTTGTATTAATTATTGGTTTAGCGTGTGAATGTCGCTGTGACAAATGATACTTGATGACATAGAAGACAAGGGTATTGTTTTAATAGTAAAAATTCCCTATTCGAAAACTAATAGAGCAAGACGCTTTATGATCGTTGATGAAAAGGGAAAGCAGCAAATCAATGTCGGCTTGTACCCAAACCATACAGCAATACGCCCTCCGCATACATCACATAGACGTTTATTTGTGAATTATAAAAACGTATAGTGCAGCGTTCAAGCTGTGGGGATTCATACCACTGGGAAAATGCCTACCAAAATAGCGGCTTTTCTTGGTTTGCTTAGTTGCACGAAATATACGGATCACTGTTTACGCCGTACGTCGGCAACTTTATTAGTGGGCGCTGGTGGCGATATAATAGATCTGAAAAGACATGGCGGATGGAGTTCTACCAGTGTAGCAGAAGCTTATGTAGCCGAATCGTTAGAAAATAAACGTGTAATCGCTAGTAGTATTCAAGAAGGATTCTCAGTCCCTAATAATCTAAATATTAACGAGTTGTTCATCTCGGAAGAGTCGAGAACCGAAAATTCCGAGCAAAATATTGCTGTCGATTCCTCATTAAAAAATTCTGCTTTACTTGGGATAATTATATCAAATGTTGAAAATCCAACAATTACAGTTAGTATCAAGTAATATTTCTTATACTTAAGTACTTCGTTGTTAAAAATAAAGTTTTGACAAAATTGTCTATTATTTTATTCTATAAGAATATAAACCTAACTAATTTGGAAAGTAAAAATGACTCAAATGAGTCCGCGTTTAGCCGATTTCAGAAAGCAGTCCTTTTCAAACGTTGCGGCATGACAATCGACCGCTCTACGCCTGCGTGTACGCTCGAGAGTAGGACACAGATGTCCCTTGCGGCCTTCGAATATAAAATACCAGGAAGGAACGTTAAGCTATATACCGTATTTAAAAATTGCGGAATTTACCATATTAAACACCCAAGTGTGACTCATTATTGGTGGTTTGATCGAAGAAAGTGGTGTTTGTAAAAGTGTTTTGAATATTTTGAACTGTTTTAAAGTATCCTGTATAATAATTACTGGTAATAATCAAGTGTTTATAATAATGTTGTGCACATTAAGTAGTGTTGTATTGAATATTACATAATACAAGATTCAAATTAGGTTATGGTTTCAATTCATAGGTGTAACGATCATTGTTCTACAAGGTTTAACTTTAAAAATGTCATAATTTATATTTTTAACTTTATTGTATCAGGAAGTGGAAATATTTTTTTTGAATGAATGCATGACTAGTTATATCGTAGCTTAAAAATATGTTCTCAATATTAAATAATTTAAAATATGTATGTATTCATTATTATGTATTATTTACCGGAAACTTGTTTTCCACCATATGCAACACCCATCCCGGACGCACATATAATTGACAAAACTCCTTCCTGGCATTTTATATTCTAAGCTTGCGGCCCTTTCTCTCGAATCGGGCTGGCGAACGGAGCGCGCTTTCTAGTATAAATGCAGTGCAGTGGTCACTACCGTATTCAGAATGTCGTCGTGGGGGTTAGGATATTCGCAACGAAGGCGCGGAACAGGTTATTTAAATCACCCTTCAAAATTAAATTTCAGTGCTTCCTGGGATTTTAAGTTTTAAATCTAATGTGGAAGGGGTAATAGACATAGGAACTTAGTTTGGAGCGAAAGGATAACTCCAGTTTGTAAATGTTAAACAAACAATTATTTTCATAACTATTTCGAAATAATTTATTTTGAATAGAATGTAAACATAATATTAACTCGAACAAAACATATTTACATAACACAAGGGAGGGGTTTGAACCCCCAACCCCCCTTGTATACGCCACTGGCAGTGGTCACGTCATCCACGGAATAAAATGACATGCCAATTTAAAAAAAGTATTTGGTTACTCTGACTTCTTTAAGAAGTCAAACGTTTTCTGACAGCTGTTGCTTTTACGATCGCCAATTTTCCGTTTATAATCAGTAATTGTATCGTGCTGTTTTATTATATAACCCACAATACCTTAAAAAGGTTTGGCAAGGACTTGTAAAAGTGACGTCATAGAATTAATGACGTACAACGCTTTTAAAACTGATTCAACTACCATGTACGTTCTATATAAGCCAGAATATAAATAAATAAAAATTATTCATACGTCTTTACTATATACTCTTTGGTAACACAACACGGACACAAGCATAAACAGTGTTACCATAACTATCAGGAAAGGAAAAAGGAAAAGGCAACGTATTTTATTCCCTCCTCAAGGGGGAGCTCGAGCTCCTTCAGCCACAATCATGGATTCCCAGCATACGTACATACATTACGTATATATGCATGGTGGTATTAAGGATAGGTGCGGTCAAGTATAGGATCGGAAGGAACGGAGTTAGGGTTCTGAGGAGGAAAATACTATCCCAGCATTCGCCTAAGTAGCCGCACGTGGTGTGCATATACGCAGGGACCATGCCGCTACATGTGTATGAGGAAAACCCCCTGAAAAACCCTCATACAAGGTAGACGATAACGGGAATCGAACCCATTACCTCCCGAATGCTAAGCAGGCCGTGTCACCACTACACTACCAGCTCGGTATAACTATCAGATTATTCATTTTATTTTGTGTTTTGTGTTGTAGTTCATAATAATTATAGTTGGTATATAATTTACTTTGTAGTTCGTATGTACTATACTTTAAAACATAACCTATTTATAAATGTAACAGAGTAGATCATATAAATATAAGTACTTTTTGTACGTTATAGATCTTTATAAGTGATTATGTCGCTTTCTAAAGATGAAAATGTTGAAAAACGGTTGAAAACTGAACACAGAGTTTATGGTAGTCGAAGTAAAACCGATAAAACTCGAAGTAATCGAAGATCTATTAGTACTGAAAATACAAATTCATCAAAAACCAATAAAAATAAAGGTAACTAATCGAGTCTGTATTTTAAGTTCTATTCTATACAAATTTTAGAAAAATATATAGGACCACCAGTTCTTATACTGGACAATGGTGCATATACAGCAAAAATTGGAATGTCATCGGATGTAGCACCTAAGTATGTTTGAGGTTTTAAATGCAGTATTAATATAGGTACTCTATTGTGTACAGGGTAATTCCGAACTGCATTATGAAGGTAAAGTCTGAAAGGAAAAGATTTTTTATTGGTAACCAAATAGAGGAATGTCGTGACTTGTCCGGTTTATATTATTTACTTCCTTGTGAGAAAGGCTTCACTGTACGATGGACTGTTCAAAAACCTGTATGGGATTATATGTTTAATAATATATGCCAGATTGAAGATAAACCGATAATAATGACACAGCCTATGTTTAATTTTAAAACAATACAGGAAATTACTGATGAAATTTTTTTTGAAGAATATGAAGTGAAATCTATGTTTAGATTAAACAGCAATGATTTAGCAAAATATGAATATCTAAACAATGTCATTGGTAAACTTTAAAAGTTTCGTTTTAAATTATTAATAAAATTTTATATTTAAGGCAAAAATGTTCCTTGTATTATAGTTGATTCTGGATTTAGTTTTACTACTGTTGTGCCATATATTGGTGGTAAAAAATACTTTCCAGCAGCACGACGTATTAATATAGGTGGCAAAGTAAGTACCATAAACAACCAGTGGTGATTATGAAGATGAGGGATTGCGTCACTAATTCAATTGCCTTGAGTTCAACAAAACAATGTGTTTCTTTGTAATTAAAATCTGTTGGGTATATCTTGTAATTGTTAAATTTCAAATTTGTGTACGTAATATACGTAGCTTGTTAATCATTATCAGTTGCTGTTGCTCTTTATTCGATGTATTTGAATTTGCTTTGTATACTCACATTGAGGATATGAACCAAAAATGACAGTCACTACAAATAATATTACATATTACTCCTACGTATCTGCAACCATAGGTTATACTACATTAAAGAAAAAAAATTATAATGAGAGAAACGAACTTTTAATGAAATTTTATTATGCCCAACAATATGACTCACTGATTAAGAATAATGCAATCGTGTGTATTTCCTTTTATTCCTTTACTTATTTGGCATTCATGCTTTCGATAAGTATATTTAAAATTTAAAATTTATCATAACTAGTGTATGTGTGTTTACTGGGCAAATAGAGAATACTTTGTAGATCTCCTGTACCTAATGTAAGATATATTGGCAATTCCACAAACAAACTGATGCACATCATAAATTTATTTCACTACTTCGTTAAATTATTCATGGTACTATTTAGTTTGTCTCCATGACTCAAAAAGAGATTGAAACAGTCTAGAGTGTTGGGACTACTTACATAAATTAATGACGTGAAACTGAACTTACATGAAATTTCCTGTAGTTCTAGTTTTCTCAATAGAATACAATTTGAAAATTCACCTTTCAAAACACAATATATAAGTATATTCATACTGGGAGTAATTTCTGAAATGTGTGACCTTGAAATAAAAAACAATCCCTAGGGCGATTTTTATTGCCTCATCTACATATAAGTTTTTATTACCTAAGAAACCACCACTGTAAACTACATAATGAATGTTAAATACTACACAAGTTGTTAGAAAGTTATACGATTTATTGAGATTCACATTTAACATTTTTCAATATTGTACACTTTATCATCTCTAAAACATGGACAAGTTATTCAACTGATGACAATTTGTTAAAATAACGAGAGAGACCTAATGTATATGTATATATGATTAAATAATAATTAAATAATAAATAATGTGAGTATAAGACTTCAAACAACATTTGTGAAACCCTTTAATAACCTTGTTTATGTATGCTTAGTAAGGTCTTAAATTAAACATAACAATGAAAATTGTGTACTTATTGGAAACAAAAGTAAATACCTATTGAAAAAAAAGCAATTTTGCTCGTTAATTACACACACAATTTTCATGTTGTACTATAATTACAAAACACCCAGAAGACGAACTGAAAATATGGTCATACCCAATACAATGCTGTCTTACAATTGTGTTAGATTCAATGTAATTGAAGGGCTTTTGATTTTGTATGGATGTGTCCAACAGTGTCAACCCATTTAGCACTGAAATCAAATATGTTAGGCTGCAGCAGTACCAACTGATTTAGTTTGACAAGTGTGTAACAAGATCGGTTTACAAAGACGAAATCGAAAAAATATTTATGATTCATTTCAATTTCATAAATTTTAATTATCTTTGCTATACTTTTCAATGGTAAGTACATTTATAGATTTATTTAGTATAATTGAACAAGCTACTTGCTGTAAGTTCCATTGCAGTTGTAGAAAGTATTATTACATGAATTCGCCAATAATGAAAGTTCTTCTTACCTTTCAACCTACATACAGGGTGATTACCATTGATAAAGTAAAAAACCTCAGATATCTAAAGATCCTTACACTTTGAGTATAGGAACATCGTACATCATTAGATTCACTTTTATTTCCTCCATCGACTGGTTTAATTAAATAGGTACCATGCCATAAAATAAATAGTCATGTCTCTTTCTGTGTGGTTGACAGATTAGGTTAGTTAAAAATTTTGCTGTATGAGATTTGGATGATTATTTTATATGGTCGATAGCTTCAATACCTTGTCTTAACTGTATGAAAAATGTAGAATCCTATAATTAATAATAACCGAGATATCATTTCTTATGCTACCCAACTTTTGTGACAAAATTTTCAGAACAAAATTAATATCTTGTAAAATATCAACTTTATGTATTGGAAGTTTTCACTAAAGTCACCTTCAAATCGTCTACAACATTCCGAAAACAATTGAACATGGATACATTCCATTGAAAATAACAAAATTGGGGTTAACTTCCGATACACCCGGAAATGGCACCATTCTAGAAATATTTTAATGAACTGGATCTCATCCCTTTATGGTCACATAAAAATTTTCTGTTCTGTAGCTAGTATTTGTAAGAGCTATTTATTCACAGGGTGGCCCATGTATGTTTCTATTGGGAACAGCGAGTTTTAGTTAAAAAATCGTAATTTTTTTATTTGATCGATAACAAACTTCACAAAAATTAATTATTAAGAAAAATAATATTGTGGGGGTACGTGAATTATCTACAATTTAGATGACGTCATAATGATCTAAAATTAAATAAATAAAAAAAAAATTAAAATGACGCCTGAGTTGACATTTGGCAGATGAACTGTATGTGTTTGAAGCCCTAGAGTCCAAATATGTAAAAATATACAGGGTGTTCAGTTTAAATTTCAGCTTTTTTATGTAAAAAATCCCAAACTGGCACTAATATAACTTACCAAAATTTGAACAAAATCTAACGACCTGTTCAAAAGTTACAGGGGTGGCCCCTATTTGATTTACACCGGTATATATATATATATATATATATATATATATATATATATATATATATATATATATATATATATATATATATATAATATATCATATCATATCATATCATTGTTCATCAAGTCGAATAGCCTGTGTACTTCTAGTTTGTTTATCTTGATGAAAACATTATGTATTATTTCAGTATGTAACCAACCTTACATTCTTGTTAAAATTATATATATATATATATATATATATATATATATATATATATATATATATATATATATATATATCATATCATATCATATCATTGTTTATCAAGTCGAATAGCCTGTGTACTTCTAGTTTGTTTATCTTGATGAAAACATTATGTATTATTTCAGTATGTAACCAACCTTACATTCTTGTTAAAATATATATATATATATATATATATATATATATATATATATATATATATATATATATATATCATATCATATCATATCATTGTTTATCAAGTCGAATAGCCTGTGTACTTCTTAGTTTATTTATCTTGATGAAAACATTATGTATTATTTCAGTATGTAACCAACCTTACATTCTTGTTAAAATGGATTATGATATGATGTGAAATCTTTTAAATTTATTATTTTTCGTAAGAACTCAATGATTTCATAAAAAATTGACCATCACATTACAAGAAAAAATAATATGTTTTAAAACTGTCACATTGTAAAAATGTAATTTGTTTGCAATGTATGTTTGTTTGTTTGCCTAATGCTTTATAGGTTTTGGTTCTGTAAATGCCCTCAACGGACAATTTATATATTTGGACTCACCAGGAATTATAACATGTTGTATGAGTGTTTGAGGGTGGTTAGGGGACTTGGATGTTGATAGTTATGCCGTGTTATCCAGGTTTCCCGTGCAAATAACAATAAAATCTATTCTTAATTATATATTTTAATTACGTTTAAATTTCAATTTATCTTTTGTAGGTTCTAACCAATTATTTAAAAGACATTATTTCATATCGACAATTACATGTAATGGATGAAACGTATGTTATTAATCAAGTAAAAGAAGATAGTTGTTATGCATCTTTAAATTTTAAAGAAGATATGAGAATTGCTAGCTCACATGATGGATCTAATACAATAATTAAAAGTTATGTTTTACCTGACTTTAATAATATTCGCCGAGGGTAAATATTCTTGGTTCATTTACATTAGATAAATATATGTTATACATAGATATGTTCAAGAATCTCGTGAAGATGCTGATAATGTTGCAGAAGGTTGTCAAATATTAAGACTGAATAATGAAAGGTTTACTGTGCCTGAGCTTCTCTTCCATCCTTCTGACATTGGCATTGAGAATGTAGGAATAGCTGAATGTATCGTGAAATGTATTCAGTTATGCCCTCAAAAAGAAAGACCGAATTTAGCTAAGCATATCGTGTTAATTGGAGGAAACTGTAATTTTCCTGGTTTTAAAGAACGTGTTTATTCAGATTTACGTTCATACCTTCCAGATCATTGGACAGTTAACATTTATAAACCAGAAAAGTAATTAACTTGTTTAATATAACAAATATATAAATATACATATATATGTATATTTTAGCCCTGTTACATTTGCATGGAAAGGTGGTAAATCATTAGCTGCAGATCCTAAAATTAAATCATTATTAGTTACCAAAGAACAATATGAAGAACGTGGTTCGGCATACACATATGAAAGGTTCAGTGATTGGTATATATTACCCTTACTACTTAAAAACTGTTTGCTTATTTGTTTTATTCTTTTAGGCTACACTTTGAGAAAACTAAACAAAATGAAGATTTGAGTCTTACAAATGAAACTATACCAAATAGTATTTTGAATAAGGCAGGTTTTTCTCGTTTCGATCTTTTTGGGAAACATGAATTGGAAGATGAAGAAGTTAGTGATGATACCAATGACAATGTAAATACGGAAAAGTTGAGTAAAGAGACTTCAGGTGATGCAAAAACAGAATCAATTAATATTGAAAATCCAAGAGATACTGAAAGTAGTGAAAGTAGTAACCTAGCTCGTGACATTGATGTGTATCAAGAGGATGATAGTAAATTAACCGAGAAAGTTAATAAGCAGAAAAGCTCTGCTCCATTAGAACAACAGGATGCTGCATGTAGAGATACAAATTTTTTTGATTCTTACAATTTTAATATTTTTAATAATTCTTTTATTTAACGTTATTTAATCAAAACAATATTTTAAACAATTTTTGTACAATTTTTTATATGTAGTTTAATAATTAAATATATAACTCAAATCTATCTTCCTCGATAGGCGTAAGCTTATCACGAAGAGGCTGGACTACGTAGCCAGGAAGTTTTTAGACAGGCGATTGTACTGAGCTTAGAGCGGTACAAAGATCGGGTTTAGCACTCCGTACTACCGACAGGAGTAAACTCCTAAACTCCTTTCCTCCTTGCTTCCTGCAGCAATAGACCTAACGATAGAAATAGTTAACGCGGGTGGCGTTCGACGAAAACGCTACCTGATCAAAAACATACTTGACACAGACCACATACAAATATTAGCCATATCAGAGACCAAGCTAACCAACTGAGACAACCTCAACATAACCCATTACAAATCCTACCTTCGCAACAACCCCGCCAGAAATATGCTAGGTACTGCACTCCTGATACACTACCGATACCCATCCGCTGCCTACATCTTACCGCCGCACCTGCAATACCTCGAATGTGTACCCGCAACGGTGCTCCTTCCCTCATCCCCTATAATAGTATTTTGCTATTATGACCCTCCCGGACACAACACCGTTTCCTCTCCACTACTACACTATATAGCCAAACGCAGTACTACTCGGAGACCTTAACACTAGACACCAACAATTTGGAGACACGACAGACAACCCGAACGGACAAATACTAACTGACAAATTACTCAGCGTACCAATAGTAAAAATAAAGAACATCCACCCCACGTTTATCGGATATAACTGCTGCTTAATACCCGACCACATAATATGCTCCGAACAAGTAACACAATGTTTCGACGACTGCCACCTCGGCATAACAATAAAATCAGACCAGCTTCCTCTACTTAATAGACATCACCCGGAAACCACTTCCCCCCGCACCGTTCTCCTGATTAAGGAAAAGCGACAGATAAACTGTTGATTTCTGAAAACCACAACAAATTTAAGGTCCTAACAAAACAAAAATGCCACCTAATCAACCCTCAAGGTAACCTCAGACTTTCAGACCAGGAAAAAGCCGACCTGTTCGGCCTTCACCTGCAATCCGTTCTCACTACCCCCGGCGATCCATCCTTTGACAACGATTTCAAAGCTCAGCTCGAGCAAAACCCTGCGGACTTCCAAAACCACATCGCAGGAACTATCCGACTATGACCCCTTCCTTAGTACCATTTCAGCCTATCAAATATTACAAACTCTTAGACAAGGGAGAAAATTCCACTCCAGGACAAGACGGACTTAACCGCATAATACTCAAGAACCTACCACAAAACGCCATTAAACAGTTAGCCCAAGTATAGAGATGCCTTGCCCTATCATATTTCCCGACGGAATGTTGTTACCCAAACCCAGAGCTGATCCTTCTCAACCTTAATCCTACAGACTTCTAAGTTGTATGGGCAAATGTCTAGAGACCATCTTGTCCCAAAGGCTGAGATCATCTCGAAGCCAACGACATCATGCCAAGCGAACAATTCGGATTCAGACCAAGCCGTTCTTGCCAAAACCGCCAGTGAAGCTATATATGGAATCCTCCAAAGCCTTGAACCACGGTTACCGTTGCCTCGCAGTCTTTATTGACATTAAACAGGCCTTCGACAAGGTGTGGTACACAGGACTAATACGCAAACTATGCCAGTTAGGTTTCCCAACCGCATTCATACAACTCTCATCTGACTAGCAGATGTGTGAACGTTCCTCTACTTCCCCAACTTTTCATCCCACCGCCAGAGTTCCGCAAGGATCATCACTGGCACCTAATTTATATACCATCTGTGCCTACGATATTCCCCAAAGTGCTAACCTGAACATAACTATAGCCGAATTTGCCGACGACACTGCCCTCTGGGCGACCATTAGGGGCAGTGACAGGGTAAATAGACTAATAACGCATCAACTTACCCACTTCTCCAACATGGTTAATCGGTGGAGATTAACAATCATCCCAAACAAAACTCAAATAATACTGTTTAGACACCCTAAATTATCCAACTTCGCTAGCCAAACCTCTGACATCAACTTGACCATACGTGGACAAAGACTACAACTACAAGACAAAATCATATTCCTAGGTATCACGTACTCCCGAACCCTACACTGGCAACTCGACGCTAGCAGCGCTCTCAATAAGATAATCAACCCCGCGTCACTATTGAAAATGCTGCGAGGAAACATAGGTTGTCACCCCGAAACCCTAAACACACATACAAAAGTTACGCAACCCTACAAACCAGCCAACTCCAATCCCTCGCTTCCTGCGAAAGGAAAATACTACGTACCATACACAGACACCCCAACCATTTAGCACGCCAACATCCAACCAATAACCGACAGACTAAAAACACTACAGACCAAATGCACAAATCGCAGGGTAAACGAACAAATATTACAAGTCCCATTTTCCAACAAACCCCGACTTCCACGAAAACCCAAATTTATACATCTCCCAGCACTCCGACTCCTACTGCAACGAATAGACAACCTACCAGAGGAATTCGAAGAACTTCTTGACAATACCCCTTACATTCTAAGATGATAATACCAATTCTCGAGATTCAACGATGACGACCGCCGCAACGACAACGGACAACTATACCTATCCTATGATACTAACCATTATACATTAACCAGTCATACAATAAACATTCAATATATACCTTTTTTCCACAAAACAAAAATATCAAAATTCTTACCACCTACAAATACAAATAAAACACATAAAACCCAGGACTGAAGAGAGAGAAGATCCCTAAACTGCCCGAAGATGAAAACCTACTATGGAACCAAGAAGAATCCCAAGAAAGAAGCAAACGACTAAAAAAAAGTATGTAATTTAATAATTAAATATATAACACAACTCTACAATTTATGTATGAACCACACATAGGTATTTTAGAAGTATTTAATTCTTATTATTCATTCCTGTTGGTCACATGCTAATTATAGGTTTGTACCAAACAAAAGGACAACTGAAACTTATTCACATTTTCTTCACTTCTACATTGCCCTGTTTATTATCAGTTTATTTTGTACGAAGCACCATAAGTACTGTTTTAGTGAGAATAATCTATGTCAAGTTTTCAATAAATTTACACACTGTCAGCAGTTTGAATTCCATCTAGACCATTTTCAGCTTTATGTCAGCGGGTGTCTATAGCCACGGTAACTTAAAAAATATGATTGTAATCAAATATATTTAGAATTACTTTTAAAATATCTCAATTCTACCAAATCTTGATCAAAAACTATTCACAATAAAATCACTTATGAATATGACAACTTGACTTTAATGAAATAAGGGAAAATATTTTATTAAGGGTAAATACTTTTGGATAAGTTCTCTTAATGAAAATTTTTTGTAAAGTAATGAATAAGCTTTAAAAATTCAAAAAGGTTAAGTACCATTTGTGAATATCTCAAATACTATCGACGGTACAGCGAAACCTATAAATAATTTTTTGAAAGGTAATTCAATTTTAGATAAGTTTTCTTTGTTTGAAGTTAAACAAGTCTTAAAAATTGCGTGTATTGATTTTTTTTTTAAATACACAGCAAAAACTTGGAACCGCATACCTTACGTGAAAATAAGAAGAAAAGTTCCCATAAACTATTGACACCAGATTACAGTGAGTGATTAAATTATTAGAGCCACAGTGCAAAATTAGCATGTTTGGTTGTTGTGAAAAAACTAGACCAGTTTGTGGTATATACGTTTTAATTTTTTTATTCAAAATGGCAAACTTAGCATATAAAGTTTAGAAATAGTAAAAAAAGATTGAGCATTGACATGAAAACACTTAAAATTATACCTTATACCTAGTACTTAGTAGTGTCATCCTTTGCGTCTATGACTACCTGGCACCTTCTTGGCATCCTTACTTTTCAGGCAGTTTTCTTTCATTGTTTCACTTCTGTGCCACACTTCTATTAAACGCTCGGTCAGCCCACGCTCGGTAGTGATAATTTCGTTTGATGTTTCTTCATCAACTTCCAAAGATTCTCGATCGGGTTGAGGTCTGGCGAAGTGCCAGGCCAGTTGAGCACCTTCACCTGGCTTTTTTGCCTTGTGACAAGGCGCCGAGTCGTGCATGAACATGTAGTGCTTATTCGGGAACCAATCCTGGACCTGAGGACGCATTTTTGTTTGCATCACTCTCAAATACTGGTCCTGTCTCAACATTCCTTCGACGATGTACAGGCGACCAGTTCCTTGACTGCTGATGATGAACCACACCATGATGCTGAGAGCGTGCTTCACCGTCCTCACGATGCATTCGTCCATGCATTTTAGAATTCAGGGCAAACTGATAAATTGCAAGGTGCACAAGAGGAATCATAATGTATATATATATATATATATATATATATATATATATATATATATATACCTGTTTCCAATCATGAACTGTCCAATCCTTGTGATATTTGGCCCATTTTAGCCTTTTTTCTTTGTGGTTGGGGTGAGAGCGGCTTTTTTGCAGGTCGACACGCTGAAAACCCCAGATCCTTTATTCGCAAACGAGCTGTTATTGGTGAAATATTGACATCAGAGGCTTGCATTATATTTGTTAGAATCCTGGGAATCTGTTTTTTGTTTGCCAAGGCAATATCGCGTGTTTTTCGCTCATGCTGTGGTGTTATAATTTTTTTTCGACCACATTTTCCTTTTCGGCGTGGGGTCAAATCCAAATTTTAATCAAGTTTTTTTATGCGGTTCACTGTTGCCCTGGAAACTTTAGTATTGGATGCTATCTTTCTGTTGGAGTAATGTGACGTGATGGCCAATTATTAATTAAATAATTAAAATAAACATACCTTTATTTTTAACTGGTTAACACATCTTATTTACATAACACACATTTACATGTATATTTCACATTTTCAATACACATTTAGTTGTGTTGTTATTGTCCTAAACCCATTCCTATCGCAAACAGCGGCGTAGGGAGAAGAGTGGCGTATCTATTCAGAATATTCTCCCCCACTTGTTGTCCTAAAACGTAATCACTTAATTTCACTGGTTGCTTACTTTTTCTTTCAGAACGGCGTAATTCCGGAACTTGTATTTCAGTATCTGCGATGGGAAAATTTGGAGCTAGAGTATCTGCTAATGCAGTGTCTGCTACTGGAATTGTTTGAAAATGTGCATTTTCTTCTTCTGGTGCATATCGAAGGTGTTCTGGTGTACCTTCTTGAACTTGAACTGATTTCAGTTTGCTTTTTTGAAGTTGGTTGATATGTCGTTTCCATATCACTTTATTGTTTGAAAAGATCTTCGCTAGTACTCTCTCCCCCTCTTGAAGTGAACGTACTGAAGCAGCCGTTGAGTTTGTGCTATTTTCGAAATATGGTCGAATTGAGTCTAGTCGAATTCGAATTTTTCTGTGCACGTAATTTTCGGCTGGTGATTTCCCATCTATGAGCGGTGTTGCTCTGTAACGTAACAAAATTGTTTACAATTTTACAGGTAGCGGTAATTTCTCGTTTCCCATTGCTTCTAAATGTCGTTTTAAGCTTTGGACATTCCGTTTTGCTAACCTATTTGTTGCAGGGTGACCAGGAGCGATGATACCTGCCTGATACCCTTATTATAGCAGTAGTTGTTGAACTGTTGGCTGGTGAGAACGCTTACATTGTCTGAAACAATTTGTTTCGGATATCCATGAGTCGAAAATATTCCATTTAAGTGTTGAATCGAATTTGAACTATTTGGACTTTCGTTTAACACGCGAAGTTCTGCCCATTTTGACTTTGCGTCCACAATTACTAGAAAATATTGGTTGCCTATGAGACCTGTATAATCGATATGTATTCTTTCCCAATTTTCATCAGGTATTTCCCAATGATGAAGTGGTACCTTGGATACACTATGTTAAATTTTTACACACTCTGAACATGATTTTACATATTTTTGAATGTCTTTGTCGATACATTTCCAGAAGCAATATCTTTGACTAAGTTGTTTAATTTTTGTAACCACTAAATGCGTCACGTGTAGTTCTTGGAGTATTAAATCCTGCATTGATTTTGGAATTACAACCCGTTGATCCCGAAACAGTATTCCCTGGTCGATTGTAAATGGTAAATCTATTGAAGTTGAACGTAATTCTTGAATGAGCTCTTGTAGCTCTCGATCTTTGGCAGTTTCTTCTCTAATACGCTTAGAATTCACGGCGTCCGTCGAAATTTCAAAAATTGTCATTTCTTATACCTGGTGCATTTCTTCATTTTGCCACGCGTCAAATGAAAATAAATTATTTGATTTAACTGGTGCTCTCGAGAGGCAATCTGCGTTTTTATTTTCAACGCCCCGTTTAACTTGAATATTGAAGTCGAAACTGGATAGAAATGAAGCCTTGCTGAAGTGGTTTTTGAAGTTTTCACTTTAGGATGAAAAATCCGTGCTAAAGGTCGATTATCAAACACAATGGCACGAGCTTCTCGATCTAGTTGCGAGTAGTTTTCTCTGCTTGTGTCAGTGCACGTGATGCAAATGAAATTGGTTTTTCCAAATCATCATCTTCTACATGTGATAGTACTGCGGCGTTACCAAAAGCGCTAGCGTCTGTTGAAAGAATTACCGGAAATGCTGGATCGAAAAAGAAATTAGCGTTCTTCATTAAAAGTTTTCGAAGAGGTGCTATTACAGTGGATAAGTCCGGGAGCAATCTGGAATAATAAGTAATCATACCTACAAATGTTCGAACTTCAGCTACATTTTTAGGCCTTGGCATGTTCTTAATGGCATCCGTTTCCTTTGGATCTTTCGAAATTTGATTGAATCGGATTACATACCCTACGTAATCAACTTCCTCCTTGAGAAAAGAGCATTTATTTTTATTGAAATACAAATCATTTTCTTGATTTTTTTGGACATCGAAATAAATTCTCAGAACATTCTTCGTATGTTGACCCGTATACTAGAAAGCCATTGAAATATGCTTTCGTTTTCGGAAGGCCTTGTAATATTTGGTCTATCATCCTGTTGAACCAAAACTCAAACGATTCATCTTGTATGTCCCTCGGTGTGTCGAAATTGTTTCGTTTGAACTACTAGCATCATGTACTTTAAGTGTAGGTACGCTTTGAACAAATCTAATCTACAGAAAAATCTTGAATTCCGTAGGTTATTCAAAACGGTGTCAATTCGCTTTATTGGATAGTTTACGTTAACTAAGCAGTCATTTACTGCGACTTTGTAGTCAACGCACAGTCTTACTTTCCCATCCGGTTTGGGTACTACAACTAGAGATGAACCCCAATCACTTGTAGGATATTTTGAAATTATACCTTGTAAATTTAACTCGTTTTCAACTTTTTCTTGAAGCCCATAGGGTGTTTCTTTCCGGGATGTAAACTGGTTTTGAATTTTCTCGAAGTTGTAACGAAATTGTAACTGCAACCCGATTCTTTGTTCAAAAATTTTGGAAAACTGGCTTCGAATATCATTAATATTTGCAATTTTGCTAATATGATGGAGTACGTTTTCCTGAGAACTTC
This sequence comes from Vesta saturnalis, assembly GCA_036346205.1. Classification (NCBI taxonomy): domain Eukaryota; kingdom Metazoa; phylum Arthropoda; class Insecta; order Coleoptera; family Lampyridae; genus Vesta; species Vesta saturnalis. Next base: position 2,475,247 of record JARFJB010000379.1, read on the forward strand.
TAGTATCTACTTCTTCTAATTTGATTTGTAAATGACGAATCCACACTCTCCCTAAAAGTGGATGCAAGTCGTCTGGAACTATATACATATCTTCGGTTGATTCGAAATTGTGATATCGAACGTTTACGGTAATTTTTCCATAAGGGCGGAAAATTTGATGGGTGTAAGCAAAAAATAGGAAATTAGAAGTGTCGCATTTTTAGGTTTTATACGTAATTTGTCGAATAAATATTTCGGGATTAATGTAAATCCCGCACCTGAATCTACTTCAAACGTTACGTCACGTCCTTCTATCGAAATCTTGATAAAATATTTTCGCGCATCTTGGTTTTGTTCGCTTTTACTTTTGAAAAAGTCAATAATTTGATTAGTTTCATGAGTACCTGTTATTCGGTTAACACTATAATAAACATTGTTTGTGCTTTCCCGATTTGAACTGTTTTTATTTCGGAGAAGCGTCATTACGCATACTTTTACAACATGTCCGAATTTATTACAATGCCTCCATTTTAAATTGTCGCGATTTGAACGGCATTCACTTGCGCGATGATTATCACGACCGCACCTGAAGCATAAATTTCTATACGAAGCTCACGATAATCAATTTTCCCTCGTCTATTTGAATTACCACGACCTTCTCTTTGATTTCGATTTGAACTAGAATTGCGATTTTGAAAATAATTTGATCGACTTCGTGAACGCTGTTGCTTTGTATTCAAATTACGCCTGGATTGTCTTTGATTCGCAACAGTGTACGTATCAGTTTGCGTTGAACGAATAGAATGTGTGCGGATCCGTTTTGGTTATCGTCTTGCTATCGGCACGGGCTGCTTCCAATGCAATAACTTTTTGCACAATTTCATTGAAATTTGCAATCTTGGATTGGAGTAGTTGCTCTGTTATCCAACTGTCTTTAAGACCACGTATGAATTGAACACGTAGAAAAATATCGGCAATAGAAATATTTCGTTGCATTTACACGTATATTGAAATTTGCATGCACTTAAATTTCTTTGAAGAGCGATTACATATTCTGCAATTGTTTGCTTAGTGGATTGAATTTCGGATAAAAATAAATGTTGAGTAACGAGCATGTTACTTTCCGGCAGAGATGTTTTCCTAATATTTCGACTAATTCTTCGTATTCTACATCAGCAGGTTTTTGTGGAGCTACCAAACCGGCAAGCGTATTGTAATTCGAACTTCCAATTGATGTAACAATCATTTGTGCTGCTTTTTTCTTATCCGTGAATCATAGTCTGGTGGCAAAATAGCAAATTTACCTAATTACCATGCTGTTACACATTCTCCTGTCTAAAGTTAACATTGCTCAGTGGTCTCAAATAATTGACTTTACTAACAGAAATTTATGTCCCAAAAGTGGTTGCGTTAGCTGGAGTCGTTTCGGAGCTATAAGCCAAAAACCAGTTTTTGAGTCATCTTCAAAGCCCTCTAGCTATCTAAAGAAGCGTTTTCGAACCCGCATTTAAAGGAACCTTGCCTCTGATTTTTACGTAAGGTATGGGCTCCCTAGCTTTTGCCGTGTATTTTAGAAACACCCAGTATACGTTTAGAAATTATTTTGTTTTAACTTTGTGGAACTTTGGGTTATACCGGAAGTCGTAACCAACTTCGTTATTTCAAATGGAACTCTTGAATAAACTTATTATTGAAGCTATTTTGTATGTAATAGTTAACTACATTAACAAACGTTGCTATTTCATTAATTGTTCAAAATGACGTCCTTCAGGATCAATACATTTTTGCATACGTTTTTTCATTCGGTTGGTAATCTTCCTCAGCAAAAATCTATTAAGAGACAACTCTCTGCAAGCAGTTCCTATTCTGTCTCTGAGTTCCCCCACCGTATTAACTTGTGTGAAATATACTTTTTGTTTTAATATTCCCCACACGGCATAATCCAATGGATTACATTCGGGAGACCGTGTTGGCCACTTGCCATTCCCTAGCTTGCAGTGTAAAATGCGGCGAGGCCCCATCGTGCATAAACCACATTGACAGTCTACGTTGATAAGGTACATAATCAAGTAGATCTATTAAATTGTTCCTAAGAAAATTTACATATCTACGCCCATTTAAATATTCCGGTAGAATAAAAGGCCCGATAAACTGGTCCCCAATTATTCCAGCCCAAACATTAATTTTAAACCTGTGCTGATGATGGGTAACTTTCACAGCGTGCCGGTTTTCGTTAGACCAATTGTGCACATTAAAAATACCATTTCGTGTAAATGTTGCTTCCTCGGTAAATAATACATTAAAACAAAAGTCTCTATCGCTTCTTATTTGTCTAAGAAACCATTCACATAATTCTACTCTAGGTTCATAATCAGTATCTAAAAGATCTTGCACCTTTTGCAAATGATAAGGGTGAGCTGCATTTCTTTTAAAAATCTCCATGTTGACATTCTGGTAATTACAGTTTGCAATACGCATCTTCAAACACTGCTTCTACTGTGTTAAGGACATTTACCTCATTTCTAACAGTCAGAGTTCTTCTGATTCTTCCACGGTTATTAGCTGCAGGTTTAAAACTTCCGGTTTCTCTTAAACGTCGATGCACAGCAATAAATGTTCGGCGATTAGGAATATTACGTCCGGGAGATTTTTCGATATATCGCCTTACTGCAGGTTCAGAATTACATGACTTTCTCCTAGTACTAAATGCATGTCAGCATATTCCACAAAACTGTAAAGCATCATGTTAATTACTAGTAATATGTACTTAATAACTGGAAGTATGTATGTATACTCAAATATTTTCACAAGTAATTATTCATTAGACGACATTGACAGCTTTAAGACAATGCATAGGTAACTACGCTTTTAAACAAAATAAGTTATAGCCATATTTAACGATTTCAACACATATGCATTAATTTAAGGGACGATAAAGTAAAGAAAATATTTACTACTGCAAATTTACAATGTAAAAAAGTGTCTTATTGCAATAAAAAGTTAAAAATCTTGAAAATGAAGTGTTGTGCCGAGTTCAACAAAGAGTACCTTTTATGTAGAAAATTTAGTGAAGAATTACAGACAAAAGTCTTTAGCTCGAAGGACAGGGTGGTTCAAGAATATGGTCCAATATGAGTTTACGAACCCCTGGCACCATGCCACTGGCTTATTGGAATTTGACAAAATTAATACTGTTGATGTATCTGGAAGAGACTATAACCTATATAAAATGTTAAATTTGTATTTCTATCCCCGAGAAGGTATGAAATAAAATGTGTTTTTTTTCTGCACCCTTTATCAGCCGGCATCTCACAAACTAACCATGTTAGAAAAAAAAATGTATTTAGGTATTTTAAATATTTCTTAACGATTTTTTCTCTAATTTACGGTACTTATGTATGGGATACCCTGTATACTGTTCGCTACTGTAACAATACACAGGTATAAAAAAGTTACGTTCTGGTCACTTCAGATTTTATGTAATAGGTACTGCTTTGCGTTTCATATAATTTGATAAATGATGAAGAACTCTTCTTATTTGAGTAATACAAATTCAAATGTTTATGTTCATATAACGGGAATGGAGGTCAAAATCTTAGGTTATGCCTTGAAAATTAGAAGTAAGTTTTTTTTTATTATTACCTGAAGTTCACTTTTTTTTTAAAGCACCTGGGGTGTATAAGAATTAGTTTTTTTCGCTGCCAGGGTAGCCGGTGATTAGCATTAATTATTAGCCGTTATTAGAAAAACTTCCATCATTCAGTCCAAATTGTGACTGAACTCACCGTATAATGACAATTTGCAAACATTTCATCTTCCGTAATCTAGAATCCAATTATTTAGTTAAGGCTGCAAAGCATTTAGTATTCAATACTAAGTCCGAAAATATATTTCTAATTGGGTAGCCAAGTTAGAAGTGCTGCTTAACTGGCATTGATTTATTGAAAGACCACTAATACTTAAAGATTAAATAGTTTTGTGAACATTGAAAATATTAATCTTGTAGGTACGTAACATTTTTAACTTATGGTTCGTATACACCAATAAAAACGCGCTAGATAAATTATAGTAAAATAAGGAAACCTGGTTAATTGCGTATTGGATCCATCGATATTTCGAAATAGTTCCGTATATATTAAAAAAATTTGCATTTCAAACTTTTGTCATACACAACGTTGTGTATAAACTAAGTCCACGTGAAGTCAAGGACTGTTTCTCCCCGAACTATTCGTGCAGCGGATGGTTCGTCCAGCAAACGGTTCATCCAGCGGACGGTTGGTCCAGCCAAAAGTATTTTATTAAAATACTGAACTAGTACTTATACACATTTTGAAATATACGTAACCTATCGGCGAGTAGTAGTCGGCTATGGCAATGCGAAGTATTACTTTATCTAAGGGAAATTGCACATTTATCGCATAGATAATAAAGATGAAAAATTTTTATACGGAATTTGTTTTTTATTCAAACATTTTGTTAGAAATGACCATAATTTTTTTTTTTTTAGTTGAACGAACCGTCCTAAGGACGTTTGTTCATGTAAGATTTAAAATATCCATTACATTTTATTTCATAAACACCTTGATTTTCGCCAAGAACTTTATCTTACGGATTAAGAAGTAATTGGGAAATGGTCTTATATGACTTGAAAACGACTTTGACCTCATTTTTTGGAAATTTTCTTGCAATTCTATCTGAGACACAGTTTATATAAAGTAACATGGGTAGCTTTCTATTATTGTTTCCAGTTTGATTAATGTGAACTATACATTGTATTTGTTGCTTCTTTATATTTTATTAATTTGAGTTGAACTATAACCATTTTTGAGTAAAATTGAAACAAGGTTTTGGAATTCTTCCAGTCGATGTTTTTCATCTGTTAATCGAAGTGATCTTATACCTAGTGTTTCAACCAGCGTTGAGTTGCATTTGGTGGTAATTAGATTTCGCATTAACATAACGATTACTTTGGGTATCTTTTCTATAAACTGTGTGATCGAAACTACCTTGATAGTTTCTCATTATGAGTAAATCTAGAAGGGGTAGTGTACGGTTTGTGTCTTTCTCTACAGTAAATTTTATGTTGGGATGAATGTTGTTTATGTGAGCCAAAATTGATCAATGGTATTCAGACCGTGTGACCAAACAGTAAAAATGTCGTCAACATACCAACACCAACTAAGTTTTATAATATCACCATCAATATTACGTTTGTTTTGGAGAATTTCAATGATATCATTGATCGGAACTTTGGTGAACAAAGAAGTAACATCAAAAGTAACTAAAATATCTTAGTTTTGGTTTTTCATTACCTGCCTTAAAAGTTTAATTAAAAAGTAAAAATAGATAGTCTTCACAAGTAATATATTTAGATAAAAAATGTAAAGTTAAAAATGATACTCAAACAAAACCTCATTATTGAGTCAACGACACGCACAGATTATCTTACTCTTTACATCGACTTTTTCTGATACAGATGTTACACTTAAGGGGAGTCGGATGACCCTACCTCACCCATGTTAATTTGCATAACTTTAGGTGCATTTCTCTCAGGAACTAAATGAGATAACTCCATCATTCTTTCTTTGTTTGAAAGGGGCTACCTTTGTCTACATTTTGAGTGTTTATAATTAAAAAATGTTAATCTTTAGATTTTGAATAATTAAAAATTTTATGTATATGAAATGAGAATAAGTTCAAAACTATTTACAACATTGCAAAACACAACACTCAAAATGAGCAGTTTATTAGGACAAGTACAATAAAAAAAAATTATGTTCCTGAGAAAATTATACCTTTGTACAGAAAAAAGTAACTTTCTAAGAAACGATGTTAAAGTTTAAATTACCATACAGTTTATAGTAACATGATATTAATCCTTTCATCACCTTGACTAAGTTGTTGCCTGGTGATATACCTAATTGCTTTTAAACTTGGCATCTAACAATGAATCCTTTATTATAACATGATACTGCTTCATACACTCCTAATTCTAAAGTTGTTTTCAAAACAAATGTAGATTTTGGGATACGCGCACACACACTCGCACTCGCACTAACCAATAGGGAATTGTGTTCCTATAAATGGTTTAAATAACAGTTTCAACGTCAAAATGGGAACCGAGCTGGTAACGTAGTGGTGACACGATCTGCTTGGCAGGTAATGGGTTCGATTCCCGCTACCGTCTACCTTGTATGAGGTTTTTTCAGGGGGTTTTCCTCATACACATGTAGCGGCATGGTCACTGCGTATATGCACACCATGTGCAGCTGCTTAGGCGAATGCTGGGATAGTATTTTCCCCCTCAGAACCCTAACTCCGTCCCTATCCTAACTACACCCGTCCTTAATCCTACCATGCGTATATACGTAATGCTGGGAATCCATGATTGTGGCTGGAGGAGCTCGAGCAGCCCGCCCTCCCCCTTGGGGAAGGAATGAAATACGTGGCCTTTTCCTTTTGTTCTCAAAATGGCAGAGCACGGTTTGTGTAGTGGTACATTATGGTCGCCTGACACGCGGTTGAGGCATGTTCGATTCCCGACTCATGCAAAGATCCATTAGAAGATTTTAAAATGTATTTTAAGGGTATTTTGTGAAATTTTTAACTGGCTTGAGGCAACAGAGCTTTATATTTAAAAAATATATTATGCTCCGTTACATCCGTACCCCACAGAGATACATACACATTTACACAATTACCTACTGCCTGAGGCATGTTAAATTTCGAAATAACCAATAATAGAACTATTCATTTTCTTTGTTAATATTTCCGTCGGTTGTTTTTGTTTCCCAAAGCTACAAAGGCAGGTAATGACTGCTAAGTGCTAATCTAATGACTTAATGAGCAAATGACAATGGGGTCATCCATCCATTAAAGTAGGTACTTAAGTTAAGTGGAACTGGAATTCCCTGTTGCTAATTTAATGGAACAAAAGGAGGTATAGAAAAACAACAATCTTGTCTTCAGTTCTTAAGAATACGACTTTAAGTAAAGCACCTTTGTTAATTGTTAGTTAGATCAACAATTTCTAACCCAAAATTTAAATTATGGTGGTTAAAAATTACCCCCTTTAAAAATGAAACAGCATTCTGTCAAACGCAATTATTGTGTGAACTTAACAATTCCGGATTTCAAGAAAATCTTAATAATTCAGAATCAGAAATTCAGTTCACACTTACTGAAAAAAAATCCTCTGCCACGGACGAATTCTTTGATTTTTTAAAAATAAATACTCAATCGCAAACAACATTTGATTCAGAATGCACAAATTATTTTAAAGACACAAGCACTAACTATGAACAATTAAATAATCACCCTGCTAGAAAAGAAATCTTTTTAAAATATAATTCTATACTTCCTTCATCTGCCCCCGTTGAAAGGATATTTAGTATGGGTGGACTAATTTTAACTCCTCGTAGGAATAGATTAGGTGATGATATATTTGAGAAGCTGTTAATTTTAAAACAAAATAAAATAAAATTAGATAATAAAATGTAATTATGTAATGTATACTTATAATAATTTAGATACATGTCCTTATCCTTATAATTGTATAACTATGTGTTAAGTTAAATTAACAATTAACATTGCAACTTGCAAGTGTAAATGTGTACCTAATACTAATTTTGTAATTTGTAGTGCGTTAAATAATTAATGTCAGTTTTCAATAAAAACCTATAAAAATTATATTTGTATATTATTTTTCTTAATAATTTAACCTTACGGACTAATATTTGTATTACATGAAAAATGATCATGGGAATGGGAGTACTACTCATCAGTAGCAATACTAGCAATTAAAGATAATATTAATAATTAGAAAAATCTCGAAACAATTTTGGGAATGTCCGATCTTTATAAAAGATCTAGATCCCATTTCAAGGATCTTTGATCTTTATCTAGATCCATTTTTACGTACGGATCTTTATCTAGATCAGTTTTTAAAAATGTGTTTGGATCTGTATCTAGATCCTAAATAAATGGATCTTACCCAACACTGCACCACACTCACACACGCAGATTTAACGAATTCATATACCGAACTTCCATTCGGTGAAAATAATCATATGTCACATATCGTATGGGAACGTCACTACAATAATCACACTTTCAATTAACTTATTTTAAACTGATCGTTCATGTGCATGCAGCACAATAAAGTAAGGTTGTTTGTTTTATACTCTATATATCTTAACACCTACAACATCGCGACTGATGCCAGTAAAAAAATGGCAACATTGACGACGCACTAACCTCAAATTTTGCATTTAAAAATTTAGCAGGGTGTATAATTTTCCAAATACAAATATGAGCCGAAAAGAAGCTCTATCATCATTTATTCAACAAATTCACCAAAGACCTGTAGTTGTTAAACTAAACAGTGGTGTTGATTATAGAGGTATGCATTTACAATTTACTGCAGAGAATTAAGTTGTAATATTTTTTAGGTGTTCTAGCTTGTTTAGATGGTTACATGAATATTGCTTTAGAACAAACAGAAGAGTATGTTAATGGACAATTAAAAAATAAGTTTGGGGATGCATTTATTCGTGGAAATAATGTTTTATACATAAGTACCCAAAAGAGGAGAATTTAATGTAGTGGTTATAATTTTAATTTACTTATAAGTTTATAGGTTCAAAGATAAAAAGTATGATAAAGTATTGGTATTTTTATTACTTGATATTTGATTAAAAAAACCTTACTATGTTGCACTCCTAATCAGTAATGCTAGATCTGCAGAAAAGTTAAATATGTAGATTGTATAACTATTTCCTGTCATTTACTGTTCTTAAAGTTATGTTTAGATTAAATTATATTTTTATATGCTTCAACTTTTAGGTCAACATCAGGAAATTATGAATATCAACTGATTCTTTATACGGTTTTTACTAATAAAAATCTTGCTAGCTTTGTTGTATAGAAGCAGGTAAACTGTTCTACTGCAAATCCCTAAGTCAAAATGCAATTATAGCATTCATCCTTATCTTGTAGTTGCCACACTTTTCAGCCAAGAAACAAGTCATTTATTTTTGATAAAATAGGTAGCATGCCAAGGAAGTATTGGTAGTTTTACTTATGCTCACAAAACTATGATGTTAAATCAGTGGTAGGTGGCTAATAAATGATTATTTTAAGTTTATTTGCTAACAACTCATTAGGTGTTGTATATTTAAAGTTGTGTGCGTACGGAATGAAAGTACACCAAGCAATTTTTGATCTAAACAATGTACATCATTATGTGAAGGAATCAAACAACCTTCCTTTAATCAAATTCAAACAAATTAAAGATAATGTATTTATTCTTACAAACTTGCATTTCAAGTGGAAAATGTTTCACTATTGTCAAAAGGTGAACTGAATTTCGAGACTAATGGAACTTTTTGCCGAGGTAAATTTCAAATAATAATTCAGTAATTGTAATTTTAAATAAATGCAATTGATTTGGAATTAAAATTAATATACTAGTTAGCCACAATTCAAAAGTTGCTAATTAATGTTGGTATTTATGATCCATTCTTTGATCTAATGAACATTTTTATATAAAACACCAAATTTTATGTATCGGATGATGGCTCTAGTCTACCTGAAGTATGGGAGGTGTTAAAAAAGGTATGTGTAAATTTGATTCTGATACAAAGAAATGCAGGTTAACTACATTATAGGAAGTGCCATACTACAAAATTATTAATATTAGATCAGAGTCTCACCAGGTTTGATTAAACTGGCGAAGTTTAAGAATATATTAAAGCCCCACTTATACAATTGATCTGGAAAGTATAATAATTAAGAAAGCTTTAAAATTATAAATACTCAATATCTCAAATCCTATATGTAATGTTTCGTTCGCCTCACGCTCCACAGTGGGGCACTGTTAATATCGCTGGTTCCTACCATACAATACAGTATTCCGTCTGATTATATCAGTAATGAGTTTGTCCAAATTTTAATATTAATCACGGTGTCAAGGATATTATGGGCAACAAGTTTTCAAAATGTGACTTTGGTGCCAACTTTAGGTGTAGCCCTCATGGATTGCTATGTGGATGGAGTGAAATATAAATAAATACATGTTAAAAAAGTAGAATTCTCTCAGATATCAAATGCAATTGTAGAATAGGTATTCAGAATCTGCTGCATCTAAAAAACAGGGTAGATTGACTCCTGAAAATCAAATGTGCGGTAGAAAGAAAGCCCCACTTAACAGCTGCTTACTCTGTTTTACGCTTTGCTGGTGTTCAAATTGGTACAGTTTGTGAAAAGCATGTAGTAATTTTTTAGTATGGTACAGCTTCAGTTTAGTTTTATTTATTTCATTTCATTTAGGGCCGGTTTTATAACGCTTACAGTCTACCGAAGGTTGTACAACCCCTGGTTGACAGTCAGCCAACGGTTGAGTTACATTTGTGTTGTATAACTACGAGTTGAGCTATGGTAGGGTAGGCTAACCTTCGGTGGACGAGCATTTTGTAAAAGTTGGTAGTCATGAGTGCTTGGTTAGAGCCAATCAAAATGCAGAATCAATTTGTTGGTAGCTTCGCCATTATAAATTGACTTTAAGAATTTTATAACCTCTCGAATTCCTTTGTTTTTTATTGTTGTTATTATTTTTGTTATTGGTGTTCTGTGGGTAGTATGTTAGCGAATAGGTATAGTGATAATATTTTTATAAATTCTTTCTAATGGATCAGAATAAAAGCAAGACAAACAGGCATGTTGTTATGCGAACTGTTTATACAGATGAAGATTCACACAAATTAGTAGATATTGTATCATAATATCAAAATGTTGTAGAAACAGATGTTGCATGAAAGGAAAAGGTAACAGTCAGATATTGTAACATGGTGGGCAATTGTTACTTGTACATTGTAGGATGCTGCCTGGCAAAAAATATGTGAGGAATACAATTGTGGACAATTGGATACGCGTACTGTAGACCAGTTATGGAACAAATTTGATAATTTAAAAAAAGAAACACACCGTTATTTTGCAAAACAACGGCAAGATTTATATCGAACCGGAGGAGGTGTGGTAGAAGATAATGTGAGGGCCATATTAAAACTTTTATACAATAAGATTAGGTCCATAATTAATTTATCTGTATTGGGATTGGAAGAATTTCCAGGAGATAGCGACATGATTGCCACTGACAACCTAGTTTCTGATAATGGTAAACATAATACTGAAATACATATATTTATTATAATACTGATTAATTTCAGGGACAATAGAGACTGCCGGTGCAGTGGAGATTAAAACCACAGTAGTTGAATGCAGCAATAAAACTAAAAAACACAAATGGCAATGTGTCAATTTCATATCTTATTTGTTTGTAAGTAAATATAATTGAGGATATACCAATTATCGTCAATATAGATCCACCAGATGTCAACAGTGGTGTTAATATATGTTTGATACTATCCCATTATAGATTGGAGTTCTTACAGCCCGGCTATGCTGAAAACAAAAAAACATAAAAGCTTAAGAGCTGTAAACAACAAGGCCAATCAGAAAGGTAAGTATAAAATAAATAATGAACTATTAATAATTTTATTGTTGCAGGAAATATGTCACAAACCGGAAAGGTATTGCAAGGCATTACATATGTAAAACGGAGCTTGCTGAAGTGAAAAAACAGTTTCTTCTTAAAGAAGATGTGCACAGCGAAGGATATCATAAAGCAAAGTTAATTGGTCAGCAATTGATGAATCAGCAATTAACGTTAAAAAACGAAATATTGAAGTTACAATTACAAAATTAAAGAAATGAATCTTTTTTATTTTAATTCAGAAAAGTAGGTAATAAATGGTTGGGGAAGGTCTCTTTGTACTGCTTGTACTTCATTCTGTTATCTGTGCACAAGCAATAACTACTGCTTGTGTAGTATGTAATGATAAGCAAATATCAAGTGATAAAACCGGGAACTGTCTTTTCCAAACCCCAAATAATCTTTCTATTGGGTTTCTACTGCGAATGTACGCTTCATTAAACAACTGTTCAACTCTTGTAGGATGTAATAATGGTGTAATCAAATATTTGGTCAAACCATATCCCGAATCCCCCAAGATAATACAATTATTAAATTCGCCTGCTTGCAAACGAGCATGGATGTGAGAATTGTTAAAAATAGTTTGGTCGTGTGTTGCACCTGGCCATCTTGCTACTGCATCCAAAATCCATAAAGTAGCATCTTCAATTACATGTATGTTAAGGGAGAAATACCCTTTTCGGTTTCTAATATACTCAGCATTATTCCCTCCTACAATACACATACCGTATGATTGTGATAATTACAATATCAACAAACCTGGTGTTTTAACATCTTGCAATTGTATGGAAGTCCATCTGGTTGTTCCTCATTTGCTGTTCATTTTTGGGCATACTTATATATGTTAGGTGGTGAGGATAGGATCGCAAGGAACGGAGTTAGGGATTCTGAGGGGGAAAATACTACCGCAACATTCGCCTAAGTAGCCGCACATGGTGTGCATATACGCAGTGATCATGCCGCTACAAGTGTATGAGGAGAACCCCCTCAAAATACCTCATACAAGGTAGACAGCAACGGGTTTCTGTACGTTTGTGCTTGCTTATAAAGCCGAAACGAGCGTCTCGGGCGATGCTCGTATGGGATGTAGTCGGGCGTGGAAGTCGGTTGTGGTTCGTGTACCGCTCTTTTAAGGTCGCGTTCGCACGCCACACTAACAACGTAAAATTTGAAGATCAATAGGGTGACTTTGTCACAGGTGCAGATTGTCACAAAGTCGCCCTCCCCCCCCCCTCCCCAACGATTTTTCTTGCAATGTTTTGCTTTTGTTTTTTTAGTTTATCGTCTGTTGTTCCAACTATATTGGCACAATTGGATCATGCAGTATGTCCAGAACATATGTAAGAAAGGTTGGGGTCCGTTCTTATCGAAACAATACTGAACAAACTCTGGCAGAAGCCGTCAAACAAGATTCTGACAAAAAACTATTACTCAAAGAAGCTTCTGATGGGTCAGTAACATACCTACTCATAAACGTGATTATTACGACTAGGTATATAGTATTACTATGCACAGTATTATTTTATCATTGCACCAGTACCAATGGCGAGTTTTTACAGACGATGAAGAAATAAGATTTACCGTACATGCTGCTTCCATGTCTACATATGGTTTTCCAATTACCTGTTCTAATATTCGCTGCATTGCTAAGAGCTACCTGGATAAAACGTTACAAAAATTTAATTTCACAAAGAACGGTCAAAAATATTACCTATTCAGGGCTTCAACTGTTGAAAAAATAGTTAATGATTTATTTTCAGACCTTGACTAGGAAATTGCTGATGTACCTCCAGAACAAGGTTGGAATTATGACGAGACAAAATCTCGTCGATGATCCAGGAAACAAAAAGGTTATCATCGGCGAGGATACAAATACTCGGAGCAAATTCGAAACTCATCAAACGCTTAAACATCTTTGTTGTTTTGCGGGAATGCCGCAGGAAATCCAACACCTTTATGTATTAACTATAACGCAGAAAAGATTTGGTCCACTTGGACTAAGAATTGAACCAAATCTGGGTGGTTTGACTATCAGGTTTTTGAAGATTGGTTCATTTCTGTCATCTTGCCTATTTTGAAGAAACAAGAGGGCATCAAAGTGCCAATAGGAGATAATTTGAGCTACCAGATCAATCTGGAGGTGTTAAGATAAAGTGACGAAAATGAAGTCAAGTTCATGGCCCTTTCGCACCTGCTCCAACCACTTGATATGGCATTTTTCGGCCTATGAAAAGCGATTGGAGCGAGATACTCAGTTCGTACAAGTGGCTCATTCAGGAAGCAGATGTCTATTCCTGAAGACAAATTTCCTGCCCTGTTAAAGATGCTAACTTGTTTAATAGGGGACCGAACATGGAAAATAATAAAATCTGGTTTCCACAAACAAACAATTTTTGTCGAGACTTCCTAAAGCTAGCTAGACAGAAATTTAGGTGATATGGCAAACCTTATTGGAGAATCATTTCTTGAAGAGTTAAATAAAATAAAGCAAAAGGAGACAAAGCTAAAGAAAAGGAAAGACGCAAGAAATTAAGTGTACCAGCAGCGAGGAGCATTGAACGTCAGTGCGCAGCGAAGCTGAAGAAGACCTGACAACTTGCACAAGCAAATCCACCAAATGAAAGACAACGAACCAACAAATAAAATCAGTCCGATGGTGAAACTGACGTTAGGGACACGTTTCTTTCCAGGATTCCGATGAAATTGATCAGGACTTTTTACGTGACCAGTAGTCCGATCCCGATGAAGATTACTATTTCGATGGAAGGGCAATGTAATCCGGAGTCGTTTGCAGCTGAAAAAAGTAATAAAACAGACTTCTCTGTTGAAGACTATGTTATCGTCAACATTGAGGGTAATTTGTTCACAGGAAAGGTAATTGAGAAAAAGAATGGTACATTGTTTCGGTTATGGAGCGATGGAAATGACCATAAAAGCCTAATGCATTTTTTATGACGCAGAAGAAGTTTTGTACAGTATAAACCCTCCTAAACGAAAAAGCAGCAGATGTTTATTTGAAGTGATTGGTGTAGATTAGTAAGGTTAGGTTAAGTTGTTAAACTGCAAGGCCAGACATTTTTTGTTAAGCAATTTTTATGGTTTCTTTAGTTGATTCTGATGTTAAAATAAAGTTCTGTTGTAATTGAAAAACCAAACTGTCACAAAGTCACCTACGACAGTTATTTTTAATTAGCTGATACTTTAATATTTAGTTTTTCGCTTATACGTTATTATATACAGCGGTGAATATACTATTCTCGCAAGGAAAAATCGCCATGCGTCGTTAGTTTATGAACATAGCTATCCAAATTGTGTATACTGCCATCTCGTACTGAACCGTCTTTAACCCTAGGATACTTAACCAATAAAATATCGGCATTTACATAATCCGGACTTCTGAGATCCGATATATAAATAGTCAGAATAGAAACAAAGTTATTAAAGTAAAACTTTATTTATTTATACATAGGTAAACATTACAAACGTGAGATTAAATGTGAAAGTGAACATTCCAATATCGGCAACATCATCCTCTGAATTATCGCCAACATCATCAGAACTGGATCCAAAATACTCGTCAGAAACCAGTTTGTGTCTCCTTTGTCATCATTTTCTGCTTCTGACACACCACTTTCTTCAGAAGGCAGATCATCACTTTCAGTTGCCCACTGCGACACTGTCTCTTCATTGACACGGTCACCAAATCTCACGCTTTTCACATTCCTTTTAACGCCATTATCATATGTGTTTCACAAGTTCACTCAACTTTTATCTGCGCCTACTTTTATACATCCAGCAGTAATGCAGGTTTCAACTTGCACAGGCACGTATAATTCCTAATATATTTGCCTTATTTTCAGTTTAAATCTATTTACGTTTGTACTACTTTAATATCATTTGGTAACATATTATATTTTTTAATGTCTTCAAAATAATGAATTCTGACTTTTTTATACTTTGTATGATGCAGTATAAAATTTTGTTTATTCCTAGTATCATACTTGTGCACCTGATCAAAATATTCGACTATTTCATCAAAATATTGCGGCATTAAACCACATTTAATTTTATGGATAAATATAAGAGCCTTCATTTCGCAAAACTCTTCAGTTTTGATCCAATTTAACGATCTTTGCATGGTGTCGATGCTTGTATATTTATTGCACTTTAGTATCACTCGCATTGCACGGTTTTCAATATTTGCAGTCTGTTTATGTCATTTTTATTTGCCAAATACAGAACTGTGCCTGCATAGTATTCATAAATTATAACCTACAAAAACCATGAAGATAAAATATCTGTTAGAGCTCTATTTATTGCTCACGATGGTCATTAATACGTTAATTATAATGAACAATTTTCTTAGATTTTCATAAAGTAAAGGTGCTTTTTTCTTTTACGGTGTAAATTTTACAATAAACTGTATTTATAATCATAATTATGAAAACATGTAACTGCACTACCGCGATCTCGGAAAGAGGAATTAATTAAAAGAAATTATTACGGAAATGATTTTACTCCGTTTATTAATACTAACTCGTACTATTGTAAGTGAGGCGAGGATAATATCTGAGATTTTATCCGTTTTACACGAAAAAATCCCAAAAAAGATCCCAAAGCCACCCCCGCTTACGGTATGTAAAGAAAATGTATCGGTGTTCAAAGAATAAAAATTAAAGTGGCGCTATGGATACCACAAAGCATTCCTCTGCGTATGATTAATGTTAAAAGTACTACTGACCATATGCAGAGGAATGCTTGCTGGTAAAGTGCATTTCACAGTAATTAGACCTCTGCAATATGGCCGCCATTTAAATTTGTCACCAAATAAAGCGCGGGAGCACTCATTGGCGTAGTACCTTTTGTCATATAAAAAAAAGTAAAAAACTTATTTAAATAAATTTATTATTAATAAATTCGCCATCACCACGCTTACCTAGTATTATTATTATATACTATTTTAACTATTTTAATACAAATTTAAAAAAAATGAACAATTATGTAGTAAATTATTTACAATTATTGCTTGTGCTTATGTAGACTTTTTTACGCATATATATGATCTACGCTGTAATAATAACAGTTAAAATATGACAACTAAGAAAATATTGTATAATCTTACCGAAGTTGCACTATAACTGTGCAAATTTTCAATAAAGTTCTCGTCTTCAGTTAAAACAAAACTTTCTTCCATTTTAGTATAAAAACTACACAATCACTACAACCGTTACAAATTATTGTTTACAGTATAATGGCAAAATGGAAGATTGATCCCACATTTATAAGCAAAGCAAGTGGTCATTTATGATTTCTAATTCACATTATGCTAATGGAGTAATTTGCAGTTTCAACATTAATTACGAATTAGTAATGGTAAATTTTCAGAATTCTTAACAATAATGATATTTGTTTGGAATATTCTTTTATTTTAACGATGTTTATTTCTTACAATAATTAATTTAATTGAAAAATTTTCAATTTTACTAACCTAAGTTACCTCTCTGCGTGATACGCTACTGAGTTGGCAAATAATATTTTAAGACGTTTGAAGGTCGTATTTGTTATTATATGTCTTTTGCTATTATAATGTTGTAGGAAAGGATGGAAGATGCGGTTCAGAGTAGCCAACTGAAATATCCCTTTCATTACAATGTTACACTTGTAGCATTTTAGTTATTTTATAATTGGATGTTGTTAATAGTGGAATGGCAGCCATATTATAGAGATCTAATTATTCGTGAAATGCACTATATTATAGTAATACAATCAATTGATAAATTAACTAAAGAAATGCAATCACAGCCATCGCACTAATTTTTGTATCTTGTTAACTGTAATAAATGTTAGTTTTGTTTCGTATAATGGTGTAAAAATGTATAATAAAATTTAAATAATTACCTTTTTTGGTTTTTTAATAGTATATTTTTCTATTTATATTTTACATAAATCTATACATTCCGATAACAATTTCAATTATCGTCTTCAGTAGTGGTAATTTTTAAAAAATTGTTTAACATGTTAGAATAAATTTATGAAATAGTAAAATGCAAACATATTTTTCGTATTCCATAAATTTATTCTAACATATTAAACAATAAAACTAAATATCTGGTGTGAAACAAGACAATACCTTCCAACGTATAAATCGAAATTAAATAAAAGAATTATAATTGTAATCATGCATTAACCTAACTAAACTTAAGACATGTAAAATCAGATTTAGAAGCTACTAACTTGTAATAGTATATTACATAATATGGGTGGTAAGTAGTCTATTACACACAAGTCCATTATTACGATCACAAGCGAAATTCTATAGTAAATGGTAGTAGCAGTTGACCTTTTATTAAACACAGAATTTTCAATGATTGTCTGGTACGTTTTATAACCCGCAGGTGTTCTAAAAGTAAACAGATCACTAACTGCATCAATTAGAATGGCGGCAGAAGTAATACCGCAACTTACAATAATATAATGTAATGAATATCTTGTTACATTACAATTTAAAAATGTTAAATATGCCTTCATTCATAAATACTGTGGATGTAGTACCTACAGGAAATTTCATGTAATAGTCGAACTGCTAAGTTCCATAATTCACAACCATCGTTCAGATTGTGATACTAAGATGAAATTTGGTAAAGACGTATTTAATAAGAGACAAGACAATGGGACAGTGCCACACAAACAATTATCAAAAATGACAGTTATGACATTGAACTCTTAAAATGCTTTATTTCCACTAATAAAGCCAGTGCTGTTCCTAAAGTGAAGCGGAGAAACAGTAACAAAGCCTACACAGAACACGAGGCTACTGATCATTAGAAGTCGAAACCTATGTAACAAATAAAAAACCGCTGCAAATTGTATCAATACTTCCACATCAAAAAATCGTTTTTTTGTAAATAACTCGAAAACAATCAACTTTACAAAAAATTACAAGAATGCTTTTCGATCAGAAATTTGATTTTCTAGAATACCAAAATAAAAAAAAAATGTTGTGGACTGTTTCCAAAATCGAGTTTTTTTGGAAATATTTGGAAAATGACAAAATTTTCGAAAAAATTTTAAAAACCCTTTTTGTGAGAAATTTTATTTCCTATCTAATGGTATTTTCACTTTTTGAATATGTTAAGTGTTCGGATCATCACAGATTCGTGACCATCCTCAACGGCATGAAATGCAAGAGGTAAATTCACTCATCAGCCTCTGCATGGGAGCAGAGAAATGAATTTTAAATCTCGGTTACTAGAAGTGGAATATGCTAAGTTTCCAGAAGTTACAATTACCTCTTTTTCGGTGTCAGTAGTTAGTAATTCTGAATCAATATATATTATTTTGGATCCTCCCTCAAGAAGGCTTGCCAATGAGATGGAACAGGTGTTGAAGGGGTTACAACATATCTTGTACCGATCCGCTTGCTTGCCAGGTTTGTTGTTTAAGACTGTTAGGTTTGTATGCATCCCAAACAATATCAAGATTCTGGGTATTTTGAAGTTGTCTAAGAATGTATGAAAACACTTCTATAATAATCTTTAAATGTATGACATTTGGACACTTTCAACATTTGGACCACATCAGGACCATCAAAAATGGAGGCAGTAAAAATTGACGTTTTTGTCTTACGGAATACATTTTCTGTTGGGCAAGGAACTAAGCCCGCCTTAACAGCATGTGTCATATAACCATTGTCAGAAAGTGACGGAGGGTACGCTTGGTTTCCATGACTGAAAAATGTTTCTAAGTCCCCGTTTCTGTTTTGGCAAGCAACATAAGGTCTACCGAACAGTTGCACGTCATTTTTGAGCGTTTTACAATTTCAGAAGTTTTGAAACTTTTCTACGCTTGAAATCGAATATAGGAAATTTATTTTTTTATTATATCCGATACACAATTTTTTATTTTTCCAAGATAGCGGCAACAAAAATCATTTTTTCATCTGGCACTATAACACAATCTATTTGCTATTAAACACTTTGTATGTATCCCAAATCTCATGTTAGTATCACAAACTGAACGATTGTTGTGACTATCAACACGACTATAAGTTCAGTTGCACTTCATAATTTATGTAAGTAGTCCCAACCTTCGAGATTGTTTCTATCTCCTTTCAGTCATGAAACATACAAAATAATGGATGAATAATTTGTTGGAACTAGCTAAATAAATTCATGACGTGCATCGTTTTTTCGTGGAATTGCTTTTACCTCATTTATGAAATTATTATAAAGTTAGTTTCATTTCAATTAATAAAACAAAAGTTTTAGTAACAATATCTAACGAATAACATAAATAATTAATGCATCCAAATATGTAGAATTTGCTTCTTTTCATCTTTTCAAAATAACTGAAGTAAACTATACTAAATGAACTTGTAACGTATTGATAAATTAGATCATATCTAAAGTTATTATCTAATAACCTATTTTTTATTAACTAAATAACCCACTAAGTCAACGCAACAAGAAACACATAATGCATTATCAAATATAATGTTTCATATAAAATTTATATAGTTTTAAATAAGGCATATTCGATACATCATAAATTTCCGCTATTTTGAAACGTAATTGGTACATTGAACAAGCAGTCATTAGTTCACTAATACTACTAATCAACTAGCAGTGCAGGTAATCGCGTACACCATCGATAACTGGTATTTCGGATGTTATCTAATGCAGAGTGACATGTTCTTACATGGTATTTAAAAGTTTCTTAAAAATAACAATATCATTATGTGCTTACCCAAAATCACATTTAATACATCTAAAAGTTGAGGTGGATTGTGGATTAATAAGGACTAATCGGCTTGGACTCCCAGATAAGTGCTTTACTGCAACTAATAAGTAGATTATATATGTACTAAATACTTCAAACCCACATTAAAAAAGAGTAGCAATTTTACAAAATTTAATCTTCGCCATACGAATGTAATAATTTTTGACATTGAACTTCATACCAACAAAAGATTCAGGTTAACTCAGTGAACAAAACTATTTCACTGTTCCCAAACAAAAAAATTTTTAATTTATATATATATATATATATATATATATATATATATATATATATATATATTTATTATAATGGTTTACTTCAGGGTCTTACATTTTAAGTTATTTAATAAACGTATGATGCTACATAAAGGGGTGAATGTCGCACTTGCCGGCGGAGATTTTAGATGGAAATACTTAAAACACAAGAGTAAAGTCACTAACCTTTAATGATATCATGAATATTTTAAAGATATCAGTATCAATTATATATTAAAAAATTTCTAACTTCAACAACAGACAAATGACACAATACTCACACTGTACAAGGTAGCTTCTGAGCCATGTGTAGGTCTGGTTGGCGTCTAGTGAATATTTTTAAAACTTACAGGACACGTGAACTCTGTATATTTAGTTAATGGTATCAGTGGGCGTCCCTGCTGTGTTGCCACATATTTATCTAATTTTAGAACAAATAACCTTTAGTTAAGGTATTATCCATAATGTTACTTTTGATTCTATGCATTTACTTTTGTATTAAAAGCGTTTATAACATGAAAGTAATGATCTTCTTTAGGATGTTTCTTTCTAAAATCAAATATGACTATAAATTCTAGAAAAGTGTTACTGATTGATAAATAGCTATTAAAATGTATTCATGTCCAGCTATATGTGTAATGTTAACTGATAAATACATTACACAAATGTTTGTACACAATAAAAAAAGTCGATGTGAAGTTTTCAACGAATTTACATGTGGTCAGTATTCTAAAAACATCAAGACTATTTTCAAATTTTTATCTACTGTGGGTGGATGCTTTGCACGTTATACTATAAACATTTTAGTCTTTGTCGCATAGCTTAACTTTCAATATTATCAGAAAGTAGAGCCAATTTATTATCATATCATATTCAGTAGCATTGCCCTTATTGTACAATTCGTGATCAAATACCTAATGATACGAAGAAAAATAATATTTAAATTAAAGGCGAAAATTAGCTGAGTGTATTTCTTACAGTGATAAATTAAAGCCTCTAATACAATGTACTTTGATTAGTTTCTAAATTTCGTAAGACTTCTTCAGCACAAAATTAATTTATTGGATGTATGGAATTAGAAAAAGAAAATAGTAACAACAGTTATGCAAGTCCTTGCCTTATATCAAGTAGAAGTTTTTAATATGCAGGGACGTATCAATACGTATTTTAAGATGTCTTTTTAGGTCTTTATCCTTCAATACGGGTTTGCTTATGAGACCTACCCAATGCTACAACATATAACGTACCTGCGGCAAATAAGGCCCCTTTAAGAAAAAAATACTTTACCAAAAAATGGCAAAAAACAACCAACAAAAACCAAGATTATCCTAGTTCGAACTATCGTAAATTAAACTAAACGTACATTCGCAGTCTAAAATTCATTGGAAACTTTTAATATGCTTCCAAAAAAAAGTTACGAATGTGCTTTATTACCCGAACATTTGCTTAATAACCGTGTCGTAAATCAAATTATTCGCAAAAAAAATTAAAACTTAATCACAACGTACACAGATAAAGTCATCTTTATCGTCTTTTGTGAAATCGAAACATGCAATTCTGCTTCTGTCTGTTCCGTACCATTAATTTTGACAGGTGTTTCAGAAGAGTTTTTGATCCTATCAGGAACTTCTTGCTGGATAATATTCTTTCTCATACTATGGGGAATGTTATCATCATTAACATTATTAGGCTAATTGTTACAGTTATTAAGCTGAATATCGTTTTCATTATTAGCGTTATTCTGATCAATTTGCGTAGCGTCAAGTCGTTCAGTTGGTATTCTGGGGGCAAAAGTTGAATCAGGAATTACAGTAGGATCAAGTGGATATAAGCCTGTCGAATTGGGCCAAACTTTAGAAAGAATTTAGCCAAAGCGAGATTTGTTCAAACGACGGTCTGGATTTGCTTCCCAACACCTGAGGACTTCTTGATCCCAATGATGTTCAAACGACTGATAAACCGCTTTGTTTAAGGGTTGGAGTTCGTGCGTGGTGTTAGAAGGTAAGCAAAACAGCTTTATATCCAACTCATCTGTAACCTCGCTGACTGAGATATGAATGTGGTCGAAAACTAACAAAATAGTGCCTTTGCCCTTCCAACGGTGTAGGTGCCTATGAAAATCAATGAAAAGTTCACTGGTCATGTTACCTTTGTCGGCCATTTTCTCTTTTCCTTAAATATCACCATAGGTGGGATACTATTTCCTAGTGCATTACAGCACGCAGCAGTAGTCACGTTTTCTGCGTGCTCAGGAGCAACTAAGTGGACAAGCTTGGTACCTTTTTGGCCAATAACTTGCTGTTGATACATACCTTTTCGTCCATATTGAAAAGGATCAGTGAATTTTGATGCAGATTTATTTCATGAAAAAATTTCGCTAATTTCTTAAACTACTTATCCACTATAAATTTATATAATTTTTGGTCACGTGCTGGGCTCATCAGTTACGCCTTGCGCCTTGACAAATTGGGATTGCGCTTGAAAAAACCATAGAGCCAGTCTTTACCACCGATTTTTTGCGCATCATTAAATCTGTGTGGAAAGTTATTTTCAACACAGAATTTGTATGCAGAGCGACGTACCAACAATGGTGTTAGGGGCATTCCGATTTCGCACAGACGAACTATTCTTTCAGAAAATTGTTTTATTTGATCGGAGTTAATATGCTGGATCGTCCAATTTTCGGTGGTTACCAATAGTTCTCCTATGTATATTATAACGTTGAGCAGCTTCTATTTGCGACAATTCATTACCTCCCACTGCGTTAATTGCAGCTTGAAGTTGTTCTGCAGTCCAATTTGCTCGCTTCATCACTTTTGGTGGCATCGTTGTTGAGGAAACAAAAAAAAATGTTTTACAACGTCGTTTAATAAGGCCCACCGTTTAATGGGCGAAAGTTAGCGGGCTTTATTTGCCGAAATGCTTCCTAGTTATGCAAAAATTAAAAACTTCGTGTGCCTTTTACCTGTTTGTTATTGCTTTCACAGAAAAGTACAATGCATACAGAGTAGAACTCCAGGCACCATGTACTGGAGTTTATTGTTTTGAAACAAACGAATTATTTACGTAAATATTCTAAGTAAATTTTAATAGTCGAACATCTACACGGGAGGTGCGCTGTGCGGATTGCAACTGATTTTGTAAACGGTATTTAGATGTCGCACTATTGTCATAGCCTGTGGCCTTGGACAAGTAGTTAGAAACAACTTGATGTTGCCGGATTTTGAGAAAGAAGCGTATGAGTAGTACCCCGGGA
The DNA here is from genome assembly GCA_036346205.1 of Vesta saturnalis. NCBI lineage: Eukaryota > Metazoa > Arthropoda > Insecta > Coleoptera > Lampyridae > Vesta > Vesta saturnalis. The sequence goes on from JARFJB010000379.1 coordinate 2,499,065, forward strand.
CTTGCGCCGCCATCTTGGATTTTGACGTCACAAGCGCCCACGTGGGGGCCGGTTTTCCACCCTTATTTTTACCCGCTTACGTGTGAGACCGGATTTTCCACCCTATTTTGCATATCCACGTGTGAGACAGGATTTTCCACCCTTATTTTTACTCGCTTACTTGTGAGACCGGTTTTCACCCTATTTTTATATATCCTCGTGTGAGACCGTATTTTCAACCCTAATTTTTACACGCTTACGTGTGAGGCCGGATTTTCCACCCTTATTTTTACTCGCTTACGTGTGAGACCGTATTTTCAACCCTTTTCAACCCTAATTATTTTCGCTTTTGATTCGTCCACGTGTAGGACGCGTTTTTCAACCCTTTCATTCTTAATTAAGGCCTTTTTGTATTTATCAGATCCGTGTGGGGATATATTTTCAACCCTTGATGAAATTTTTAACTGTTTTGTTTGTATTAAGGGCCTTTTTGACAGCATTTTGTGTTCACTAGCGTGAGCGTACATTTCAACCCTGACAGTATTTTCAACCTTTTTGTTTGTATTAAGAGCCCTTTTGGCGGAGCCCCTAAAGGATAGGCAAATGGATGTGCACGTAGGATCGTATTTTTACCTATTTTTAAGGGTTAATAAACGGTAGAATATTTTTTGGTATTAAAAGAAGCTAATCAAGGTAAAGGTAACGTATACGTTTGATTTTAAATACACTATTAAATTCTATAACGATAATAAACAGTTAATGGCATTGCATAATCAGCTAATTACCCTGTTGTTGTCATACAATGTGAATGTACGGTTTAGCGACTATTTAATATGAATTGAATTTTATCAAATGAGATTGCATAATTGTTGTTATTATTAAAATCATTATTAGATTTCTTTTAAACCCCATCTACAGATTGTGATCCTCTACCTGGTTTAAAATTCACTTGAATATATTTTAAAATGAAATTACTTTAAAAAAAAAAAAATAAAACGTGTAATTAACTAATTGATTAACCTGCTTACAGCAATAGTAATCACTGAAAATTAAGGAATGTCGCTTTTATTTATTTACCTTTTAATACGTATCATTTATAATATATTCTGGTTTTAAATATGAGTCACAATGTATCAATGCTTTCTGCTTTAATTATAGGTCATAATTAAATCTAGTTGTCGCTCAAGGTAATCACTACCAAATTAATCTCATCTACAACAAGAAACTTAATATCAATAATGTTAACAAAGTATTTTATAATGCCATTCTCGCATGTTTAATGTCCATGTATGGTCATATTTTAGTCTTGGGAGATCGGATTTTGTCACAAAATACAAGCACAGGAACAATTACAAGTACAAGCACATGAAGCACAGGTACATACAAACACACAAACACGAAAACGAAAATCAAACACGAAAAACGAAAATTCGCAAACACGAAAATTCGTAAACACACAAACTCACAAACACAAAAACGAAAACGAAAATTCGCAAACACGAAAATAACAAACACACAAACGCGCAGAGTACGAAAAACGCAAACACGAAAAATCGTAAACACAAAATTCTCAAACACGAAAACCGCAAACATACAAACGCACAAACACGAAAAACGAAAACACAAAACGAAAACACGAAAGCTGCCAGAATGAATTAAGACTGGGATTTGGAGTCTATAAACAAAATGATTCTCTCTGTCTCTGTCTCTGTCCCTGTCTCTGTCTCTGTCTCTCTCTGTCTCTGTCTCTGTCTCTGTCTCTGTCCTTCTCTGTCTCTGTCTCTGTCTCTGTCTCTGTCTCTGTCTCTGTCTCTGTCTCTGTCTCTGTCTCTGTCTCTGTCTCTGTCTCTGTCTCTGTCTCTGTCTCTGTCTCTGTCTCTCTCTCTGTGTCTGTGTCTGTCTCTGTCTCTGTCTCTGTCTCTGTCTCTGTCTCAGTCTCTGTCTCAGTCTCTGTCTCAGTCTCTGTCTCTCCTCTGTCTCTGTCTCTGTCTCTGTCTCTGTCTCTGTCTCTGTCTCTGTCTCTGTCTCTGTCTCTGTCTCAGTCTCTCTCCGTCTCTGTCTCTGTCTCTGTCTCTTAATCGCATACGGTCGAGGTGAGTGTCTGGGTAGTTGATTAGAAGCACATACAAGTCGAAAACACATTCTTCTTGTGGCTGGGATCGATTTCAAGCATCTCAACACTTGTGCCGCATACATCTTTCTTCAATTTTATCTGCACTCTGTTTTGAGGCTGTAGTACGTTTTCTAATACATAAACAGAATCTTCAATACTGTGATACGTGTAGCAGCAAAACACATTAGCTAGTTAGTTTCACCTCTATATTACTTTACATGCAAGCCTGATCTAATCATAAATAAATACATCTGTTAAAAAGCTAATTAAACATAACCCACGGCCTGGGTATAGCAACAACGCTTCCAATTATAGCTTTTAGACAACACAATAGGGCCTACAACTAAATACAATCGACTAGCACTGCTTTAGTACGAGGATCAAACGAAAAACGCGCATGCACGCACGCACGTACACGTACGCACGCAGCTAGCACGCTCGCACGCCACGTATGCGCGAGCGTTCACACGACCGTACGTACGCTCGCACGCATGCACGTATGCACACACACACACACACACACACACACACACACACACACACACCCGAGAGCGCGAAAACACGCTAAAGCGAAAAACTTGTAAACTTGCAAACATGAATCAAGACGGTGGAGCACCGCTAGAAAAAACAGGTTTATTAACAAAACCGAAGGAAAGCTTAACGTTTTGAAAATATATTTTATTATTATTATTATTATAAACAACAATACATTATTATTATTTAATAACATGCTTTATCGGTTTTCTTCTTCTTCTTGAACCGTGAGTCGTCCTCATCATCATCATCATGATTTTGAGATTTGCCCTTCTCCCCTACCTCATAGCTCTTCTTTCTCTTCTGTGAACCATCATCTTGGATGTGAGATACACCCAGCTCAACCACCTCATCGCTTTCATCATTATCTTGAACGGTTATGTTGTAATAGTTTATTAACAAGTCAGTAAAATCTCTAATGTCCGCTGATGTTGGCTCATAAACAGGAGAATACATTATAGTAATGCTCACTCGATGACAGTTACACTTTAAAGAGCGAAACACACGAGAAACGAGAACGCAGCTAGCCTTGGGTCTTGTGCGCAAGCGTACTCGTCAACGTTCGGGTAGAATCGGACATCTTCGGGGGATGTCTGAAGTATTGACCTAACCACACTCTAACATAGCCCCTGGTGTTTATAAATCTAAATGCCTCTTTTATGAGGCGTTTAATTATAAATAGGGTCTATGTTAAGTGAATCGATCTGTCGATTCTGAGACAGCCGCTTCGCCAAAACAAACATTCTAACGTCTTAGGGAAAACAGCTCTATCATAAAGAGGCGTTTAGATTTATAAACATGCCCCAGGGCTGTGTTAGAGTGTGGTTAGGTCAATACTTCAGACATCCCCGAAGATGTCCGATTCTACCCGAACATGGACGAGCACGCTTGCGCATAGGACCAAAGGCTAGCTGCGTTCTGGCGTCTTAGGAGAAAATATCTCGACCATAAAAGAGGCATTTAGATTTATAAACATCCAGGGCTATGTTAGAGTGTGGTTAGGTCAATACTTCAGACATCCCCGAAGATGTCCGATTCTACCGAACGTTGACGAGTACGCTTGCACAAGACCCAAGGCTAGCTGCGTTCTCGTTTCTCGTGTGTTCGCTCTTTAAAGTGTAACTGTCATCAGTGAGCATTACTATAATGTATTCTCCTGTTTATGAGCCAACATCAGCGGACATTAGAGATTTTACTGACTTGTTAATAAACTATTACAACATAACCGTTCAAGATAATGATGAAAGCGATGATGGTTGAGCTGGGTGTATCTCACATCCAAGATGATGGTTCGAAGAGAAAGAAGAGCTATGAGTGGAGAAGGGCAAATCTCAAAATCATGATGATGATGATGAGGACGACTCACGGTTCAAGAAGAAGAAAACCGATAAAGCATGTTATTAAATAATAATAATGTATTGTTGTTTATAATAATAATAATAATAATATATTTTCAAAACGTTAAGCTTTCCTTCGGTTTTGTTAATAAACCTGTTTTTTCTAGCGGTGCTCCACCGTCTTGATTCATGTTTGCAAGTTTACAAGTTTTCGCTTTAGCGTGTTTTCGCGCTCTCGTGTGTGTGTGTGTGTGTGTGTGTGTGCACATAGTCGTGCGTGCGAGCGTACGTACGGTCGTGCGACGCTCGCGCGCATACGTGCGTGCGAGCGTGCTGGCTTGCGTGCGTGCGTACGTGCGTGCGTGCGTGCGTGCATGCGTTTTCGTTTGATCCTCGTACTAAAGCAGTGCTAGTCGATTGTATTTAGTTGTAGGCCCTATTGTGTTGTCTAAAGCTATAATTGGAAGCGTTGCTTGCTATCCAGGCCGTGGGTTATGTTTAATTAGCTTTTTAACAGATGTATTTATTTATGATTAGATCAGGCTTGCATGTAAAGTAATATGAGGTGAAACTAACTAGCTAATGTGTTTTGCTGCTACGTATCACAGTATTGAAGATTCTGTTTATGTATTAGAAAACGTACTACAGCCTCAAAATAGAGTGCAGATAAAATTGAAGAAAGATGTATGGCACAAGTGTTGAGATGCTTGAAATCGATCCCCAGCCACAAGAAGAATGTGTTTTCGACTTGTATGTGCTTCTAATCAACTAGACACGCACCTCGACCGTATGCGATTAAGAGACAGAGACAGAGACAGAGACGGAGACGAGACTGAGACAGAGACAGAGACAGAGACAGAGACAGAGACAGAGACAGAGACAAGACAGAGACAGAGACAGAGACAGAGACAGAGACAGACAGAGACAGAGACTGAGACAGACTGAGACAGAGACTGAGACAGAGACAGAGACAGACAGAGACAGACACAGACACAGAGACAGAGACAGAGACAGAGACAGAGACACAGAGACAGAGACAGAGACAGAGACAGAGACAGAGACAGAGACAGAGACAGAGACAGAGACAGAGACAGAGACAGAGACAGAGACAGAGAAGAGACAGAGACAGAGACAGGGACAGAGACAGAGACAGAGAATCATTTTGTTTATAGACTCCAAATCCCAGTCTTAATTCATTCAGCAGCTTTGCGTGTTTTTCGTTTGTGTGTTTTCGTTTTTCGTGTTTGTGCGTTTGTATGTTTGCGGTTTTCGTGTTTGAAATTTTTGTGTTTACGATTTTCGTGTTTGCGTTTTCGTACTCTGCGCGTTTGTGTGTTTGTTATTTTTCGTGTTTGCGAATTTTCGTTTTCGTTTTGTGTTTGTGAGTTTGTGTGTTTACGAATTTCGTGTTTGCAATTTTCGTTTTCGTGTTTGCGATTTTCGTTTTTCGTGTTTGTGTGTTTGTATGTACCGTGCTTGCGCGTGCTTGCTGTAATTGTTCCTGTGCTTGTATTTTGTGACAAAATCCGATCTCCCAAGACTAAAATATGAACCATGGACATTAAACAATGCGAGAAATGGCATTATAAAAATACTTTGTTAACATTATTGATATTAAGTTTCTTGTTGTAGATGAGATTAATTTGGTAGTGATTACCTTGAGCGACAACTAGATTTAATTATGACCTATAATTAAAGCAGAAAGCATTGCGATACATTGTGACTCATATTTAAAACCAGAATATTGCATATAAATGATACGTATTAAAAGGTAAATAAATAAAAGCGACATTCCTTAATTTTCAGTGATTACTATTGCTGTAAGCTGGTTAATCAATTAGTTAATTACAGTTTTATTTATTTTTAAAGTAATTTCATTTTAAAATATATTCAAGTGAATTTTAAACCAGGAAGGATCACAATCTTAGATGGGTTTAAAAGAAATCTAATAATGATTTTATAATAACAACAATTATGCAATCTCATTTGATAAAATTCAATTCATATTAAATAGTCGCTAAACCGTACATTCACATTGTATGACAACAACAGGGTAATTAGCTGATTATGCAATGCCATTAACTGTTTATTATCGTTATAGAATTTAATAGTGTATTTAAAATCAAACGTATACGTTACCTTTACCTTGATTAGCTTTTTAATACCAAAAATATTCTACCGTTTATTAACCCTTAAAAATAGGTAAAATACGATCCTAGCATCCATTTGCCTATCCTTTAGGGGCTCCCCCCAAAAGGGCTCTTAATACAAACAAAAAGGTTGAAAATACTGTCAGGGTTGAAATGTACGTCGCTCACGCTAGGAACACAAAATGCTGTCAAAAAGGCCCTTAATACAAACAAAACAGTTAAAAATTTCATCAAGGGTTGAAAATATCCACACGGATCTGATAAATACAAAAGGCCTTAATTAAGATCAAAGGGTTGAAAACGCGTCCTACCGTGGACGAATCAAAAAGCGAAAAAATTAGGGTTGAAAAGGGTTGAAAATACGGTCTCACACGTAAGCGAGTAAAAATAAGTGGAAAATCCGGCCTCACACGTAAGCGTAAAAATTAGGGTTGAAAATGGTCTCACACGAGGATATATAAAAATAGGGTGAAAAGTCTCACGTAAGCGAGTAAAAATAAGGGTGGAAAATCCTGTCTCACACGTGGATATGCAAAATAGGGGTGGAAAATCCGGTCTCACACGTAAGCGGGTAAAAATAAGGGTGGAAAAACCGGCCCCCCACGTGGGCGGGCTTGTGACGTCAAAATCCAAGATGGCGGCGCAAGTGCCGGGGTACTACTCGTATGTTTTCAATTATGGTTACTGGGCCGTATTAGCTGCCGGCTCATATTTGCCGCAGGTACTTTTTTACAGTATTTTTACTCTCGATCTAGTTTCAAAAACATAATACATATGTCGAAACTGGCTATAGTTTTTGTCTTACATTCTTGCCCAAATGCAGATAACAAGCTTGTAAGGTATCAAACTATATTTTTCTTTTTTGTGTGCGAATTAACGTATTGTTTTCCTGAAAAAATCGATGGCCAGTTTTCAACGGATTTGAAGGTTTTCAGATATTTGAAAACCAGCGTAACCTTAATTTCGGATTCTTGGCTAGCAATAAACCCATCTATTACCATTGTCTAGTATAATGCTGTTTTGGAGTACTAATGAAGATAAGTGGGTTAATGTTGTAAAGCAATGAATGAGCCAAATAGAGTTCTACGAAACCTTTGCGTATCTGATAATAAACAGAGGAGACAAATTTAGCCAAACTTCGGCCATATTTTTTTTAATCTTAAGTTAAAGTGTATTTAGACGCATTTTTCAGAATTTAACAATCAATTGACAAATTGTACCATACTTTGGACATTTATTAAACGGCTATTAAAGAAAACCGGAACGATTCGAATTTAAGTTATGGCGTATCCGTCCACCAGATAGTTGTATAAATTTGTTTCCTATGTAGCTGAACCACCAATTGTAAGACCTGATAAGCACCTAATTTTTCAAACATAGTTACTCATGAGGTGCTGATGTTACAGTTTCTTAAAGAGAATATAATTCAAACAGTTTGGTGGTAAACCGGAAAAGCACCTAATTTTTAACCACTGCTTACTCATTAGAGGATGACCCTTCTGCTGACGATATAGAGCAACTTTTTTGATATAATAAGAGGTACTTAATTCAATAAAGGAACTGTTTAATAGCAAACCGAAAATTAATTATTTGTTTATTAGAGTCTATGCGTGAACGTGCAGGAGTGCGCGTGCTCACGTGTGTTTCTGGCCACGCTAACTCAAAAAATACGCATCGGATTTTAATTAAACTTTATATTTAGACTTTCTACTAAAATACCATAGTTCTATCAAATTTTGGTTAAAAATTTGTAAAAACGATTAAATTTACCGAAAAAAAGTGTTGACTCCTTCCTTTAAAGATAATTCAACACATGGTAAACATGGTTATGATGAATAAACTTTAAAGCTTCTCAATACGTTCTCATTTCCCTGTAATGGCTATATACATGTACATTTATATAAAATGCTTTGTAAAATGTATAAATATTTTTTTTTTGAATGAAAATGTATAAAGCACGTGCAAATATGTTAGTCATAACAAATACAATTTGATTGATTTGTAAACTGAATAGGTGATTATAAGTAAAGAAATAAGATTTCCTTTCTACATTTCATATAAGTGAGAATATGAAGGCCGTTTTTTGAGTGATCTATGTCATCACATAACGAGTTCAAACAGTGTGGAAGTATCCGTTCTTTCCTTATCTTAGGTACTATTTACTAATGCAATATGTCTCAGCATGAGGAAGTCATGTGCTGAGCACATCAAATTCCCTTCATTAAGCTTGCTAGACATTCAGCTAGAAAGACTAATTTAACGTTGAAAGGCATACAGTTTACTCGAACCTTATGTTTTAAGTTGATTCCTAATTTCAGTTTAACTTAAAATTAAATTAAAATTAACTTGAAATATTTAATTATATTTACCAATCAGTAAAATTGGTCAAAAGCAACAACACCGGTGTACACTGAACGAGGATAGCAGATTAAATAAAAATTAAAGCAAGTTTCGGCAATTTGACATGCTTTTTAAGTGTGCTTAAACCATTGAATCGAGTGTAAAACTATTGAAAATAAAGGTAAATATAGGTTTTAAAAATTTTTTAATAAACGAGTTGCTGATGTAGCAAGAAAAACCATTTGAGCAAAACCCCAGTAAACACATGATACAATTTTTCTCTCGTTTTAAATATCATCACAGAGATAGTGTGATACATCTGTGGTATCATTTAATTAAATCTAGTATTATCTGTTTAATTTTTTATAGATTTTAGAAAATAGTTAATATATTGCGGTCCAAACTATTTATCAGTTTGAACTGTAAAAATTTTTTATAAAGATCCTATATATATATATATATATATATATGACACACACACACACACACACACACACACACACACACACACACACACACACACACACACACACACACACACACACACACACACACAACACAAAACAACAAAAACAAAAAACAAAAAACACAAAAAAACAAACAAAAAAAAAAAACAACAAAAAAACACAACAAACACACACACAACACAAACACAAACACACAACAACAAACAAAATTATTTTTAAAATTAAACATATAAATTTTAAATTTCAAATAAAAAAATTTTTCTTTAAACACAAATTTTTTTACACATTATTAACAATATTTTATAATATTTTAACTTAAACACTTTATAAAAATTTTATTTTTCTTATTCAATTTTTATTTGTTCAATTTTCTTATTAAAACATATTTATTTTCTTCTCAAAATTTCGAAATTCAGGAAGTTTGTTTCTTATCGTTCTCAATAGAATCCTTTTAATTCTTTTCTTTCTTTTCTCTACACTTTTTCTCTCACTTTTCTCTTATTTTTCTCTTACCATTCCTTTATAATCAATTTTCTTTAAAAACAAAATCTTTACTAAAACAATTTTTCTTTTTCTTCCTATTTCAAAAACTGATTTTCTTCATCTTGAATTCTTTTCTTCTTTTTTCTAATCTTTTGATATGTTACTTCTTATACTAAATTTTACTACTAATACAATTTTGAATTATAAAAATTATTAAAATAAAATTTGACATCTTATACGTATTTTTTTTAAAATCATATCCATTATTTAATGTAATTTTGTTATTTCTTAAAATTTGATATCATTACAATACAGTTCAAAAATGTCTGACTAGTTCCGGAAATATTCTACAAAATCCGAAAATGGTCAATTTCGTTTTTTTAACTTTAGTGATATTATTTTAAAAGATATAAAAAAATGTATCTAAACTTTTTTTTATTAAACAGAGTTTTCTATAACTTCCCGTACCAAAAATTTCATTGCGATGTTTTGTCTTCCCAGGCCCACCCTCAACTTATTTTTTTTTAAATACGGACCTGGATTTTTTTGTGCAATTTTTCGTTGTATAAATGATATGACATACTTGACCATTCCACTAAGTTTCGTCTATGAAAAATCAATGGATTGTATCGCAATTTTCTATTAAACCAAAGACAAAAGTGCAATCGTCTGTGAAAATCGCCTACATGCAATGTTTGACTTTTGAAACTTGAAGGTTGCAGTCTGTTATGTGAACAATAACGTTTCATTTGGCAGTTTGATCCAGCACCTTTTCAAACGCATACCGTTCTTTTACAAATGTCGGTCGCTTTGTATACGTATTTGCCGGCACCACAGATCCATCTTGCGATTCAATTCAAAATAGACAGTACCTACTTATGTTTGTGTAATATCATATCACTGTTGTTGCATCTATCCCGCATTCTTGACCAATTTTTCTTGTTTAATTTTATTTTTGTTATTACTTTAGAACATTTTGTTCAAAATAAATTTTTAAGTTTTTAATTGTTACTAAAATCAAAGATTTAAAATTACCAATAATTTAATTTTAAAATTGCCCAGGTAATATTCTTTAACAAACTCCATATAAAGTATGTTGCGCGATGTGGGTATTAGAAAGCAATTTCGCATAGTAAGCTTTGCTTTTGACAGTTTGGCAACTATTGTCAGATCTAGTTTTATTATTAATATACAATTTCAATATGGTTCGCTACACTATTAGCGAAGAAAATGATATGTACGATCTGTACATCACAAGTTATAGTAATAGTGCATACGTGGCCCAAAGGTATGTTGAGTTACATCCTTTGAGGCGGCGACCGTGAAAAGAAAAATTTTTTAATATTTCGCAGAGAATGACTGAATCGGGTTTGTTGAAATGCAATACAAATAAGTACAAGATGCAACCCACAGTTAATGAAATTAACGTTGTCGCCCATATCCAAATTGATCCAGAGAATTCAACTAGAAAAATAGGTCAGGAATGTGGGATAAATGTAACAACAGTGATTAGGATATTACGCAAACATACGTACCACCCTTTTGAGTTTCGAAAAGTCCAAAAATTGCATGTAGGTGATTCTGACAGACGATTGCCCTTTTGTCGTTTAATAGAAAATTGCGAAATAATCCATTATTTGTTTGAGAGATGGTATGGTCAGACGAAACCACTTTCACGAACAGTGGGATTTTCAATTCAAAAAATCGGCATTTTTATGATATTAACAAAAAGAAGTTAAACCACAAGTGTGCTTCAGCCAAAATTTGTGGTGTGGGGTCATTGATAGTAAACTAGTTGGACCAATCTATTTAAATGGAACTTTGAACCAACAGACATATCTATAATTACTTGATGATGTTTTAAATGAAATGCTCTTAGCAACAAGGCGTAAAATAAAGTTTTTTTTATGTAAGATGGATGTGCTGTCCATAACACTAGAAGAATATCTCAATATTTAGATATGTTATTTTCCAACACATGGATTGGTACCCACGGACCAATACGCTGGCCAGCTAAATCGTCATGTTTAAATCCTATAGATTACTGCTTCTGAGGTATTATAAAAAACGATGTTTATGCCAAAACTGTGCCAGCTACAATTGCCGAACTTCGTCAGTGAATAGTTCAGGCATTTGAAAAGATGACTCCAGAAATTATTAACAGGGCTGTGACTAACATGCCAAAACGAGTTAACGTATGCATTCAAGAAAATAGAGGACACACACTTTGAACACCTTCTGTAACTTTGTTATATGCGGTAATACATAATGTATTTGTTTATTTGTCATTACTTACTATCAGTTGTTGTTAATTTTGGTTTTGTTAGTTTCTTCCTTTCTCTATGTTTATTATTATTCGTTCATTGTTATTAAGTTTCAAAATAAATTGTTAAATATGAATCTCATTGTTTTATTTTAAAATTTGTACCGAATGGTTCGGATTTAACATTATTCTTTTAATTTTGTTTAAAAATAAAAGGGCTCCTAAGAATCTACAAAAATGATTATTTTTCATAGACGAAACGTAGTGGAATGGTCAAGTGTATCATATCAATGTGTTTATCTATACATACTCTACGATAAATTGCAGAAAAAAAATCCAGATTAAAAAAAAATAAGTTGAGGGTGGCCCTGAAAAGACAAAACGTCGCAATGAAATTTTTGGCACGGGAAGTTATAGAAAACTCCATTTAAGAAAAAAGTTTAGATACATATTTTAATATCTTTTAAAATAATACCACTAGAGTTAAAAAACGAAATTGACTATTTTGGAGTTATCATTGAGGGAACGTTCATGTAATCTTAATATTAGTAAATCGGAATTGCAAACAATTTATAAATCCAACAAGGTAAAGCCATTCAAACCAAACCAAAATAGATTATTATTTTGTCTTACCATCGGTGAGAAATGTATTGTAGAACGAAATTTTTTTATAAAAATATCGTATTTTCAGATGAAGCAACTTTTACTACAAATGGCGTTATTTCGTCTCAAAACCTGTCGCTACTGGTCTACAGAAAATCCTTACTTTCGGATTAATTGTAGACGACAGTATTACCAAAGAGTATATAATATATTATATACTCTTTGGTATTACCAAAAAGTGAATGCGTGGTGTGCTGTTTTATATCGTTTTGGAATTCTTGGACATTTCTTCATAGAGGGACGGTTAAATCAGAATGAGTATCTGCAGCTACTTGACAGATTCAGGGAAGAGTACTTACACCACTTACCGCTGACAGAAAGACAAGCAATTTATCTCCAGTAAGACGGATGCCCTGCACATTCGACAACACACATAGCTGAATGGATAAATTTGGTGTTTCGAGAAAAGTGGATAGCAAGTAATGGTCCGATTGCGTGACCTCCAAGGTCGCCCGACCTGACGATATTAGATTTTTTTATGGGGTCGCCTCAAGCAACTAGTTTACTCTCAACCAATATCCAACAATAGAGAAATACTAAAAGAAAGGATAAGGTACGGAGTACACCAACTACACATCGAGGAAATTCGGAACAGATTCAAAGAATTCAGACATCGCATAGGAAGGTGTGTAGAAAGTGGTGACGGTTATGTTGAATAAATAATTTATTGTAGATCAATGCTATTATTACTTTTCGTAAGTTAAATTTGTTATAAATACTATTTGTTTCGTTAAATGTTCTTCAAATAGAATTTTTAAAAAATATAATTTAATATATGTAGAAAGGGACTTTCCATTAAATCTAATGAATACAATAAACTTGAAAATAAAAGCAATTATTAAATTGTTAACGTTTCGATTTATTCTAAAATCATCGTCTGAACTTAACATATGTGCAAAAGACAAAAAGTAAAATTAAAACGAATTTATAAAACACATCAAAGTTGAAATAAAATTATATGACAACAATGACATGACCTGACTGTCAGTTTTAGAAAAATTATATTATCTAAGTAATTCCAAGCAAGTCATGTCTTGTTGTATATTTAATGTCGGCTTTGACAAAAATATATGAAGAGCTTCTTTAATGGCTAGTTCCGAATTAGAATTTGCCCTTCCAATAATAGAAAAATCTTTATGGTCAATGTTATGATCGTTTTCAATTTTATGTTGAAAAATAGCTGAATTTGGAATTGATTTAGATCGTTTTCCCAATCGAGGGGTGATACCTAAATATAATTTAGTTTGTTTTATCTAAAATATAGCCGTTTAATCAAAGTAGGGAGACCTTCCTGAAATTTTGTATAAGGCCATAATTACTGATTATGAAAAACTTTTCTTAGTAAAATTTTAGCGCATCATGAAGAACAAAAAAGAAAAAGGCCACGTAATTCATTCCCTCTCCAAGGGGGACGACGGGCTGTTCGAGCTTTCCGAGCTCCTTCAGCCACAGTCATGGATTACCAGCATACATACATACATTACGTATAGATGCATGGTGGGATTAAGGATGGGTGTGGCCAGGATAGGATCGGAAGGAATGGAGTTAGGGTTCTGAGGGGGAAAATACTACCCCAGCATTCGCCTAAGCAGCCGCATATGGTGTGCATATACGCAGTGACTATGCCGCTACATGTGTATGAGGAAAACCCCCTGAAAAAACCTCGTACAAGGTAGACAGTAACGGTAATCGAACCCATTACCTCCCGAATGCTAAGCAAGTCGTGTCACCACTACGCTACCAGCTCGAACTCCGCATCATGAACAAAAAGGGTACTTTACCTTAAAAGAAAATGGTTTTCGCTTCACTGTCAAGACCGACTTGTTTTTCAAAAACTGAAAATATTCTTAAAATTCTTTTCAAACCAAGCAGGGCTTAATCCCACAGTCTTAAAATAATATATATATATATATATATATATATATATATATATATATATATATATATATATATATATATATATATATATATATATATATATATATATATATATATATATATATATATATACATATATAAATCCTAACCATTCGGTACACATTTTAAAATAAAACAATGAAGTTCATACTTTGTTATATGCGGTAATACATTATGTATTACCGCATATAACAAAGTTAGAAAAGGTGTTCAAAGTGTGCGTCCTCTATTTTCTTGAATGCATAGGTTAACTCGTTTTGACATATTAGTCATATCCCTGTTAATAATATCTGGAGTAATCTTTTCAAATGCGTGAACTATTCACTGACGAAGTTCGGCAATTGTAGCTGGCATAGTGTTGGCATAAACTTCGTTTTTTATAATACCCCAGGAGCAGTAATGTATAGGATTTAAACATGGCGATCTAGCTGGCCAGCGTATTGGTCCGTGGGTACCAATTCATGTGTTCGGAAATAACATATCTAAATATTGAGATACTCTTCTAGCGTTATGGATAGCACATCTATCTTGCATAAAAAACTTTATTTTACGCCTTGTGGCTTAGAGCATTTCATCTAAAACATCCTCAAGTACACAAATTTTGGCTGAAGCACACTTGTGGTTTAACTTATTTTTTAAGATGTGGGTTGTTAATATCATAAAAATCCCGATTTTTTTAATTGAAAATCCCACTGTTCGTGAGAGTGGTTTCGTCTGACCATAACATCTGTCTAACAAATAATGGATCATTTCGCAATTTTCTATGAAACGACAAAAGGGCAATCGTCTATCAGATTCGCCTACATGCAATTTTTGGACTTTTCGAAACTTTAAAGGATGGTACGTATGTTTGCGTAATACCCTATTCACTGTTGCATCTATCTCACATTCCTGACCAATTTTTCTAGTTGAATTCTCTGGATCAATTTAGATATGGGCGACAACGCTAATTTCATTAACTGTGGGTTGCATCTGGTACTTATTTGTATTGCATTTCAACATACCCGATTCAGTCAGTCTCTGCGAAATATTAAAAAATGTCTCTTTTCACGGTCGCTGCCTCAAAGGATATAACTCAAGATACCTTTGGGCTGCGTGTGTACTATTTCTATAACTTGTGATATACAGATGGTACATATCATTTTTAATTCATCGTATATATATATATATATATATATATATATATATATATACGGCGTTGGGAGGGAGGGGAGTGTTAGCAAATTGCTACACAGTAATTGTTATTATATTTAATTAAATAAATAAATTTTCTCAAAAACAAACATATTAAACGAAGATAAAGGATATGAGAAAGTTCTTTGCCAACCAAGGCAAAATTACAGCTTGTTACTTCTGATCTAAGTTAGATATGTGAATAGGGAATGTTGTCAATAAGGTCTGTATAAAAAATACGAACAGATAGGGGCCATATCGGGTGGGGGGTGGGGCATTACAAACAAAGTTTAAAGTTGGCATTATGAACAAAAAGGGTAGCTTTAAATAATGTGAAAGAAGCTGTATGAACAGGATTGCAGTTATTAGTATAACTTTTGTAAGGAAAACCATCAAATAATCTGTATAGAGAACAAAATAAAGCAGTAGATACAGTAGTGTATTAGTAAGATCGAATTAGATTAACAATCTAAAGGTACTGATGAAACCAACAATACAAATATGTTTAAATATAATTTGTGAAAAGAAGGCTATGATTTTACTGTCGAGGCCTCTTAAAATGTTTGAAACTATCTTGTATATTCTTTGGTATACACTGATCAAGAATAAAATTTTTACATTTCTATCAAACAGGGTTTCATAATTTAGACTTAAAAAACCAAACTGTACATTTTGCTAAGTAATGCACAACGTTGTTAAGTCTTGCCACGGAATTAAAAAATAGAAAATGTAATTAAACCGTCACTTTTAAATCAAAAGAAAGTAACAATGAAATTATAAAGCCAGTCAAATAATTTCAATCATAAATAAGTTTTAGTTATCACATCATACACGGTTGATACGCAGGTTGCATACTTACGTTTGGTATTTGATCCTGTTTGTAAACATGCGCATCAATTCCATAAATGTTATTAGAAAAGGGGGAGAAAATCTTTAAGAGGGGTATGGAACCCTTAGTTGGGTAAGGGTAGTACCTATAGAATGTAAGAGTGGGGCTGAGCTTGATCGGCAAAACCTGAAGAATATTATTGAGTTTACTCTGCAGTGTATAAGGGTGGAAATGTTGTGACATCAACCAACCGGGATATGGCTTTCCACCCACACCTTATAAATTGTGCCTAAGGTAGGATTTTTATATTTACAATTATGAATGGGGTATTTATTAAAGTTCACTTGTGTGTTTTAATAATAAATTCAAATATATTTGTAGTCTTTATCATGTAAAATTTGAGGTTATGATTACAATTACATTATTATCTTGTCTTTTATTTGCATTGCCCATGTTTGTATTTTTTTTTCAAGAAAATATTTTATTTGTTTAATTTGTTTCACATACTTCAGTTTAATGTACATACAATATTTAATTTATATTATTCGAAATTGCGAAAAGTGCATTACGGTCATAAGACAATAATGGAAATACCACATATAAATTATTTTTAGTAAATGGCAATTATAATTAAATATATTCTACCCCGCGCTTTATAAATATTATAGATAGGGTTGCCAAATCGTTTAGTTTATGAATGAAATCGGATTTATTACCAAATCTAAAGTATATAATAATGAGAGTTAATTAAATTCAAGTTTTCTAACAAATGGCATTTTCTGAACTAGATTAGGAAACAAGTCAGGCTAGGTTAGGGGCGCTGGTCCCCGGATAGTCATCGATCAGAAATGACAAAAGGGCTGCAAATGCGTAGAACGTGCGTGAGCAAATCGAAAATATTTTCTGGTTGTATATTTACCTGGTTTTTTTAAAACCGGATTTCTTTAAATTCATAAATAAATTTGCGCATCACCGTAAGGTCAATCGCGCATTTGTGTGTTTCTTTTAAAATTTCGGCATGAATAGAAAATATGGGTGCTAAACTATAATTGTATTATATTTAATTAGTAGTATTGTTCAAATGGTGATTTTATTATGTAGGACTGATGATTAGAATGCACAGTTAAATTTGTATTAATTAAAAATAAGTTGTGGTAGGTAGGTAAAAAATTGAAAGGTAGCTTTCATGGAAATTGCTCATAGTTGCAGTAACATCCGATAACGGTAGTCCATAAGCGTTGGTTTATTGAAAGTAGCCTGACCTACCCAATAAAACTAGTATTGAGAAGGGCCATGTGCGGGTAGGGTATTTTATGTTTGTGTTTGTCGTGTATGCTATACGTATACATCCGTTTCACTTCAAGGGCGCATGCTTTGCCACCGCCCTTTAGTGTAGATTTCCAAGAAACGGGGTCCGTATGGAATTCAGATTTTCGACAAATGTTCATTGATTTATTTTACTTAAACTTGGTACTGGCTTTTATTTTCTCTATACTTATACTACAGGATCTCCATTATATCGATTTCTAGCTTAACTTTTCCTAAATCCCCAATTTTAGTTGGAAGGTTTTCCTAAGTAATATTAAATTTCCGTAATTAATTAAGTTAATATTGGCTCATCCCATTTCATTTACTAATATTGTATTTCACGAATTTGTTTACGGACGTGAAACATAATTACTGAAATCGAGAAAGCTCCGAAGGGCTTTCACCTCACTATAATTCCTACACCAATAAACATCATGTTGAGGTCTACACTTCTTAATTTTTGAAGCATAATACAATAGATAACCTTAATCTGTGTGCATTCATTTCATGCTTTTTCTAATATTGATAAGTGAGTGCACTTTGATTGCAGATATTTGCTGCCTGTGACATGCTTTCCATAATACAAACTTATTTGTTCAATGTGTTTATTTAATGTAGATTCCCTTATTTTAATATATTTTTATATTAAAATAAATATAAAAATAATTCTTTCAAAAGTAACTTTTTTCAGCTAAAATTACAAATGGTGCATTTACATCTTTCAAATAGTTTCTATGTTTCTACAGAATTAATATTTCAATGTTTTCTCATAATAATACGTTACATATTAATACTGTTCGTGGAATTTTGAAGTGACAAAATGAGGCATGGCTTTCTATAATATGATAATGATTGCAACCAATCAGCTGCACTAAAATAACCATTTGTTGATGGTTTTATCCAATCAAATCAGCTTATACATTTTGTTACCAAGCAACAGAGCTTTTGTGTATTCTGAAAGCCCAATATCAGGTATGCGAGTGTTATTTATGAATGTTTACTTTCTTGGCTATTATTGATTTTTTGTAGATTTTAGTGCACGTATGGTTACATACTATACTAATAAATTACTATTGCATATTAATTAGAGAATTTATGTAATACAATAGCATTTGTTATACAGGGTGCCCCAGGAGTTTGTGACACATTTAAAGACCGTATAACTTCTAGACGGAGTGAGATAGAGACGGGGGACTTTCGCCAGAGTGCTTTGCTTCTCAAATAGTTTTATCTTTTTTTTTCCAATTCTACAGAGGCTTAAAAAAACTTGCCACTTTTCAATTGTGACTCTTTTTTAAATGTAACTATCTGCATATTTTCACACGATTCGAAAGAGCCATTCTTCTACTTTTCAAAAATGTATAATTTGCTACAATTCTTTTAAAAATAAGAGAGTTGTTTAAATTTTTTTACTGGCTCATTTCTACAAACTACACAATTTGTTTTACACTAAAGACAATCAAGTAGCTACAACGTGAATTTGGCAGATCAGTTGATTAAGTTCTATCTAATTCTTGCAGTCTATTACTTGCACATTATTCTTGTTATAATAGTATATTACGTAATAAGTGTTGTAAAAGGCATATTACGCACGAATGGAAAAATTACGCGACTTCGTGCGTAATTCCATGAGTACGTAATTGCTTTACAACACGCATTACGCACTATACCTTACCTACGACCATATACAGTGTGCCAAAAAGTCTGGACTACTTTTAATACTTTTATTATCAGGTATTGTTGCTTCGATTTAAGTGGACTGTATATTTAATTGAATAAAGTTGTTTTTTCTTAATTGCCTTACTTTAAATCACTCTACTAGAGAACTCGGTGGGACTTGTAATAGAAAAGAACTAGATTTTATTTGAATTTCTTGTATTTACATAACTAAACAGGAAAAGGCCACGTATTTCATTCCTTCTGCAAGAGGGAGGGCGGGCTGCTCGAGTTTTCCGAGCTCCTTCAGCCATAATCATGGATTTCCAGCATACATACTTTACATAACTAAACAAAAAAAAATTGACAATTATACTCGTGACAACTAGACTTTACTCGGTCTTAACTAGAGCCGAACTAACAATGACTTAAAAACCACCCCTTATTTACAAAATTCATGCGCAATAGCATTAAATTTCAGTAACTGGTATTGTAAATGATGCTTAAACACGTCGATTTTTTATTTTAGTTATTGTTTTCTGTTGTTCGTTTCATGCATACAGACAGATCTAAAAACTAGTTATGACAGGGTACTTCGTTTTTTCAAATGGGATACCCTGTATATTATTGCATTTTTAGATTTTTGAACAATTTTACAAAACATATAGGATATATGTCTCACAACTATGATGATCATATATATTCATATGTCCTCTTTGTTAAATAGCATGTATCTGATAATTATTAATTAGGACTATGCTTCTCACGGCCGATTGCGCGATCATGAACTGCCATGACCTACTTGCGGAATTGTTAAACGTTCCGCTTACTTTTACGTATAAATTTTAATATATCCAAACTGTGTGTTTTGTTTA
Source organism: Vesta saturnalis (assembly GCA_036346205.1). NCBI lineage: Eukaryota > Metazoa > Arthropoda > Insecta > Coleoptera > Lampyridae > Vesta > Vesta saturnalis. The sequence goes on from JARFJB010000379.1 coordinate 2,519,152, forward strand.
CGAAAACTTTGCGATTTGTTTACCGTGCTTAATGAGCTATTTAATGAGGCTGCATGTCGTGTGTTTTGTCTTATTTTCTAAAGTGGTCGTAGGTAAAGGTTTTTAGATTCTAAAGAGAATCTTTACTGATCAAGAAAAGGCACAAGCAGTAATACTGTATAGTAAAGCAAATTCGATTGCAACAACTAAAAGACGATTTCGTTTTAACATTTCAAAAAGAGAAAATGGAATAGGAAATTTATTGAATATGGATCACTAAAAAGAAAATGCAACAAAATCCGAACTACTTAAATCTTCTATAATAAGAAAAATAGCTACTGTCGTTGCTACTGTAGTAAATTATTCTAAAAGTGAGGTTCAGAGGGGTTTAAAAATACTAAATTTGACACCGTATAAAATTCAAACATTTCAGAATGACATTGAGAAACGGTTTATTATGAGAGAGACACTTTTGGATTTATTTAGAGTTGAACCGGATGTTAGTAAGATTATGTCAGATAAAGCTGCCTTCCATTTGGACGGAAGAATTAATAAACATAATTGCCGTAAAGCTTACGATGAATTTGAGCGAGATACCCCAAAGGTTAATGTTTGGTGTGCTTTGTCAAAGCCTTTCTTCTTTACAGAAAATATTGTTGCTAGAATTATTTATACGGATATGTTCGAAAATTTCTTCTTTTCACAATTACCACAAGAAGGAATTATACAAGAAGTATATTTTCAACAGGATGGTGCTCCTCCTCACTTTTCGCTTGTTGCGAGGGAATCTGTGCAAAGAACTTTCGGTCAGAAATGGATAGGTAGGGCAGGACCCATAGAATGGCAGGCTCATTCACCAGAACTTACTGTGCCAGATTTTTTTGTGTAGGGTTACATCAAAGATCGATGTTACAGTCCAATCCCACAAAATATCCAACAACTGAAAAATAACATAAGAAATGTTTTTGAAAACATTTCTCAAGAAACATTCTTTTCTTAATGTGCAGTTAAGATTGCACGTTTTTGAAGCATTATAGTACTCTAGGTCAAAAAGTACAGCATCTAAAAGTAACCAACATTTCTGAGCATATTGAGAAATATATACATAAGTATTCCCCTAATTGGATTTTTTGTTCCGAGCCCTGCCTTCTGTTGGGCAGCCCTTTTTTGGCTCCATTAAGACAAAAAAAAACTTTTGATCATAACTTTTTTTTATTTAATGCTATAGACATCATCGGCCTTAAACTACAGGCAATTTTAACTTCTAGAAAATTAATCCTAACAAAATTTTATCTAGAAGCCACCGATATCGAGATATTTAAGGGACAAAATGGAAGTTTGTCATTATAATTACAGCGCCGTCTTTAAATCACTATATCAACGTTTGTATTAGTGAAAGAAAAATATAAAAAATAAAAATCGTATCGTTTTTTCTTTACTTTTCAATTAAGACGTTAAACTTCCGTATAAGACCAATCGTTTTTTATTGAAGAAAAACCTATCAAAAACACAATTCCATTCTTCAAATTTTAGAGAGAAATTTACCCGATTCTGATTTTTGTTTGATTTCCCTTTTTGTCCATTAGGGACAACGGCGGGAGGGGGGGGGGGCAGAATCTGTACATGCATATGTTGTCACTATCCTGCGTTTTTTCTTGACACCCTTATGAACATTTTTCGTTATAAAACTTTTAGAAAACACCTGTTACAAAAAATTTTTTGTGGGTGAAAGGCTTCGTCGTCTACACTAGCAACATACAAAAGCAAGCTTATTATTTACCTATTTTATTGACTTCACCTCCCATAAATCGGCAGTTCACTTATAGCAGGCTGCAACTAAAATACGTTTTAATTTGTTACTTATTTGTTACTAATTTGAACCAGCAGAACCATTTTTGTACGTTCGACGGTTCTCGAACAAACGACACATTGCTGTCTTAAGTTTAAGCTGTAAGCTGGCAGTCCGCGTTAAGAATTTCACATTATGCTTTGTTACTTAAATCGTACTTTAAGAAAATGTATCACACTTTTTAGCACATACAACAATTTCTGCGGTGAAGATTGCTGCTACAACTGACCGCTGTTACGAGCGTAACAGGTACTAAATACAACTCAGGAAGTTCCCTAGTAAATAGTACAAAACATTTATGTTCACACAACTAAAAGAAAATGTACTTATGTGACGGAACGCCTTAATGAAAGCATAATAGTTCGCGCACACATACCAGTGTCATTTTAACCGATTTGTTTAACAGTCGAGTGTGCATAATTCGGTAAAAAATTAAAAAAATATTGTTTTATGAGGTCCATAGAACCGTAGAGTAACAAAAGTAAAATCGTGTTTTAGTTTCTGCCTGAACGAAAAGGACAGGAAAGCAACGTTGTATCAATCCCTCTCCCAAAGGGGAAGGTGGGCTGCTCGAGCTTTCCACGCTCCTTCAGCCACATATCGATGGATTCCCATCATACGTATTTAAGTACATTATGTATACAGTTTTCAGACTTTGCCGAGATTTAAAAAAAACGAAATTTTCAATTTTCGATTTTCCTTTTTATACCGAAAACTGCAAAAGGTGGACGTTTTAAACTGAAACATTATTAAGGCACTTTTTTTACGAAAAATTCAAATGTGTTATCGAAAATTTCAAGGTACTCTAGATCTAGAAGTTATAGTAGTTAAGTTTGTTATTTCTTATGGCAACCATATTGGATTTTTACATTTTTGAATGAAGCTCTTTTTGATAATTACAATGATATATCATATGGTAGGATTCCCTCAAAATATGAAAAAAAAAACGTTTTTGCGAAGAGTGTTTTGGAAAGAACATGTATTCTTTTGTTTGAAATACACATTTTGATTAAATTTAAAAATGTATTATTTATTTCTTAAAAATGTTTCATGGATAAAGTCTCTTATGAAGAAGAAAAGCTGCTCAAAACTATCCTCTAACACAATTTCAGACAAAAAGATTTTTAGATGTCTCCTTACAATTTGTGTTGCTCTTAAAATGTCTCTTCTTCATATGTTGGTCTTTAACGTCGTCATTATTTTTCTCTATAAATTATGAATATCGTCGGGTACAGTTTTGTAAATAAAATTTTTCATAGTTCCCCATACATAGTAGTCTAAGAGAGGAAGGTCCGATGAACTCGCCGCCCAACGTATGTCTCCATTATTAGAAATACCTTTACGGGGGAATAATTGTAATAATCAGTTATCCTTCTAGCGTTATGTGACGTAGCACCGTCTTGCTGGAACCAGATGTTACCCAAGCGGCTGGGGCAAATATGATTATCAATGTTATATCCTTAAAAATACAAGTATCCATCTGCAGTTAAAGTGTCTTCATAAATGTATAAACCAATGATTCATTTGTCAAATGAACCGACCCATACATTTAGAGCGAATCGTATTTGTGGTCGACGTCCTTGATGTTCATGAGGATTTTCAATGGACCAGGCGTGTTCGTTATGGCGATTAAACATACCTGACTGTGTAAATTTACAATCGTAAATAAATATGATGTTAGAAAGGAAATTTGGATTTTGTTCTAACTGGTCCATGAAATTCCTACAAAACGTTATTCGCCGTTTACGATCTCCAGGATGCAGTACTTGAATGACGTGAATTTTGAATGGGCGATATTTATTTTTTTAGTACTCTCTGTACTAGCCGTCGCGATATTCATATTTGTTGTTGTAAACTTGCCTAAATTTCGATGTAGCGATAAAAAATAGTTTTCTCGATACCGCTCTAGGTATGTTTGTGCAGTAATATGGATATTTCGAGGCGAAGCGTAAACAATTTCTAACATATCTCGTTTTTCTTCATTTGAAAACGGTATTTTATCCAGAAACTTGTAATAAATGTTCATTATACATTCATAGTTTAGTTTTTATCTATTATTATTACGATTAAGTATTTAATTTTAATACTTTAAATTTAATCAAAATTTTTTGTCTGAAATTGTGTTTGTAAGAAAATAGTTTTGAGCTGGTTGTTGCTTTTCTTTTTCATAGGGGAATTTTTCCATGAAGCATAATAAATTTTTAAACAATAAATAATACAGTTTTAAACTTAATCAAAATGTGCGTTTTAAACAAAACAATGCGTGTTCTTTCCAAAGAACTCTTCGCAAAAACGGTTTTTTTATGTCTGCCATAAGAAATAATAAAGTTAACTATAACTTATAGATCTAGAGTACCTTGAAATTTTTGATAACATATTTGGATCTCTTGTAAAAAGTGCCGTGATAATGTTTCAGTTTAAAACCTTCCACCTTTTGCAGTTGTCGGTATAAAAAGGAAAGTAGAAAATTGAAAATTTTTAAATCTCGGTAACCTCTGAAAACATCTGAAATTTCGTAACGACATATTATTGAGTACGAAAATGCGCAACTTTGCCCTAATTTAACTGACATTGTATCTCTTAAAATAACAGATCCCCATGTTGGAGCTAGAAAAACGAACATCCTGTATATGCATGGTGGGATTAAGGATAGATGCGGTCAGGATAGAATCGAAAAGAATAGAGTTCTGAGGGGGAAGATGCTACCCCAGCATTCGGCCTGAATAGCCACACATGATGTGCATATATGCAGTGATCATGTCGCATATGTGTACGAGGAAAACGGCCTAAATAATACCAAGTAGACAGTAACGGGGATCGAACCCATTACCTCCCGAATGCTAAGCAGACTGTGTTACCACATCTGTGCGTTCAATACCAAATGTCTAATGGGAGCAACGTGTTCAAAATACAGTACCAAATTTATAAATACAATTTTCGATGCCTTCATGTCATTTCTACCAAATTCCAGTGCAGGTGGCTAAGAGTAACAAAAATAAAACCTATCAGTAGGTTCTGACAAGTGGTATAAGAACTGTACGTTCGGTACCACGTGTCTAATAACTGCCACGTCTTCACAATTCAGTAACAAATTGATCAACACAATTTTCAAGGTCTTCGGATCATCTGAACAGTGCCGACTGCTGAGGGTATCAAAAATAAAACCTATTTGTGTGTACTGTGAAAAGTGGTGTAAGAACTGTGCGTTCGATATTGATTGTCTAATAACTGTCACGTGTTCGTAATTCCTTCTCATTTAATTTCGAAATTTATTACTCAACAATTTGCTAAACACATACTTAGACAATATCCACTCAAGAGTGCGTACGCCTACTTACTTTATTGCTAATAGAAAGGTTACGTATTTATGAATAATGTACGTTATACAGGGTGGGTGTCTACTGCGTGACGGCGGATTTCTCCTTAACTATTAGAGATATCAAAACCAATTTGGGTGTCGTAATACACGATCATTGGACCTACATTCTAAGAATATTTAGGTATATACAGGGTGATTGACAAAAATATTCCAACCCAAAATCTGTTTATACCACCGACTATTAATGATGGTCTACTAACAAACTGGGAAATTTTTCGAAAACGTGTAACTATACAGAATGATTAACTTACGCGAAATGTAATTTTTTTCAATTTTTTCAAATGCAACACCCTGTATATTTTTTCACATTTCGATTCCCCGTGAAAAGTAGATACTGATTGATAAAAAGTTTCATAGCCATTAGACGGACCCTTCTTGAGATATTGACGCTTTATTTGAAAATATTGACTTACAGAAGAACAAATAAAACAAAATCTAGATCAAACACTTAATTAATAACTAAACAATAAAATAATTCTCTACACCTAAAAATAAGTTTACCAAGTAAACATAAACGAATAAAACCATAAATTCAAATTAAATGTTCAAAATGCTGACCACGCCTAGCTGAACACTTTGTAATTCGCTCGTTAAACTAAAGATTCACTCGCAACAACATTAGAGGTGAAATGGGTTGAAATGCAGCTCTAATTCTATTTTTCACATCTTCGCTTGTGGTGGGAGGATGTTGGTAAATTTTTTCTTTAACGTAGTCCCAAAGGAAAAATCAAGGGGCGTAAGATCCGGTGATCTGGCTGGCCAGTTTGGCACACCACCTCGTCCTATCCACCTCATCGGATAATTTATATCGACATATTGCCTAACGTTGATTGCATAGTGTGAAGGGGAGTTGAAACCACATCGTACGAATATTATCTACCTCGATATTTTCCAAAAGCTCGGTAAATCATTTTCCAAAAACTAAAAAAGGACTAACCACATTAAAATTGATTATACCACCCCACACATTAATTGACCATCGATGCTGGTGATCAACAACTCTTAAGATGTGTGGATTAGTATCTGAATAGTGATGATAGTTATGTGTATTAATATTGCAATTATTGTGAATAGAATGTCATTAACAAAATTGGGTTCTTCATTTACTTTAGTAGTTACCCATTGGCAGAAAGATTCACGATTTTGAATATCTATTTCACTTAATGCTTGATGTTGCTCGATATGATAAGGATGCAATTTGTTTTTTTTTTTAATACAGCTGCGAACTGTTTTTCTATTTAGGTCTAGGTGTGTACTTAGCTCTCTGGCACTAATTTGCGGATTTTCTATAAGGGATGCCACAACTTGAAACTCAATTTCTTCATTTGGGCTTGTTTTATACCAAAATTGACAAAACGACAATCCAAAAACACACATACTAATTGAACAATATTTTAATGATTATACAAACGTCAACACAATAGATGCAATTGTTCCTCTTTATTACGAGCGGCTAGCCTACCTGATTTGTTTTGTTGAATTCTATTATAGTAAATTTGTATTTTAGAATATTATTACGTAAAAGCGTCAATATCTCAAGAAGGACCCGTCTTATGGCTATGAAACCTATTATCAATTAGTATCTACTTTTCACGGGGAATCGAAATGTGAAAAAAGATACAGGGTGTTGCATTTGAAAAAATTGAGAAAAATTACATTTCGCGTAAGTTAATCATTCTGTATAGTTTTACATGTTTCCGAAAAATTTCCCAATTTGTTTGTTAGTAGACTATTATTAATATTCGGTGGTATAAACAGATTTACAATATAGTGGTGACAAGGTTCGCATCGTGGTTTCAAAGTTAACTTTATTTTGGTACTAAAGTGATGATATCTGCAGAACGGTTAGTGATACAGATACAAATTTCTATACTTTTATTTTAAATGTAACAGTGAATCCAAAAATTCAAAAATATACAGGGCGTTGATTAAAAAAACAGGTTTGGGTTGGCATATTTTTGTCAACCACCCTGTATATACCTAAATATTTTGAGAATGTAGGTCCAATGATCGTGTATTACCACACCAAAATTGGTTTTGATATCTCTAATAGTTAAGGGGCAATCCTCCGTCCACGCAGTAGACACCCATCCTGTATAAGGTAGGTGCCTATTCCATTGATAAGAGTTTGTGAATCAATTTACGTTCCACTAAGAATTAAGATTGGAAAATTTGTAGAAAAAATTTAAATATAACTAGCTTTTCCTCCGCAAAATTTTGCGTTTCAAATTAAATTTACTGATGATAATAAAACACATATTAAATTTAATACAGACGTAAATGGATAACAATATTAGCGTCGGCAGCTAGACTTTTTCAAAAAAATTAAAACCTTAAAATAAAATTCTGGCTCCGTTATTTCTTTCTACGCAAAATTACCTTCATATCAAAAACAAAAAAATCATCGAAAAATCCGTCAAGCGGTTGTATCGCAATCTGCGTGAATTAAATGACCTGCTTATTTTAATATACAGGATAGGATAATTTTATGACCTATGGAATTATTTTCCCCTTAGGAATGACTAAAGCGGATTATCTTAGCGGCAAAGTTCCTAATATGAGCCGTTATTTAGTAATATGTAATTATTTGTTTTACTACAGTTTCCCTTCATTTAGAACACACCGTTCTTAGGCAGTCTGTCAGTACATACAAAAAGGTTTTATTTTTATCTTAAATTATATAGAAATGATCCATGGCATTAAAAATTTATTTATCAATTTGTTACTGAACACATGATGTTATTTGACAATTAATAACGAACAGTTCTTATAGCACTTGCCTGTACACATAAATAGGATTTATTTTTGTTACCCTCAACCGCCGGCACTGAAATGTTATAGAGATGATGTGAAGACCTTGAAAATTGTATTTGCTTATCAATTTGTTACTGAATAGGTCCAACAATCATGACGTCGCCCGGGCGCAAAATTTAGAATTGGTGCTGTTCACTAAAACTTTCCAAAAAAAGTGTACTGTATTGTCTACGGCTATAAGGCTCAAATTGTAGTAGGTGAAGTTTAGCGGTCGAATGTACTCGTAATGAACATGTTTAAGCAAAATGCCTAGCATAATCGTGAAATACGTACATTTATCTACTGTATTTCTTTATTATCGTACCTATAAATTGAAAATAGAGAAACCATTGCGAATCAATACAATTGTTGATTCTTCATTGTTCATTTGTGACCGTTGGTTTGTTATTGCTGTTCCGCAAATGTTAAAATCACATTTGAAACAGTAGAAGTCGAACAGCTAAACCGTAACGCTAGGTCTTGATTTAACAAGTTTAGTCGCAATTTCATTAATGTCATAAGGACCTGATCTTGCCTAGAGAATGCACGAACTACCCACCCGGCAGCATTTAAGCAAAATGCACCATTATTTAGTTAATACTGCGATTTTCGCTGCTCTGATTGGTCGAAACCAAACGCAGGTACGTTTTACCAAACTTGACTAAAACATGGTGCATTATGCCTTAAAGGAATAGAGGGTATAAGCCTTTCACATGCACTAATTAAGAAACTATACTAAAGGACGTTTTTAAACATACCATGTAGATTAGACTAACATGTTATAAATACAATAATGGTATTATATAAATCTTGTGAATCTAAACACACTGTATTCTGTAACTTGTTTCTTGTAAACGAAGCGTTTGCGGACTATAACCTTTGATTCTTAGAACTGCACATAGAATAATCATATTTAATGGTAATTTCAGGACCATCATAAAAATTAAAAAAATGCTTATTTTATAGAAAAATTATTTATTTAGTATAATTTCGCCTTTAAATTGTACTTGTTCCTAAAAACCCAAAAGCAATAAATTTTATTGCATATCAATACTATATTGTATTGCAGTTTCTGAATAATATTTTCATTAGTCTGGTGAAAAGCTTAATGCCATTCGGTCTAAGGCATGGGAACATGGCACCATGTACCCCGTTTTAGTCACGTTTCGCAAAACGTACCAGCGTTTCTTCTTTATAAACCATAATTTTTCCACTGCTGGAAATAGGTCTCTCCAAGCTCTTTCCACTTGTCTCTATCATGTGCAGTATTTAGCCAATTTTTTCGGCTACGGTCTTTAGCTTCATCGGTCTCCCCACGCTCCGTCTCTTTCCCCACGGTCTCCATTTTAGCAGCTTGTTCGGCCATCTTTCATCATTTACCCTAACCACGTGGCCAGCGCATTGCCACTTCAACCCCGCCAACCCATTGCCGCTTCAACCCCGCCAGTCTCTCTGTCGCGTCTGTTATTTCAGTTTTTCTTCTGATAACCTCGTTTCGTATGTGTTCTCGTAGGCTGACGTTTATCATTTGTCTTTCCATAGCCCGTTGTGTGCGTTGGAGTCGTTGTATGCTGTTTTTTGTGAGTGTCATGGTTTCCAGTCCATATGTGCTTACGAGAAGCACGCAAAGTTTGACTTTCTTCATCTATTCTGATTTTATGTCCTAGGTATACGTATTCATCTATTCTTTCTATTTCTTCTCCCCCGATGGATATTTGTATGTTTTGTGTACTGATGATTTTTGTTTTTCCAATATTCACTTGAAGTCCCAGTTTATTTTATACCTAAATTCAACCATTTCTGAAATATTCGCATTTGAAAGATTATTAATAAAATTTCATAATTATTCAAAACAACATTATTTTATTAAACAGAATCTTTTAGAAACGCGAGGTTATCTTCATTTAAATTATTTCATTCCGTATTAAATTCGTTTTCCAAGAATTTTAAATACTGGACACCTTTTAAAACAGTATCAAAAAAATAAGAACCAATAACTCGATCACCCAGAAGACCACAATGTTTCTTAAAAACAAAAAAACTCTAATAAATGACGTTTAACTTTATGTCAATATTGTTGTAGTTATTAAGTCTTGTTAAGTAAGTAACAATGCCTTACTCAGATAGAGAAAAACAAATTATTTTAATTTATTATATTAAAAATAATTTAAATTGTGGTTACAAAATATAATTTTTCAACAGGATGGGGCACCAACATTCGTGGTGTGCTCAATTATCTAAATGGAAAGTTTCCTGAATGAATCGGAAGAAATGTGCCAATCAAATGGCCAGCAAACAGTCCCGATTTGACACCTATGGATGCGTTTCTTTGGGGTTGTTTAAAAGATCTTGTAAACAGCCACCAAATTAAAAACCTCAATCACTTTAATACGGAATGAAATAATTAATTTAAATTCGTTATCGTTTATAACAGACTCATAGAGAAACTTCGAAGAACACATATACGATGTGATGAAAAAAATGGAGACCCGGTAGAGCATCTTTATATTTAACTACTCATTCAATTTGTGTTTGTTTTGAGAGATTTCTTGATTTGTTATATCTGTTTAATAAAATATTTGATGTATTAAATTATGATATTTTATTACTAAATAATCTTTCAAATGCAAATATTTCAGAAACTGTTGGATTTAGGTATATGGTATATTTAATGAATTATGTTTAGAATTTTACAAGGAATCAATAAATAATTTTCGTGTTCGGTAACTGTGGTTTCATATTAGTTGAGTTGATTGACCTATTTCCAGTTTTTGCTTTTTGAGCGTGACGTTTCGGAAGCGGACTCTGCTTCCATCAATATATATTTTTTAGACCTTTATATATATATATATATATATATATATATATATATATATATATATATATATATATAAATTAAACTTTTTCCTGTTGCACCGTAACTTATTGCGCAGGTGTATTGCGCTTAAGCTATTTGCGCATTATTGGAATCCATATGGGTTTCATTTTCACACTAGCTTGGCATATTGGATTTTCTGCTAGTTTTATTAGGTTAATATAGCAGAATTCACAGAAACATCACTTTTTAGATTCAAGATTGTAGTTACGCCCCTTAGCGGCCATTTCAGAAACATGAAAATATTTTCCAGGTTTTTGTATTGGCGGTTTTAGTAATAACTCCCAGATACAGTACCACGCATTCTTAGTTGTCCACCCCGTACATACAGGGTGGCGCATTAGTGTGAGAAAGTTCCATATCTCCTTTATTTAAATAAATACAAAAAAAAATTAAATACAAAAGTTGTAAGATATGTTCTGGTGCATATTCCAAAAATATTTTTAATTATACAGGGTAGATCATAAAAGCTTAGAAGTAATTTTAAATTGTTTTTTTTAATAGAAAACCCTATATATTATTACATATTTAGATTCTACATACAATTTTAGACACATTTTATGTATAATGTCCTATACCTAAGTCTAACCGTTTTTGACAAATTTCAAATTTTTTGGCAAAAATAACGTTTGCAGGGCAAAACGTAGGTGGAAATCTTTTCTCAACAAAGCCTTTATCAATTAGTTATGGTTGGTTTCCTTGGAAATGGGGACCTACTCTAATGGGCTGTATTGATATTTTTGTAATACATTCATACAGGGTGATCATAAATGGACAATAAAAAGTAGATTCAAAAAAACCTATAAAGTCATTTTTTTTAAATGGAAATCCCCTATTTTTTTTAATTCTATCTTATTTAGCATTAAAAATAAGGGTGACTTTGTATAAGAGTGTATATTCCAAAAAATTGTAGTTTTTGAAATAATGACAATTTAACATTTTTTTATTGTGAAAAGGCTATACGGCTTTCAAGTTTTGTTGTTAGTTGGCCGTGACGGCGAGATGTGGCATATAAAAATAATAGAGATCATCAGAAACGTCATTATTTATTGTCAGTTGATAATTTGTGTGATGCATTAGTGTATTTTATAGCAAATTGATTTAAAACTTGAATTAAAATTGTAAATAATGAATTTTTCGCAAGCCGAGATGGTTGGTATGATTTTTGTTTTGGGAGCTAGTGATAAGAATACGCTCTTAGCAAGAAGACTGTATCAACAACGGTTTCCCGAGAGACGGCAACCTGAAAGAAGGGCATTTGAAAAGCTTTTGGGAGCGTTTTGAAAGAACTGGCAATGTGTTATATGAAAAAAATACTAGGGAAAAACGTGCACTGACTGAGAAAAATCAATTAAATGTACTATTAACAGTTACCGAAAATCCATATATTGGACAACGACCCATTTCTCAGCAGGTTGGTGTTGAACGGAGTACGGTACAGCGGATATTGAAGTCTCAAAAAATGCACCCCTATCACATTCAACTACTTCAAGAGTTGGTTCCTGAAGATTATCAAAGACGACTGGAATTTTGTCAATGGGCTCAAAACAAAATAAACCAACAAAGAAATTTTGTTCCATTTGATTTTATTCATAGATGATGCCACATTTCACAGAAACGGAAGTGTAACAGACACAATTTTCATTACTATTCTACCGAAAATCCACATTTCGTAAGATATACTTCTCAAACTAGATGGTCTTTAAATGTTTGGGGAGGTGTTGCCGGTAATCATGTAATTGGATCATATTTTTGATCAACGAGTAACAGGGGAAGTATACTTAGACTTTCTGCAAAACGATCTACCTAATTTGTTGCGTCAAGTGCCACAGGATACGCAACACGAAATGTGGTTTCTTCATGATGGGGCCCCAGTACATCATACAGGTCCGATAATAACTTTTTTAAATGCTAGATATCCAGAATGTTGGATTGGGAGGGGAGGGCCTGTTGCTTGGCCTGCTAGATCCCCAGATCTTACTAAAATGGACTTTAGCATATGGAGGTGCGTCAAAGAGCAGGTTTATAAAATACCGCCTACAACAAAGGAAGACATGAAGATTATGATTAGAAACTGTTTTCAAAACATTAGTGTTGAAATGTGTAGAAATTTAAGCAGCGAATTTGAGAGACGTATTGCATTGTGTATTCAAGAAAGAGGCGGACATTTCGAACAACTTATTAGGTAGTACGTATTTGACGTGTTTCTAGTACTTTTATCTGTATAATTAGTTACAGGTTTAGTTACATTAGAGGTGTTAAGTTTATGATTAGGATTAGGACATAATTTGTTGAATCAAAAAAATATTGTCTTTACTTTAAGTTCGTTTAATAAAATAATTATTTATATGGGGTTCAATAAATTGTAGTATTTCGATCTGAAGTGCTCGATTTTTTTTGTTTCGCCGCGCCCCGCCGTCACGGCCAACTAACAACAAAACTTGAAAGCCGTATAGCCTTTTTACAATAAAAAAATGTTAAATTGTCATTATTTCAAAAAGTACATTTTTTGGAATATACATCTTATACAAAGTCACTTATTTTAATGCTAAAGATAGAATTACAAAATAGGGGTTTCCATTAAAAAAATAACTTTATAGGTTTTTGAATATACTTTTTATTGTCCATTTTTGATCACCCTGTATGAATGTATTACAAAAATATCAATACAGCCCATTAGAGTAGGTCCCCATTTCCAAGAAAACCAATCATAACTAATTGATAAAGGCTTCGTTTAGAAAAGATTTCCACCTATGTTTTGCCCTGCAAACGTTATTTTTGACAAAAAATTTGAAATTTGTCAAAAACGGTTAGACTTAGGTATAGGACATTATACATAAAATGTGTCTAAAATTGTATGTAGAATCTAAATATGTAATAATATATAGGGTTTTCTATTTAAAAAAAAATTTAAAATTACTTCTAAGCTTTTATGATCTACCCTGTATAATTAAAAATATTTTTGGAATATACACCAGAACATATCTTACAACTTTTGTATTTAATTTTTTTTTGTATCTCTTTAAATAAAGGAGATATGGGACTTTGTCACACTAATGCGCCACCCTGTATGTGTTAAGAAATAGATAGTCATAGGTATCTATTGCAATGTAAGACTGTTATACTTTAAATATAGATTTCTTTTTAACAAGAAGTATTGTAAATTAAAGATACATTTTTTTTATAGAATATCGTTGGATAATTTAAAAAAAAACGGTTAGACTTAGGTATAGGACATTATACATAAAATGTGTCTAAAATTTATGTAGAATCTAAATATGTAATAATATATAGGGTTTTCTATTTAAAAAAAAATTTAAAATTACTTCTAAGCTTTTATGATCTACCCTGTATAATTAAAAATATTTTTGGAATATACACCAGAACATATCTTACAACTTTTGTATTTAATTTTTTTTTGTATCTCTTGAAAAAAAGGAGATATGGGACTTTGTCACACTAATACGCCACCCTGTATGTGTTAAGAAATAGATAGTCATAGGTATCTATTGCAATGTCAGACTGTTATACTTTAAATATAGATTTATTTTTAACAAGAAGTATTGTAAATTAAAAATAAATTTTTTTTATAGAATATCGTTAGATAATTTAAAAAAAACGGTTAGACTTAGGTATAGGACATTATATATAAAATGTGTCTAAAATTTCTAAATATGTAATAATATATAGGGTTTTCTATTTAAAAAAAAATTTAAAATTACTTCTAAGCTTTTATGATCTACCCTGTATAATTAAAAATATTTTTGGAATATACACCAGAACATATCTTACAACTTTTGTATTTAATTTTTTTTTGTATCTCTTGAAAAAAAGGAGATATGGGATTTTGTCACACTAATGCGCCACCCTGTATGTGTTAAGAAATAGATAGTCATAGGTATCTATTGCAATGTCAGACTGTTATACTTTAAATATAGATTTCTTTTTAACAAGAAGTATTGTAAATTAAAAATAAATTTTTTTTATAGAATATCGTTAGATAATTTTAAGAAATTTTAATTGAGGCACACGTTTAAAAATTTGAAATAAAGAATAAAGAGATTCAAGTATACAATTTATCGAAAACTTAAAATAGAAAGCTTTCATAACATTTAAGGAATTACATAATTTTTAGTACTTAACAGTTAACAAGAAAATGTTAATAGTGTGTAGCATCGCCACGCACAGCAATGCAGGCGTTCACTCTCCGAGGCATGCTTTCTATGAGATGGTCTACATCCTCCTGAGGCATTTCATCCCAGGCTACCTGGAGATGGTGTCGTAATTCATCCAAGTTGTTTGGGGGCCTTGGTAGTTGCCTTAGTCTTCGACCCATCATGTCCCATACATGTTCAATAGGCGAAAGATCTGACCATCGCGCAGGCCACGGCAATTCTGGTAGCTGCACTTGATCCAGAAACCTTCTTGTAACATATGCGGTATGTGGTCTAGCATTTACTTGTTGCAAAATACCATTTGGCAACGTCTGCATTAACGGTACTACCACTTGCTCCAAAACATTATCAATATAACGCTGAGTACTTAATGTGCCTAGAATGCACACAAGAGGAGATCTTTCACCAACACGTTCTCCTTGAAACCGCTGCACCTTCTGACGACCATCGTTTCGCCACAAACAAAAACGCGATTCGTCGCAGGAGACGATGTTATTCCATTGAAGGCCCCAGTCCAGCCGCTCTTGACACCATGCCAATCTAGCAGTCTTATGCTCTTGAGTTGACTGGGGTCGTCGGTACGGACGAAATGCCAAAAGACTTAATTCTCCTGTAGATTTTTGACATTGATAGGTGACGACCAATAGCTCCTGTCCAGTTCACCGCAACAGACCTTGTTGACTAAAGCCGATCTCTTGTAGCCATCCGTGCAAGAAGTCGTTCTTCACGATCATTGATGCTGTGTGGTGATCTTCCACTGAGACGAGGTCGTTGAATGGCTTCTTCAGACCCAGAGGACCAAATGCGGGCCACGTGGTGTGGTCTCGATTAAGTATTATGCCGATTTCTCGAAATGACAAACCTGCTTCTTTCATGCCGATAATTCTACCGCTGTCAAAATCTGAAACTTGGGCAAGTTTCGTCATTGTCTTACTGGGGGAATTTTTTCAGAATAAATGTGTCAGTTAAACAACAAAAAATTGACACTAAGCGACTAGATTTCTTAAAATGTATAAATAAAAATTGTTGATAATTGATGTTAACAGTGTTGCAAAGTATATAATCACTTGTTCTTTTTCATTGAAACTTCCATCGTTTTCTATATGATACTGAAACATTATTTTGCATTATTATTTCTAAGTAGCGTATTTCATTTGAAACAGTGTATAATTATTTATTTACTAATTTTTTATTTCAAATTTGTTTAAATTTGCGCGTACTTTTCATCACTAGGTTTGTAAGTTGAATCATTGTCGCTTGTTAAATATGGATCTGGAGGTGTTTCAGGTATTATAGGGCCCGTATACGTTCAATATTATTGACAACCTAATTCAATAATATTGTTGTGTAATGTTTTATATTTGCCGTAAACGGTCATTATTATTGACAATATTATTTTATAAATCTGAGTAGGTTAGTTCTACAATGGATGCCAAAAAGAAAGCATGTGTCGCGATTATTTTGCATTGTATTTTGAAAAAACGGGTCAAGTGTAAAAAATGGGGGAAGAAATGGTTGTTGAAACGTGCAAAATACACTCACTTACGGTTATTGCATGAAATATCGCTGAGTAATTCCGTTGACTACCACAGTTACTTGAGAATGAGTGAAGGAAAGTTCAAAATGTTACTTTCCATCGTTGAACCCCATTTAGTAAAACAAAGTACTAATATGCGAGCGTGTACAACAGTTGAAGAAAGGCTTGTTTTGCGCCTTCGTTATCTAGCAACCGGAAGAAACTTTGAAGATCTGAAGTTTCCTGCTATTATGTCTCCTAGAACAATCAGTAAAGCTATCTTGGAAACATGTGAGATGCTAGTGACTGTTCCACAGAAGTATATGCATTATGCAGGTAGGTTTTATATTGGTATGGTATACCAATTAGGGTTAGAGATATTTAGAAAATATAGATATGGCACTGAAGTCTTAAATGCTGTTTAGGCATGACTGTTAATAATACAAATTTACATCTTTTGTTCTTATGGAAAACGAAAAAATCTCTAAAAGTTTTAGTTACTTTATATAGAGCAGAAGGAAAAGAAACTAATTTGCATATAAATAATTTTTATAAAAAATTTTACAAAGTTTTTTTAAATTCAAATTATTTTACATTATTATATTGGTAATTTAATTATATAGATGATTAGAACATAATACTTGAAAAATGATTGCACAAATCTACTATCAAGTTTGTAACTTCACAAACAGCATCATCTTGTGACGAATGTGCAGTAAGTTCAGTGTAGGTAGGTTGAGGAGTGGGATGTCTAGTTGAATGTGATGAACCTGATGAAGAGTATATTGCTGCATAGTTGTGCGCATTTATGGCAATAGAGTCCTTATGTAGAGTGCCAAGTTGACCTTCAAACAGCACGTCATTTACAGCTTTTTCAGCAAACAAACGCTGCCTTGGTACCATATCCTGCAGTTTTCTAGCCCAAACCTTTGCCACTTCCAAATATTCATCTTTAGGTCGAGACAAATATTTACAGGTCATGGTCAGTAGTTCACTTTGTTTCGCAATAGCTCCTAGTACATCTTTCTTTTTACTTTGATGGTAGCTTCCTAAACTTGTTATGGACGAAGCAACGCCAGTCGGTTGCATTCCTGTGGTTGCAGAAACATTTTTCTCTTCATCTCTTAACCCCTTGGTCATCTTCTGTTGAGTGAGTAGAGTCGTCAAGAGTTGCAGCCTGGAAAAAAACAATTCCTAGTAGAAACGATGTAGAATAACTACGTCTTTTATAATTAATTTAATTTTTTTCAGTTCCCTACATCACCTGACGAATGGACTAATATTGCCTTACAATTTGGAAATAAGCATAAATTTTGGAACTGCGTGGGTGCTTTGGATGAGAAGCATATTGCCATAGAGAAACCTATTCACTCAGGATCAACATACTTCAACTACAAGGGCTTCTACAGTATTGTGTTGTTGGCTGTTGTGGATGCTAACAAACAATGTATGATGGTTGACGCTGGATTGAACGGACGAATTTCTGATGGAGGGGTGTTGTTTTATACTAAGTATAGTGAGTTATTTGAACAAAAGCGACTAGGATTGCCGGATCCCTCACCTCTTCCCAACAGTGATGTCTCATTCCCATACGTGTTTGTTGCAGACGATGCTTTTTCTTTAGGCGTACATGTCACCAAACCATATCGTATGAAAACACAGCGCGTGTAGTAGTTGAAAATGCATTCGGGATACTAGCAAGCAGATTTGGAGTGTTTCAGAAATCTATGTCTCTAGAGCCAGAAAAAGCCACAGTGATAACAATGGCTTGTTGTTGTCTCCATAATTTTCTGTCAAAAGAAAATGGAAATGATTATTTGCCACGGCCTGGTGAGGAGATTGAGGAGTGTCCTCTACTGTCATTGTTGCGTACCAACAGTAACAGCAAAAACGTAGCAAAAAATGTTAGATCTCTATTTTGTGAGTACTATAATGCAACAACATGACTAAAAAGTGGTGTTAATTGTCAATCTATAATTTCAAAATTGACAATGATGTACCTATGTAAAAGGAATTGTTTTCAGTTTTTGGAACTATTTTTTTATATTAAATAAAACTAGTTTATTTATAGCCTAATTTTGGTGTTTTTATTAAAGGAATTCGCCTGTCGTAAAGTGGCTATTTTTGAATTATTGTTGTCTTTATTGTTCTTTATGATACTTATATACTTATATGAGTTTTATTTTGCAACAGGTATATCCCCTTAACCTTTTCTAAATTACAAACTACAACAAACTTACCTCTGTTGAAGATTTTCTAGATAAATCCATGTTTGCAGGTAATCCACAAGATCCCATAAATTGCAAAGCGTAAAATAACTAAGATGTTCAACGCTAGTTTACGTTTCACTTTGTTTTTATAGTCACCCCTTCGCGAATCCCACAGTTCTGGTAGTGTTTCATATAACTCAACCAACTTAATTAACTGGTGCTTCTCGACATCGTCGCCTTCACCACTGTTAACTGCCTTCTAAAACAATATCATCATCACCGGTAACAGACATGTTTTCTACTCCTTGACTCGACCTAAACTGTGCAGTCTGGCCCCTGCTGTAAACAAAGGTCTAGCAGGAGCGCGGTAGCGGGAACGTCCCTCCAGTTTTTCACTGTATCGACAATGCATCAATATTGTCAATATCTCCGGCCAGGTTGCGATATTGACGGCTGGATTTCAAGATTTCTAGATTTACTTCAATACTCTTCTTCAAACCATCAATATTGAGAAGAAAATCTAAAAAAATATTGTCAGTAATATTGCTCGTGTACGGTACCTTTTATGTCGCCTTCGCTTTCATTTAAAAATTCATTTTTTCAATATTCTAAAAAATTATTATAATTAAAAAAAGTAATCTTTAAAAATATTTAAGACCTGTATTATCTTTACTATGATTTTTGCTAGAATCGTCATTCTTTGCCTTAACATCAAATTAATACTTTTAAAATTTGAATATTACTATGATATTGTTTTAAAATGTGCATTTCTCAAAGTATAATTGAAATTAAATACATTATAATACTTAAGTAGTACATTATTTTTATTTGGCTGTTTATTGTGTTAATAAATTCAAAAAAAATTTCATTGAATGTTGAATAAAATAGTAAGATAAAATAAAATATACGTAATATTTCCAAGAATTATCTAATTACATTTAAAAATAAACTTACCGTTGCTGTTAATCTCGTTGCCGTTACGACATTTAACGAATCATATTTTGGTACGTCAAATTTTGCAAATATGTTTATAGGGGTAAATCCCCGATTACAATACCAATTAGATTTTATATTTAGTTTAAGAGAATCGGTAGTGTCGGTTGGTGGTTGTTAAATGTTAAAATGTAGATCGACATTTAAAGTTTTTTATTTACATACCTGAATTTTCTACCAGTTGGCACTATTAGTTTCTTGCCTCGTAACATGAATAAGAAATAATAAGTTTGATAAACTTCTTATTAAAAAACACAATTAAAGAGACGCAATAGAGTTTTATTAAAAGGACGCATTAAACAAGAGAAAAGATTACCACTGAAAAAATTCATGTTACAATTTTGAATTTGTCATTATGAAAGTATATGATAAAACTTTAAAAGTAAATTACATTGTTGCCAACAAACACGCATTAACCCATTAAATCCCAAGGGTCTCCAAAATTGATTAATGGTTTTGTCCATTTCAGGAACGATTTATTATTGTTTTGAAAATATATTTTTCATGTTTATTCAAAGTGTTTTCAATGACGTCAATAAAAAAAAAGCTGGTGTATATAAGCACCACTGGTAGGATGTGAGAAATACACTATTGCACGTTTTTACAAAAATGTATTTTAAAATGTACAAAATTCTTAAAAACTAATTAAAATCATGCAAATAATGAAATATATGAATGATTGTTGTACGACAATATAAAAACGACATTGTTTTAATTTTTGGTTTGGTGCTTAAACGCACCACTAGTAGGAACCGTTTCTCAAAATTTATTTTTTGTGGTATTGTTCGAAACATTGAACATGTAAATGTTGATTACATTTTCTACAAATATAAATTGTACGTTTATGATACACTCTACATCGCCTTCTAGCCTTATTTACATGCTCTGTTATCATGTGGTTCTCATTATCAAACCGAACCTCTGCGCTAGTACTCGAAATATTTCTTGGTATAAGTGCTCGTGTAGTTATAAGCAAACGTAACGCAATATACAATTTAAAGTCGAATAGTGACATTTTTCGTTCATTGGTCATATTGAACAACTTCCAAGAATTTACAACAATGCTGTCTACAGATTTTCGAAAAATTGGCCTCCACCATTTTTTTCCCTAAAACCTTGCACCGGCAAATAGCAATCCCATTATCGTGTAAGTCAACACCTCCCATAAAATTGTATTGTGAAACAACATTGGGCTGACTTATAAAAATTTCTTTTTTTTCTTTTCTGTTATAACGTTTTACACGGGTAATCGGTTCGACGTTGAAAACATTACTGCAGACGGTTACTACATAATTGTACCAACGAACAAGAGATATTTTTGTTTCATCGTCAAATGCTGCATCGTATGATCCACGTTCGAGGTTTGAAATTGTTTTTGTGCTATCAAGACTACAATTATTTGTTCTGTTTTCTCGAATTGTCCCGGTAGGAAAAAAGCCATTATTTTTCAAATGTACAAAAAATTGCCAAAAAAATTTGATGTGAGACGGGATTTTCAAGCACTGATAACAAATTTTTAACATCACCGCGTAAACCTAAATTTGAATGTTTTTTATTACCAGCTCCTGCATATGGGAGAGAATAGAAAAGATGAGCAAAGACACCCAAGTTTGAATCCAAAACCTTACAGGTTTACCTTTTATGAACATTTTGCACGAATGTCTACCATAATAAGGTACCATTTGCTCATCAGTTGAAAAATTGAATGCAAAAACGCCCCACTGAAAATTTTTTTATTGACAATATCTAGAAATGATCATACCTTACCAAATTTATCATTTTTATCAAGATTGTCATTGTCCGATAAATGTAAATTTTGCTTTTGGAATCTGTTTCGACTCATGCACTCCTGAGTGGACCAATACAACGAAATTTGTGGCAGCGTATGATAACCAGAGAAAAATAAAATACCCACAAATTTCAACAAATCGTCTTTTGTGAGATAGAAATCTTGGCGATTACATTCATGTGCATATTTTATAGAAAATCTACCACAAGCTGAAGCACTTCATCGTTTAATAATAAACTAAAGATTTCTAAAGGTGTCTTTCCAGCCAACTCATTTTGAATCCCCTCTTTAGCAGATGATTCCTTTGAAATTGGCGAATGTGTGTATTCAATTTCCCCGTTTTTCTATTTTGGTAATCGCACTGGGGCTAACCGTTGCCTTTTAGAAGCCAAATCTTCGTGGTCTGACGAACTCCACTCGTCTTGCTGCATTAGTTCGTTCCGTGTATCTGGCACATGAAGTTCAAATGTACCAGCGATATCATCCGGTTCATTTTCAGGTGAATAATTTTCATCATCAATATTTTCATCAACTGTTAGGCTATGAACTTCCGGAGGAATATAAACTGCATCAATGGCATCTGAAAAATATAAACAATTAGGTACTATCATTTCAAGTAAATTGTTATTTTTTTATTTTACAAATGAAAATCTTGTAGCTAGAAATTATAATTTCCTTCATCCCTGTCTTGTTCCAGTTCATCAATAACGTCCTCTAGGGCAACACTTAACGCTTGAGTCAAATATCTTTTCATAGACATTTTTCAATGCAAAGATATCACAAAAACCACAAAATAAAGAATAAAGAGCTTTGAATTGGTAATGTCGTGACGCTTTGAAAACTTGCCAACAACTGACCAAAAACGTGCCAAACTTGACACTTTGTGCGAGTAGTGCACAAATGTACCACCCATATTTTATTGCTATTTATTTCTTTGTTATCCAAAGTAAAGTAAAAATGTGGACCGTTTCAACACTAATGGACATCTGGTACACATACCCAACAAAGTACAATTTTAGAATAAAATCGATTTTATAACAGTCTTTCAGTTAAATTTGAAAGATAATAAAATCCCATTTGAGGTTCTAATTTACGAACACGTTTTTTTTTATTGTGTTTAGGGGTGTCGCAAGAAACGGATAACACCGTTATTTCACAACAAAAATTAAAATGTTGGTGCATCATACGTATGTAAAACATACGGTAAGTTTAGTATCGCCAAAGAATATTACATTACATATTCTTTAGTATCGCGTATGTCTTTTACTCTTCTATCGAAATTTTAATGAGCTATTATAAAATTATCCAAATTGTTACTAACAATACTCTAATACAGCACCATACAAATCTTAATGTATCACAACAATCAAGATAGATAACTATTAAAACAATATTGAAAATGTAACTAGATAAATTAAATACAGTATGCAAAGGTTTAACAAGTTTTATAAAAACAATGTGAATTGCTGCGTCCCTGAAACGGATGCAATAATATACAGGACGCAATAATCAATGTAATTTCAATTTTTTTGGACTTCTTCATGATACCAAGATTTATTATGTATATGTACCGGGTGCCCGGAAATATCATGTACCTAGAGAAGGAGGATATTCTGCATGAAAAAATAAGACTTTTTTTCCTATGCCCAGACGTACCGTTTTCAATATACAAGTCAAAGTTGAATTTTTTTTTCAGTTTTTGCACAATATCTCGAGAACCGTTTGAGATATGATGTTCAGCTCTCATACACAATTTTGTGCTCATTAAGTCCCTTGTTTTCGCCGTAAAATAAAGTTTTTTGAAAATTCAGTGGCGTGGATTTTGGGTATTTTTAGGGTTTCAATCCCCCTACTTTCTGCGCCACTGAAATAAATGCAATTTCAAGGAACGCGTTAGAACCGCCTTTATTTTCTCTACCAAAAAGGTACTCTTGGTTAACAGCTCTAAAGTTGATCATTTCCGAGAAAAAAACATAATTTTAAGAATAATTATTACTTGCATTCTTTCCAAAATGTTAATGCCTACTGTTAATAAATTGTTAATGAAAATGATTCTTAAAAATGTATTCTCTCATTGAATGCCATTTTTCTCAGAAATAGTTGAGTTTAGAGCTATCAGCCAAGAGCACCTTTTCGGTGTAGAAGACATGGCCGATTCTGAGGCGCTTCTTAGAATTGCATTTAATTCAGTGGCGTAGAAATACATAAAATCCACACCACTGAATTTTTAAAATCCTTCATTTTACAGCGAAAACAAGTGACTTAATGAGCACAAATTGTGTAGAAGATCTGAACATCATAGCTCATACGGTTCTCGAGATATTGTCCAAAAACTGAAAAAAAATTCAACTTTGACACCCTGTATATTGAAAACGGTACGTCTGAGCATATAAGTTCATAGGAAGAAAAAGTCTTATTTTTTAATGTAGAATCACATCCTTCTCTAGGTACATGCTATTTCCGGGCACCTATATATATATATATATATATATATATATATATATATATATATACAGGAATCGACCCACGTTGGGCAAAGTTGGGCAAAATTACATGATAATTCAAATACCGATAAAAAAATTCAACATTGTTGCCAACTTTCTAAGATATCTGAAAATAACTAAAAATCGTCCAAATTTTCAATCGGCTATATCTTTTTTAATATTTAAAATACGAAAAAGTTATAGAGAGAGTTTTGATAGCTATATTTACGCAAAATGGGAAAATGCGAATAAAAAATTTTTTTAGTAATTATTTTTCGAGCTACAACCGAAACATACATTTTTTTAAATGGCAACTATAGATGGTTATGGACTCATTCGATGGCTAATTTTTTCCTGATTTCAAAAATGTATAGCTTTGTATGTTTAGTATTATTAGTTAACTCAGAATTTTCAAAAAATTGTAATTATAGTATTTACTAAACAAATTTCGTGGTGTGCTGTGACAATTAAAAATTAAACTCTTCCTTGATTGACTCTCAAATAGTAGATATTGAATTATTTGTTTTAACCAGTTGTAGTTCGTACTTAAATAGTGAATATTAATTTATTAATGGCTTATTCTTCTGATGAAAGAAATGATATGCTTCAAACTTATATGGAAAGAAGACACCTCGATGTGAGATTATTTGCCATTTCGAATTTAAACAAATATGGGGCTTTTACTAAACCTCAAAATTTTTTAATTAATGTTAACACAGAAGCAGAAGAGCGTGTTTTAGCTTACGTCGAATTTAAACCTACTACATCTCTTCGTGAAATTGCGAACGAGTGCAACATTTCCAAAGATGAAGCCCACGTTATTTTGAAACAAAATAATTTTAAGCCATATCATTTTCATTTAGGAAATACATTGTATGTTGAAGATTATCAGAAAAAATTACGTTTTGCTATATGGTTGATTAATGAAAGTCGAGCAAACAATCAATTCTCGAACACCATTCTTTTTACCGATGAACCAAAGTTTACAAACAACGGCATCTTCAATAGAAAAAATCATAACCAGTGGTCCCAAGAAAATCCTCATATTACTGTTGAGAGGAGAGATCAATATGCTTTTTCAGTAGACGTTTAGTGCGGTATTATTGGTACCAAAATCCTTGGGCCGGTTTTTTTATGAATACAATTTAAATTCCGAAAGATATCTAACTTTTTTACGAAACGAATTTGAAGAAATTTCGGACGACCTTCCGTTGAACGTAATTCAAAATTTGAATTATTTTCAACACGATGGGGCACCAGCACACAATGGTTTACTTGTGTGTAACTATTTATAGAAACGTTTTAATAATTGGATAGGAAATCGAGGTGCAATAGCTTGGCGCCGCGATCTCTAGACTTAACCCCCCTGGACTTTTTCTAGTGGGGTACAATTAACGACAAAGTGTACCGAGTAAAACCTGGTAATATAGACGGTTTAAAAAATAAAATTCGTGTTGCTATATAACAAATTAAAACCCAAAGTTTATTAAAAATTCAAAACGATGTCAAATATGTGTTCAAAATAATGGAGGGCATTTTGAAGCACTTCTATGATTGTGATATCTGTTTATATTTTTTGCTGTTACTCTTCGTTGTAAGTTAAATTTATTTAGAACTTTTTTATTTTGATAATGTAGTACATTATTCTTGTTGTTCCACAAATTTAGTAGTGGAATATGAACTTATTTTGTTATTTAAATGTTCACGGCACACTTTAATTTGTTTAATAAATATTATAATTACCTTTTTTTTTTGAAAATTGTGAGTTAGCTAATAATATTAAACACACAAACCTATAGATTTTTGAAATCAGAATAAAATAAGCCATCGAATGACTCCATAGCCACCTATAGTTGCCATTAAAAAAAAATGTATGTTTGGGTTGTAGCTCGAAAAATATTTACTAAAAAAATTTTTTATTCGCATTTTCCCATTTTGCGTAAAAATAGCTATCAAAAGTCTCTCTTATAACTTTTTCGTATTTTGAATATTAAAAAAGATATAGCCGATTGAAAATTTGGACGATTTTTAGTTATTTCAGATATCTTAGAAAGTTGGGAACAATGTTGATTTTTCTTGTCGGTATTTGAATTATCATGTAATTCTGCCAACTTTGCTAATTTAACCGACTCTGTATCTCTTATAATAACTAATATATATATATATATATATATATATATATATATATATATATATATATATATATTAAAGGGATTAACTGATCTCGAACATTGTCTTCGGTCAATAAACAACTCTTACCGTTCCTAATACTTAATAGTATACTAAATATTAACCTATTTAACTTTTTTTCTAAGCATTTTTTTCCAAATTGTTTTTAACTACAGCGTGAGCCAAAAAGAATGGGGTCAAGTCGAATTTCCCGCAGATTTGAAATTTTACACAGTTGGTAGGACTGCGTCATTTCCTTTAGTTTATACATGGGCATATCACTTATAGGGGATATCAAGTACATACTTCAATATTCTAATTAAGCTTTATTTCATAAAACGAAATTTCATTTTTTTAAATACTTCGTTTTTATGTATTTTAACAAAAAAAAATGTGTATTTTTTTACTCTAACAGGGCCTCTATTGCATTGTCAAAATCAGATGTACAAAAATAAATTAGGACTAGATACAAAGTCAAATGTGATTGTTTAATAAAAAAATATAGTGTAGCTAAATTCCTATTCAAGCATGTTTATCGTATGCATAAGTTTAGACAAAGAACTACAGTCAATGTTCAAAATGACGGCCATCATTGGCTATACACAAATTTACTCGTCTTTTCTTATTTTCTTTTCTTATTTCCATCGGTGTTTTGAACTTCCCTAATAACTGCTTATTGTAATTCATCTAAAGTATGTAAACGGTTTTGAAACACTTTATTTTTCAAATGTCCAATTAAAAAGTAATCTAAAAGCGTCAAATCAGGCGAACGTGCTGGCCAAATTCCTCTGGTGATTAGTCTCTCATCAAAGAATTGTTGTAAAAAAACTATGCTTGCATTAGCAAATTCACTTTCAATGCTCTGCGACAAGTAGAATACGCCACACCTGCAAAACAAATCGATTAAGCTGTTAAACGAACATAAATTTAAACAACATAAATATTAACTTAAACACTCAATTTGTGGGCATTAATAATTATTGTAATTTGTTTTTAGTAATAAAAAACAAAAATTTAGAAGTGTAAGAAACTCACCTGATTGTGCACTTAATTTTATCAACGATTTATTAGGACTTCGTTTTATTCGTTGTTGTAAATCATTTACAGTTTCTTCACTTAATACGTGTGGTCGGCCAGTTGACTTCTTCTTACAGATACAATTATGAGCATCAGAAAGTGAAACAATTCTATGCTTCTCTTTAACAAATATTTTGTATGGTATATGAACATCGGGAAATGCTTCTTCAAATTGTTGTCGGCATGACTGCAGCGAATAGGTCCAGCTTCCATCTTCGTTACGCGTACCACTTCAATAATGAGCTTTTAAATTAACAGCCTTTGCTCCTGGGATAAAAGCATTTTCTATTGTAAATAAAATACAAAAGTTACACATCGTAACCTCAATTTTATGTTTACTCTTACCTTATTGAAAACACAACAAAGCTGTTTGTTCTGAAAAGAACAGTTCATGATGAATCTATTTAGGCAGATAAAACAGAATGAATAGAGATAATTTACAAAATTGTCGGCAATTAATTACAGATATCAACAAATATTTTACATGGTTACCCATTGAAGAAATCCAAAACTATCAAATTATGTAGGGCGAAATTGAACTTGACCCCATTCTTTTTGGCTCACGCTGTACATAAAATTAAGTAACATAAAAATATTTTTTTCTATTTTGCGTGTTTAATATGTACATTATGACACTCAAACGGGTGTTTTAATGTTTGACTTTAAAGTTTAGTAACCTAACATTTTTTTTCTTGATGTTGATATGTAAACTAATGAAGTTCTTTATTGATGTATGTAAACGTAAATGTAACATAACCTATTCTTATTTGAAATCCTTTGTATTGAATTATTCCTGATTAATGCATTGCAATGATTAAGATGACCAAAACCGAATATGGACGATTTCTATTTTTTGTTGTGTTTCAAGACAAAGCGTCAATATGCTTTCAGATTAAGCCGATTACATCTTTTGCGTCAAATATAACCTTCATTTAACCTTGTTAACTTCACTTGAGTGTAAATTATTAAGTTTACATAGTATAGTGTAATTTTATTCCGATTATAATGTATATAGTATACAACTTCTATTGAGAACATATTTACCTATAGGTAGTTTGAAATGAATTAGTAACAAATAATAGTTTTAATACCCCATATTTGTATCGAACTCAAACAAACAAATACCACTGTTGCCAACCTACATTCAAAATTATGAAATAAGGTGACAAATGGAATTTACATTTTTTCAAAATTTTCAACACAAATACGCAAAATAGTATAAGAAACTCGTTTCATAAGACGCTTTATCGCATTCGTCCATTAGAAAACTCCCGTCGTTTTCTAAACTTGGACTCAAGCGATAAAAACGCGTCTTACGAAACTTGTTTCTTAATATACTATTAAAATATTTTTAGTTTTGGATTAGGTCAAAATAGGGCGTTTTTCAAAAAGACGCTATATAGTATATTTAGAATAAGATAGGGTTACAAAAATACAAACTCTATTTAAAAAAACAGAGAACATAAAATTTGTGTAGTGATTTTCTAAATAATTAAAATGTGTGATATTTAATAAAACAACTTTTGGATGCAGACTGAGATCACATTTACGGCGTATAAAATTGTTTTTTTATGATATACAAAGCAACGTCGTTGATTTTCGTTTTTAATACTAAGTGATCAACCCGGTCATAACGAGAAAATTCTCGCAAATTTTTAGGTTTTGAGGAACGCTTCTTGGTTGTTCGCTTTTATGTTTCAAGTAACTATATCGCAATTAACCTTCGAAATTCCAATTGGTCCAATTTTCCGTCATTGCTTTTGCAGAACCACACCATGCAATGAGCAAATAATGGGAAGTACCATTTTTTTTCTCTTATCACCACCCTATAGTGAGTAAGATTTTGGTCACCCCTATCTACACCTCCCATATTTTTATTGTAGAAGTTTTGGCTGATCTACGTAAATATGTTAGTTTTCGGTTTGCGAGATCGTTACCTTATGGAGGGGAAATACTAATAAAGCATTCGAAGCAACGTTTACAACATTGTTGTCGTTCCATTTACAAATGACAATTTCCTTATCGGCAATGGTATGTTCAAAGAATCCCCTCTTCTCCTTTTTCATTGTTGCTGCATTGGTTAAAGGTGATCGTGTGATTCGATTTTCTCTAATTGCCCCAGTAGCGTTTATACCTTTTAGTTGGAGCTCTTAAGTAGAGACAGATACGTAAAATAATTGTCAAAATATAATTGGAATGACATGTATGGCATTTTATGTAGTACATCGGCATATTGCAAGTGTTTGGATTTTTCAAGTGACGTGCATGGGAAAACTTGGTATGTATCAAAATAGATTATGTAACCCAACCGCAATGACACGGTCCAAAATTTTTAGCCCCGCCGAATGGGCTTTCCCCTTATGAACTGTTTCACAGATTCATATTATGCCCCATTTTCGAGATCGAGGTTAAGGTGTTTAAACTTCACCCTCTTAGACGGCAGTGTCATCAGATGTTATTTTTTATCTTTATTATTGTTAATTATATATAATTTGAAAATTTCAACTTGATATTCTGCGCGTTTTTCGAGTTCGATGATAAGGAGGTGATGTCACTTTTAACCATTATATGTTATTTTTTTATATTTATTAGGTTAAGGTGTTAAATTTTACCCTCTTAGGCAACAATACCATCAGATGTTATTTGATCTTTATTATTAATTACTTTAATTAGATATATCTGAAATGTTCAACTTGATACAATGCGCGGTTTTTGAGATCGAGGATAACAGGGTTGTCCCAATTTCACCCTCTTAGAGGGCGGTGCCATCAGATGTTATTTATTTAATTATTATTATTAACACTTTCACTGCCATGTGTATCGCTAGAGATACACATGGCCCTACCTATACAAGCCGCGTTTATCTCTAGCGATACACAGGGAACGCTATTGTGTTTTCATCGGTGTATCTTTACGTCCTACGCGTTCATTGCTTTAACAGTAAGAATTGATTTGTCTGGCCTGTGTAAATGCTTTGCCATATAGAACATTGGCCTGAGTGAGTCAATAGTGTATTTATATGGCCTGTGAAGTTAGAGCTTTATGTAGTAGGTTTTAATTGCATAAATAAGTACCAAAATTATAGAAAGCAAGTTTTTATTTAAATTATGAAATAAAATGTCTTACAAGTCAAGTACCAGCAAAAAAAATAACAAAACCAAAAATTTCAAAGAAAAAGTGAATTTCTAATGTTTCCTATTAAAACATTCACGGCAATAATGGGGATTTCCGTCGTATTCATCACAAATAGTGATGACCTGGGCTGCCATTTTTTTGTGTCCCTCAACAATTTTTCCCTTTCTGCCATACATTTCGTAGCAACCTGTACACCTAGCCCTTTTCTTTTGTTCATGTGTAACCAAGTGATGTATGGAACGTTTTCTTTTATTGCTGGAAGAAGGCTGCGGTTCTTCTTCGGTGTCTTGTAATAAAGATAGAATTACTTTCTGCCTGTACTTGGTTATGGTCATATTATTACTATTTATACAATTATTGCTATAAAGAAAATGAGCATTGACCAAGGATGTACCCCATAAAAGTTCAATAATGAGTTTGCGGTACCATTTATAACACCTTCTAAGGGTCGTGTTGTACGACACTAGCTGGTCGCTTACGTTTACTGGCGACTTTCCCATATCATAGTCTAATATACATTTAGGTTTTACCTTTTCTGTTTGACGTTTTGTTTTGACAACAACGGTGTCCGTTCCGTTATGACGGGTAGATAGCATCCTTACCTCGCGTTGATCCCTCCATTTTAAAATCGTTATCCCTTCCGGAGATTCCTTGGCAAATATTTCGCCCTTTGCTAGTTTGACACTTTGCACCTTTTTGGGAATGTATTTTCGATTTGCACATAAGGTGCCTACTGTGTGGGTCTTCCGTTCAAGGAGGAGGTAGGCTAAAGGTAGGTTCGTATAAAAATTGTCTATATAGAGAGTTCGACCTCATCTAATAAGCCTTCTATTAGTTACATCACAATATTTTGTGAAGCCGACGATTTTCGATCATCCGCTGTATCTTTTCCAACATATAGTGAAACGTTCCACGTATAGCCTTTTTCCGTGCATAACTTATATAATTTTAGACTGTAACGGTGCCATTTAGAGGGTATATATTGACGAAAACTTATACGGCACCATTGTTTCATCTCTACAAATTGTCTCGTTCGGGGTGTAGGCGCTTTGAAAGTTTTTTATGAACTCTTTGAAAGTTTTGTCAATTTTGTGGGTTCGGTTGCCAGGGACTGCCTCATCGTTCTTTGCGAAATGCCAGAATTTGAGCAAAAGCTCAAATCTATTTCTTGGCATTATGTTTTTGGGTAACGGAAAAGAAAACAATTTGCTTTGTGACCAATAGTCAGTCAGCTCCGGCACTTTCACTAAACCCATGTAGCCAATCAACCCAACAAACTTTCTCATCAATTTTGCATCGGTTGGGGTCCATTTGTGTAGGCGTGAAGAACATGGTACATCATGTGCTTTTTCTAGCGTCTGCTGCGCATACAAATTTGTCTCATCTACCATAATATTCACTATATCGTTCGTAAAAAAAAAATGGAGAAGTAATCAATGGGCTCAGCTAAAGCCAGTATGCCAGATATGTTGTCATCCATACCGCCATTACCAGTGAAAAATTTGCTGATTCCCAACAGGCACACCCCATACAATATTTTCAAAATCGTGTGATGAATTCGTGCCTGCAGCTGGCGGAACCGTCGGCTGTTGATGCGTAGTTGGCGCTGGCGGTGTAGAAGGTCTGCTGCCAGGTATCAATTGGCGAACTTCATCTTCTGTATCAGAAGCAGTATAATCAGGATCATCACGGGAATCCATGCTTTCTTCGCTGAAACTGCCTCTTTCTTCATCGATTTCTTCTAAAACTCCGGCTAATTCTTTGTCCGTGAGATATTTTCTGGCCATCTTCGCTATTTTTTCAGTCACTATCACTGTTTTTTTAGTAACTTATTGTTTTTTATTAGTTTTTTTGTCACAGTTGCACAATTTGCGTTTTTCAGTCACTATTATTGTCTTTTTTAGTAACTTATTGTTTTTTATTAGTTTTTTTCTCACAGTTGCACAATTGAGGTTTTTTAGTCACTATTAGTCTTTATTACGTATTGGTTTCTTTTCACTTTACACACTAACTTCCTGCTTGTTTACCTAATTTACCTGAAACCTGAAACAAAAGACATCATTATAATGGTGTATCTCCAGGGATACACGTGGCTTTGGATAAAAAGATAATTGGACAGGCCGCGTGCATCTCAAGCGATACACACTTCCAAAATACAAAAAAAAACACAAATCAAGTAAAACAACTAATATATGAGATTTTGGTGTCATTTATATGGCGAAATTAAAAAAAAAAATATTACTTGCAAATTTCAACTTGATGCCGTGTTCGATTTTCGCGATAGGCGTAGGCGAACGATTGTGATCTTCTACTCCTAAACAAACATCTGAAAGAATTGTTTAAGGTGCAAGTTATAAGTTACTTCACTGATACGCAACTCATCGGAAAATCTTGCCTCTAGAACAATCTGCTATTTTCACATCGGTTATAAGATCGAGTATAAGGGAGTGATATCGAATTTTTGCGAGATTTATTAATGTAACTAAATTTTGTTGAATTCGATGAAATTTCTATTATAATTAGGTATGCAATTCTACAGTTAAATTTGCATGGTAATTAATATGCCGTTTTATGTCAAAACAGCTTCCAAATATTTGACTAAATTGACACATGAAATTGAAAGTGCTTGTATGGAATCTGAGATGGACCCTTAAAATCACGAAAACTATTTAGACAAACTAAATACGTCAAACGTCAAAATTAAAAGTAAAATCCATAAATCGGCGGCTCAATTCATTTTGTCTTGGAAAATAAAATGTGTTTTCCCAAATGCAGAAATCTAATCTTTCTGACAGACTGGCTGACTAATTGACTAACCCTGTACAAAATAATTGAAAATTCCGTTGGTAGGGTAATAAATAAACTAATTTATTTTTCGAAAAATTTGGCGATTTATTAGGCACAGATAATTTTACTTATGCCCTAATTATTCAAAACTAACTCTAAATAACCGTCACGTATTTATATGTACAAGTAAAATTACATCTTGAAGTATTGCACTTTATTTTAATTTTGTAAATAAATAAGCTACTATGACTAATCGTGGCAACATTAAAAATAATATTACTAAAGTATAATACCATGGAACAGTGTGAAATTGTAAAGAATTTACAATAATTTACTATTATTAATTATACTAATATTGGATTAAGCCAAGTTGATGAATTTAAATTTCATTTTAGTAGAAACACCAAATTAATTTTAAATTCCTATAAACGAACATAAATCACGAATCATTTAGACTTTTACAAATTACGATAAAGTAATATGAGAAATATGGGAAAACGTCTAAGAAGTTGTCCCTTGATAGAAAACTTTAACCCTCATCCTCAAACATTCATTTATTTATATCTTTTGGAAATAGCGTGTTATGCAAAACAGGGTAGTTTTTCAGTTTCCCTTCGAGTTATATTGATAGGCGTAACTGATCAGTTTTGTGACCATTCCTGTACAAAATATATTCCATTTTTACCGCGAAATAAATTCTACTCATTATAAATATTTTGCACCTTCTTCTTTTTTTATACTTTACAATATTAACATATGGGCATACATAACCGACTATTAAATTGTTAAACGTGAAAGGCAATCGCGAAAATGGGGTGAATGCAATAGATACAGGACAGGGGATGCTAGTACTTACCTACACGTTTGAAAATCGAATCGTGAATAGAATTCTAAAATTCGTTATCTGTGGAATAGGTGATTCTTTTGACGTTTATAAAATCTCCTTTAAACGAAGTAGTTCTACTGTTATTTCTTTGAGCGATTCTCGCTAATAGAACTTCGTTAATCACTTCATATCGTCTAATTCTAACGTGCCGTTGTATTTTTTTTAATTGTTAGTGTAACGATAACATACTTGTTGGTATACACTACCTTTACTGTTAATAGATTATTTACTGTGATGCTGAGAAACAAATAAAGAAATATTTCGATGGGAGAAACTTCTAAACTTCATTTATCTCAGAATATTTTGTAGGTATGAGAACAGCTAAAACATATTAATATATATATATATATATATATATATATATATATATATATAGTTAGAAATTTTACAATTAAAGGTAATAAATAAAAAAAAACAAAACATAAAATTCAAACACTACACGTGCGATTTATTTGAGTACAAATCAGAGAGCGGCAATATATCCGAGCACCGGAAAATCTCTCGATTGACTGCCCATCATCCTCTTTTATTTCTAAATATATGCCAAAATTAGGCGTAGTCAACCGCAACGTTTTCCTTGACCGGCAGCGGCCCTCATAAATTTACAAAGTCAGCATTTCCTAGTTACAATATTCTGACATATTTATGGAATGACATACTTCTACAAAGTCAGCATTTCCTAATTAATAACAATATTTCTGACATATTTATGAGGTTACATACATCTACAAAATAAACATTTCCTAGTTGATAACAATATTTCTGACATATTTATGGGGTACCATTGACCCATTAAAAGAAATCGTAAAATAAGCAAAACATCTAATTCGAACAAAAGTTAAGCGTTTCCTAGAATTAATTAGTATTCAATAAGAAAATACAATAAAAGTGCTTGTCCTAGTAATAAGTGTGAAGGCAATAAAGCATCTGATTTCCTGGACACATAAAATTAATTATTCTAGCTAACAGAAATTACATAATAACGAAAATACAATAATAGTGCTTGCCCTAGTAAAAATTGTTATATTGTTTATTTACTGTAAAGTCAATAAAACATCTGGTTTCTAACAATATATATATATATATATATATATATATATATATATATTCAAGTATTTCTGAATTGCCATTGCTATTTCTAAGTGTAAATGGCTAAATAGACT
Source organism: Vesta saturnalis (assembly GCA_036346205.1). Lineage (NCBI taxonomy): Eukaryota > Metazoa > Arthropoda > Insecta > Coleoptera > Lampyridae > Vesta > Vesta saturnalis. The sequence goes on from JARFJB010000379.1 coordinate 2,554,410, forward strand.
AACATGTATTTAATTCTGATGGTAGATAAACAAGTGTGAACTTACACCTTACTTGTTTTGCTTTACTTATACTTTACGCCAAAAACTTACGGTATATTATAAAAATGTTTTTCTTGAGCGCCCTCAAGTGTAGTCAAAATGTTAACATAACATGCAGGGCGTTCAAGAAATAAGTAAACGTAATATCAAGAATAAAAGTGTTATTTAAGAGATGGAACAAAAATAATATTAACAATCTGTATCAACACTATTGTTTGTCGCATTGTGAAAAATAAAGGTACACAGTAGATTTTTTTAGAATGGGAGTTTCGATAGTTATTTCATAATATGGCCGATTAAATTTAAATTATTTTTAATATAAGCATAACAATCAAGTAATCTAATATTACACAAATACAGTTGTACAGAGATTTTAAGAGCAACTATTGCAAATTAATTGGAAACGCAAAAAAAAAGCTTATAATAATTCTATTTCTGCCTCTGATAACAAAATAAAAGAGATGAATGGAGAACTGACGTGAAGTTAGCCAATACATTTTCAGTTCGTGTACATTTACTATTAAACCCGGACATGGATAAAATAACAGAAACTAACATCACATATATTACTTTTAAACATAGTTAAGGAGAAATAATTATGAAAATTGAAAAAATGTGTTATTAAGCTACACACATTAGGTGTGACAGCGCACGAATATGTTTATTCCAAAATTGCACTTTTAGATTTTATACAAAAAAGGCTATCGATATCAATTTGAAAATATAGTAAACCCTTTTTAATTAGTTCAGAAAAACGAGATAAAAGGTTACCTACATGTGGCAGTGCACGGATTTGTTTATTGCAAAATTTGACTTTAATGGACAAAACTCATTTGAAAACAAATTGCACTTTTGGACTCTACATAAAAAAGGCTATCGGTATCAATTTTAAAAAATCTGGAGTGTCTCCACACAATATTCCCGTATACATACATCTAGCATAATAGTATATTAAAAGTTACTCTATAGGCTCACGCCCCTAAGTGTAGGTCCCGAGGAGCGCAGCGACGAGGGTCCCAATTGGATAACTGCGCCAAGTGACCTATGAAACGTGTGTTTTACGTTTCTCTGTAGAGGAATATAATTTAGAGTTTTTTAGATGTTTAGGTTGGTAATACTCTAATGTCATATTTGACAGTTCTTTGAAAATCCAAATTTAAACTATACGCTATTCATGCCACCAGCCGTTGTACGTCATAGCTTAAAACTTACTAAATCAATGACGTGTAATCAGCGTTGTCAAATGTACTTGTTGCCAGGCTGATTGCTTATACATATTTTTAGGTTAAGAACAAATAGATACTGTATACCTATTATATGTAATAATAAAATACAACGATTTGTTTTAGAGAAACGATGTTCTTGTACTTTTCTAAATTGTTTTCGTTTGAGCTGCTTTCATACTGCATACCTACTAATGTAAAAAATCCTTTCGAGAATATCAATAACTGTGATACGTTTATTTGTTATGCATTGCGAGAACCAGACCAATCTTACCCGGGGTAATACAAGATTGCTTAGATATACTGTATGTATGAAGTGCAAGGCATGATTTACTCATAAGCTTTTGCCCAGAATACAGAAAAAACATGAATATGTAAAATAAAAAATTACTGTTTATCATAAGGCAATTTAAAACAAATAGGTTAAGTGCGTACCGGTGAATTTAACAAAGTACACAAACTTTGACGTGACAACTTCGGGATATTTTATGAGTTTATATTCGCACTACGTTTTAAGTTGTAAATACGTACTGCAAAATGTGCGACAAGGATAAAATTTGGTTGCTAACCCTACACAATTAATAACTTTTAATACCAACTGTACTTACGATGACATTTTGGCTTTAATGCAAAAAAGTTTTATAGTAAATTATAATTATAGTATTGGTATAAGATTAATGACTTGAATAAGGTATCTTTTAAATTTTGAAAATTTATATAAAATCTGTTTAATGCCTTATATTCTTATATATTTGCGATTTGTTGAAATGAAAAGGAGTGATTCTCCTGTCATCCACGCCCCCTCATTTAAAAAATATATCAGATAAAGCAAAAAAAATACTTCCAGAAACATCTAAATTAGAATATCAAAAAAAATATTACAACTTCTCAGAATGGTGCAGTCAAAATTCTGTCAACATTATATCAGAAAATGTAGTTATTGCCTACAGTATTGATTAAGGTAAATAATTTTCAAATTATATCTAGCGAAAACAACAAAAAAATAAAATAATTAAAATCAAATGTTTATACTTAATCCTAAAATATTAAATTCAACTTAAAAAAAATAATAAAATTGTTCTAGCAAAAATTAAAAAAATATTCAATTAAAATTATTATCTATCTATGCATCTAATCTATTAAAACTATACTTGCTTTAATAAAGTATTTCTTATTCTGTTAGATTCCTCTTATCATGGGTTATTGATGTGCGCGCCGCAGACATGAATTAATCAATATCACATTTGACGATATTGAATATAAAGATGACTGTGTCTTTGTGTCAGTACCTAAAACAAAGACAAATAATCAAAGACTCTTTGCGATAACAAATACACACTGGATATTATTAATAAATCAGTATGCCATCTTAAGACCCACAAATACCTCACATCGAAGATTCTTGGCATTAATAAAATGGGTAATATGCCAAAGAATATTGCTACATTCTTCGTCGTGGTTTCCCATTTAGCACCACAGAGAGAAAGCTTGACCACAATTAAGCGCCATGGTGGTTGGAGATAAATCGTCTTCTGTGGCTGAAGGATACATAGATGTGTCTTTAAAAAAGAATTGAAGTAGCTAAAATGTTCTCAAATCATCTTAGAATCTAGTGCGTCTACGTCAATCTGTACAAGCATGTACGATACAGCAAATATTTTAATTCCTGAGCTCATTCCTGGGCCATCTACTTCAACAGAATTGGTAACTGGATACAATCTTATTTCGTGAAAAGCTTTAAATTAATGAATTAAAATGTTTAGGTGTGTTTTTCTTGAAAACGGTACATTTTGTGGATATGAAACAAGTCCACCTTTTTTATGTAAAATTATTTTCTCCATCATAAACTTTACCCGCAGAAACGAAAGTGTTGATCATAAGAAAAATATGAAAGAAACATACGAAAAAGAATCTGTCGACAGCGCCCTGTACAATATGCAATATGACCCATAAGCTGAGAATATTCAGCTTCCTTTGAAGTGGATGTGGTCCAATTTTCAGCTTGATACATCATGTCATTTCTGAAATATACCCAATGTTAAAAGTATTTTTGTCACTTTAAAGAGCTATAACTTCTTCAGGTAGCACATTTATACTAAGGCATGTTTGGTTTAATCGATCCCATTTGACCTAAAGAAGCTGTAGTCCCTAAGTATTTCTTTTTAGTCAAGTGCTTGGGAAAAAATTATATACAACATATAAATTCGACTCAAGTGCGAAAACAGTCCTTCTCAGGACTAAGCCTGATGACGGAAGCAGAGTCCGCTTCCGAAACATAGCGCTCAAAAAGCATAAACTGTGGAAATAGGCCGATCAACTCCACTAATAGGAAACCACAGTTACAAAACACTCATAATACAGAATATATTTCTTCATTATAGGTTTAATCTCACAACTTAACAATGTTAGATAGTTAAATATTTATAAAAATGTATTTCTTAAATTTAATAGATTTTCTTAAAATAATAACGCTCATATTAGCTTTTTAGCTTTCTGTTCCGCATGTCATAATTTTTGATTAAATATCTAACCTAGATCTAACCCAACGATTATAGACTGAAGGATCTAACACGTGTCTATTAATGATTGAAGCTGACGTCATGTCAAATCTAGGCAATTTCTTGCTTAAAATTTGCAACACTGAGAATTATATTGTAAAATCAATCGGTTTCTACCTTTTTTGCCATAGTCGCACGTGTCTGTTTTTCATTAGCTTTTATTATAATTTTTCCATTCATTCTTCATTCCTGTATTAATTTTTCGTTATATTCACAATCACTTATTTTGGTAACTCCAGATTACTTTCGTTTGGAAAGGATTAAAGACAATATTTATAGAAATAGATCGCATAATGTAGATGAATTAATGTAAGCAATTGAACACGAGATTCAGGCTATTACACGGAAAGAACTTCAGCATGTTTTTTAAACATGAAGCGGAGAATTAATTTATATCTACAGCATCAGAGTCATCATTTTCAACATATGTTGTAATTATATTAATTTAATGAAAAATGTTTCTTTGTATTTTTGTCATAACAATAATTTAAAAATTTATTTTGTTAAATAATTGTAATTAGCAAATATGGGCAATAAGCATTTCCAAAAGTAGGGATATTGTGTTTAATTTTAACAAACAATGTTTATAATTACATCAACCGAATGAAGTATAGTGATACCAACCTAACCAAAATTTGCTACATGATGTCAGCTTCAATCATTAATAGGCACCCGTAATAGTCGTTGGATCTAACCAACTGGGATGTCAAAATAATATTACACCAGAAAAGTTATCAGAAACGATGTTTCTAAGAAGCTTCTATACGCACTACAAACGATGCGTTTAAGAGTTCTTAGACACACCGAAATAGAAAAAAGAAACTGAATTTTTTTGATTCGTGTTATACATGTCCTTCAACACATTAATTCTACTCTAAAGAAAATTACAATAAGTTTCTTGAAGATTTTCACTTTTTGTTTAATACATATTTAAATAGTGTTTTAAGATGCACTTTCAAATGTTAATGTAGGTAATGTCCAACGCCTTGTATTTAAAACAAAAAATTAAAAATACACTTCTAAGTAGATTCTACTGTTTAACAGTTTGATAAGTAATAAACTGTTCTTTACTTGACAGTCTGTTAAAATAAAATCGCATTCACCATCACATTTCAAAGTTAAAATAGTAAACTAGTGGTTATTCAAAAGTTACTAGAATTATGTTGGTAAAACTCGCTCCAGCAATGTAATTCACCGGTAAAAATTCGTATAAATTAACCTTAAAAATGTAGTATATTTCGTATTATGAATAGGTTCAATCGGAATAAATATTATAATAAAAAGTAGGTAAGCATTTTAATTGTGAACAAACTAAATTTAATGTATTTTTATTATATTAATTAGTTTTGTAAAATGTAGAAAGAAGAGAAACGAGCTCCTAATTGCACCGATTTAGAGATTCTTGTAAATTTATTGAAACAATATTTTCACATATTAGAAAATAAAAAACCAACAAGTGGTGAAAGAACCGGAGTTCAATTGCACTTACAATCTTGTAATTCTACTGTTAAGCATACCAAATAATTTTTTTTAAATCTAGATCATCCAATTCTTCCAATAAATTATTTCGTTCTCTAGTCTGATTGGATCGTCACTATCGTAGGAAGATGAATTTAATAAATGGAGAAATTCCATTCTGCTCATTTCGCACTTCACTACTTACAATTTTTAATAATGTATGTTTTAAGTGTTAATAATCATTTATTATAACCTACAATTGTGACACATAAATAATACCTAAGTATTTATCAGTCTGTTACCAAGGTTAACATCAATATTACTCTGTTAACTTATTAAACGACTTAACAGACTTTTAACTGCTAACATGCAGTGTAAATAGAAAAATGTCACATTAACAAACTGTTATTGACTTAACTCTCTGATAGCAACTTAACAGAGATTGGTGAATACAGGTATTAGTAACGTGGCTGTTAAGTACTATCGCGCTCAAGAAATTCTGGTACAGCTTGTTACTGTACACTTCGAAAATTCAAATTTTGATGTATGGTCGGGCCGGCGAGAGTTGTCTTATGACTCATCTTTTAGTAAAGCATGGTTTAAGATTTTAAAAGCGTAAGTCGGTATTGGTTCATATAGTTAGTAATTTTGAATACCAACAAAATCGTCAATGTTTCTAGGTTATTTTCAAATTTAAGCCGCGCTGTCAAATTTAAATAGTGAAAATTATTAGCGTATCTGGATAATGGAAGTTAAAGGTAAACTTGGCCCCCCGTTATCGCGTTCCATCTCGAAATAATTCAGTATATTCATTAACATTACTTGAGTTTGACTTTTAATGGCATCATTATTTGCTGCAAAATAAATAATTGCATTCACTCAATTGGAAATACATTTTGCATTATAAACTTACCTCGTAATAGTGAATATTAATAATAATAGTTTTGAAAAAACTGTTGTTTACAAATGCAATGGAAACTAATAAATTAGGAAGCGAAAGATAAATTATTATAACTACAAAACAAGATGCGATTATGCGAAAGGAAATACGAAGAATAATTTGAGGTTAAATAGCCAAGAAGACATCTGACAGTGTCATGCGCTTTGACTTTAGAATCGACATAGGTTTTTAAGTCCTGCATTTAAAATATATAGCAGACGTATATATTATAACCTGTCTTTCTTTAAGTGGGAACGTCGCACTAAGATACAGGGAAACAGATGCATTTCACAGTAATAATTATATCCCCATTCTCGAGTCCGCCATGAGACACTTCTTCCCGGCGCTACTATAGACACATTTTTTGTATGTAAATCGGACATCTCACGATTTTCAAGTAGGGGTTAAGCATTTGTCAAACTGGCAAATTTGATAGATTAAAGATTCTTATAAACTGTCACTATGATATTTCATGGTCGTGGCCTGCTAACGCAATTGATTATGTGCCGTCAAACCAAATGCACACTGCCAAAATTTTGCTGTACCAGTATTTTTGAGTGTGATAGTAGGAGAGAGTGGGGGAATAGCGCCACCTTAACGAAAAAATCGGTGGTTGTTATAGAAATCAGTCTTTAAAAAAATGTTAAAAAAAAAGTACGAGTGGCGGAATTAGCTCGCCCATGAGGGGTAATTCCGCCAGTAGGATGAGTAAAGAAAATAATTTATGCATAAGGTGTATTGAACAATATTTAAGGTAACATGGTGAAGAACAATACGATTACTGGCAATAATCACAAATATACGTTTTTCCCGTCTCCCTTCCACTGCAAGCTGCATATGCCCACTTGAAACAGGAGACATACCTAAACCATAACTCATTTGCTTTTCTAAATTCACTGCAGATGATGCAGATATTTTCATCAGCATCCGGTTCATGGAATACACTAGGTTCCAAATTATCCTGCTCATCATCGTCTCAGAGATTGGTGTCATCTTCTGTTGACTCCGATTCAGAAGATTCCAACGTAAAGTTTCGTCGTCCAGACTTGTTCATTATTTTCTTTTTGTGGGGAGCTGCTGCGGATGCCTGTATTTGCTCTTACGCAAATTGGACTTTCTCATTTTCTCCAGTTTTTTCTGCTCCATTTGTTGCAATGAATCCTTATTGGGAGTGGCATTTATTGCAGAATTCTGCTTCTTTTTATTCTGTTGTTTTCCTTGAATCTTGGATGTTGAAGACGACACTGGTGAGAGATCTTAGACGCTGAACGTTATCTGTTTCGAAGTCTATGGAATGGGAGAATTTTCAGAAGGTAGTTGATAGGTAGACTGTGGATGAATTAATGCAAGCAGGTCTTCTCTTATTATCAACGCAGGTTGCTGATCCTGGTTAAGGGCTGGTATAAAGTGATCCTCACTAAACCTGTGAGGGTCTAAAGGATATATCCCTGACGACCTAAATCCGGACACACCTTTGTCCATGGTCGCCACTCTCATGTAAGCCTTATTGAATATGGATGATATATCGTAGGGGGTAATTTTTTGGTGAATATTTGTTTTCATGAATAAATCGCTCTATTAAAAGCTGTAATGAGCTATAAAACGATATATCCAGAGGTTGGAATCTATGTGAAGTGTGGGGTGGAATTGAAACCACAGTGATGTAGTTTGTCTTACAGAATTCAAATATTCCTAATGATCTGTGGCTGCAGTGATCGTTTGCGTGAGGTTTTGTGAATTGTCAGTACATCTACAAACGGCACCTTCTAGTCCACCTTTCTCCAACAAAGGTGTCATTGATTTACGAGGATATATAAATAAAGTAGGAACGAAGGTTCCCGCAGCATTCATTGCACAACACACTGTTATATTTTCCCCTCGCTCCCAACTAGTGACAGATCCCACCTGTTTCTGGCCTTTAGGCCCCAGAATTTTTCTTGGTCTTTGCACCGTTGTGATGCCTGTTTCGTCGACATTAAAAATTCTTGACGACGGAAAGCTGAATTTGCTCATAACAGTTTCTAGATTGTCATAAAAAATTTTAACTTCTGTTGCATTAAATGCGGTTATTCTGCTCAAGTTGATTGATTCTGGTTTTCGTAAACTAAGCTGCGGATTTCTCCTTCGAAAACGGTCTAACCAGTCGAGTCCTGCATATTCGTATGCTAAACGTCTAAGTTCTATAGGGGTTAATCCGTAAAACATTTTTGCTAAACGTAATACGTCATCAGCCATTTCTTTCTCCTGTTCAGCACTGAAAATTGGTTTGCGGCCCATGTAATTTTCCTGAATGTTTCTCTCTCAAAGTGCTTCTTGGGATACGAAATGATATCGCAGCTCGTTTCACAGACATGCCAGATTCTACCGCTTTTGTTGTCGAATCTAAGACTGCACTAGTCCATTTAGCTTTTTCTGTTGTTCTTTTTCGATTTGTAACCATCTGAAAATAAATGAAGTCCTAAAACTAGGTGGGTATACCTACAGTTGTACTAATAGTTACTAACATCGGGGAATCTCGCCACTGGCGGGATTTCCCTAGCTCAACATGGCGGTCTAACCCCAAACCTATTATGAACACCTTTTTAATGAATGTAACATAACCTATACAACAATAATGTGGTGAAATATATGCGAAAGTTTCTTAAAACGCTCAGCTTCTAAATGATCATCTTACATTGAAAATATTATAAGATTAGAATAACTTACCTTTGATAAACGTAAATGGAATAATTAGACGAAACAAACTATTTTCACAAAACTTTACACTACTATTGAAGAACTTGACGAAAGAGCGCCAAAATGTGACAGCTCAATAGAAACAGTTACCGCTAGATGTCGGGAAATGCAATATTTTTGTAAATCATAGACAACCAGAAATTTAAAGGGTGGCGGTATTACTCCCTATGGCGGCATTCCCCCACTCTTCCCTACTTTCATGTTTAATTTGTATTGTTAGCGTATTATTACATTCATACAGATTTTTACTTTTTTGCCACTGTTGTTCATTGTAGTTCCATAATCCAGCTGAAACTACAGATTAATGCGTTTTTGACGATTTTTATTGATGCTGCGGCATCTCAATCAAAAATCTTAGTTAAAAGTCTCATTTTATATAAGAATGGTTTTTTTTGGCATAAATACCATTTCTGGTGCCCATTAGCTTGAAATTTTATATCTAATAATTGATAGCGTCATTTTTACGACTAGTTTACTTGAAAAAATTTCGTCCGGTAGTCATATATGTCCCTATACCGATCTATGATTTTGACATAATAGCCGTATGCCAAATTTCATAAATCCAGCTCAAACGGTCTGGTTTCTATACCAAAAAGGCTATCGATATCAATTTTAAAATATAGTTAACCATTTTTAATTAGTTCAGAAAAACGAGGTTCAAAATTATCTGCGTGTGACATCAGATGGACTTGTTTATTGCAAAATTTAGGAGACGGTAAACAAAGGAACATATGAAGACACAGGAGATGCCGATGTGCTAGCGAGTATCTATTTTAGATAAGATAAACAAAACTACAATAACCTAGCAAAAGTAGATTAGATAAACAAAACTACTGTAACCTAAGAGAAAAAGAAAGTGCACGAGCCGGGAATCGAACCCGCACCAACAGCGTGGAAGATGACTCCTACCACTACACCACCACCGCTCTAGCAGTTTGACATTGAAAAACCTGTGGTTTTACATTGGGACAGCGTTGGTTCTACCTTGGGACAGGGTAAATGTTTGAATATCATAGTTTTTATTCCGTTAAAAGAACCAGAACTAGAAGTAGTAACCAAATGTTTTTTATTATAAAAAAATTGTATTCATATTGAATACAATTTATTTCAAATTAAGATCATGTGGGAATGAAATGTTAAAGGAATGAAACCCGCGACGTTCTATTGAAGTAGGCAATACTGCTGATGTCGTCGACGCTGGGGAATACAAAATGGGTTCTTTGCTTCCTGAGAAATTTTATGGTCACACCTGGGCCGATTTTGTCTTGTTCTGCTACTAATCCAATGTAGTAAACGTCTTCTTTAGTGTTGCCGTCGATCCTCATCTTCAGAACTAAAACAGAATCATGTCCCTCCGGAGCTATCGCCAAGCTCAGGTAATTCTTCATCAGAAGATTACGATGAATGTTTTACAGTTCTGTTAGGATCTTCTCGTTTTCGGCATAACTTGCCTTTCTTACTCCTTTCCTCCTCAATTCTCTGTTTCTCTGGCGTGTCTGCGGGAGTCATATACCTCCCAGGTTTTCGTCGTTTACCACAAGATTGCCTAGGTGGTGCTCTGGGAAATGGGCGAATTTGTTCTGGAGTTACAGCTGTAGATGGTTTCAATGCACGGTTTGTCGATGGTGTCTCTGCTGATTGTTCTATGTTATTTCAGCTGCTGCCGCTCCTGCTGCAGGGTATGGTCTGTTTGTCATTTCAACGGGTAAAGACTCGTCATCTGCGAACACTTCTGCATTAAAGAGCCAGATGTCAGTAACCCGCGGTGACGTTATTTGGCGTGAATGCCAGAGGGAATGCTTTTCCCAGCAATTCTGAGACGTCGTAAATAGAAATAGGCTTTCCGGGGTGGTTGATCATTCAATTCTTTTCAGCTTTATTATAATAGGCTTTAAGAGGCCCAAAGACAGATCGGTCCAATGGTTGAAGTTTATGTCTAGTGTGGGGGGAAAACGTTAGAAAAATTCTGCCGTTTTCTTTCGCCAAATTTATCGCTTCTAATGAAAGGTGATTGTTGCAGAAATATTCTCCAACCCGGTGTATATAAAAAAAAATGAATTGCGTTGTTATTATAGTTACGGAAAAAATGTAACACGAGTTAGTTTAGTTTTTCACAAATATTTAATAATTCATTTTAATTCTTCGAAAATACACGCTCAATCTCTAAATATCATCATATCCTAACCTTAAAAAATATCTCTCGCGTTCTCGCTTAAATTATGTGCACATTTAATTACTATTTACGTTTGTAAGAATTTCACGAATTCTATTGGAGTCGGACATTGTGTAATGTTAGCGTAGTTTTGTATTAAAGTTCAATTGTGTTCTAAAGAAAGTGTTTTCTAAAATCCCATGGTCCTTCGTGTTCTCAAATAAAGTAAGAAGTGTAGGACAAAAATCCTACAGTGACTTTTCGAGGGTTGTCCATAATGAGCAACACTTCCTTGCCACGAAAAGACTTGACCACAGAGATGAAGTGTTTCAGGTATTTCACAAATAGTTCTGCATTGTACCAACCATTTGAAGCTGCCATACCAAGGGTACCGGGTGGTGCATTGTTAATCATGTATTCTTTATAATGAACACGAGAAAATATTATGGCTGGGGGAATAAATGTTCAGCAGCATTAACGCTGGCTATCACTGTAACATTAATTTCCTGAAATAGCTGCTCCAATTTGTTTCGCTTTTATAACACATATGACACGCGATGGCTTGTGAACTGTAGAACAACCCGTTTCGTCAATGTTCCACACGTTTTGAGGTTGAAAGGGTACCTTCCATACATTTGTTGGAGCTTCCCAAAAAATATTTCAACACTTGGTTTGTTGAAACATGCCATTCAACCTAGGCTAGTAGACTCTGGTTTTCGAAGAGATATTCTGTTTTTATATGAACGAAAAGTTCTGTACCACTGTCTCCCTGCGTATCCACGTTCTTTCCACTTTTCTGGATATTTCACGTTGTTTGCTTCGGTGTACTGGAAAGCTAATCTCTTCATTTCGTCCACCGTCACACCAAAGTTCGATTGTGCAGCCTTTAAAATATATGAGAGAAGTTATTCTTCATGCTCAGTGGTCAAGACCTTTTGCGTCGCATTGTTGGCTTCGTATTTGAAATCCGTTTGACCAGGCAACTTGTATTTTTTTATGTGCCTGGCAAGAGTGCTTTTTGATAAACAATAAATTCTCCCTACTTCTCGCACAGACTGTTTGTGATAACATTCTTAACAAATGCCTCAACAATTTCTGCTACCTGTTTCGTCCTCTTTTTCCCTGTGACACTTCTGCCCATCTGTAACAATAGTGAAATTGTACATTAAGTAGTTGGTTGTACCTTAGAACACGTCCCAAGGTACAACCAGCAAAGTGTCCTAAGGTGCAGCCTGGCACACTTGATAGAATGCATTTTCTAGCTAAAAAATAAAAGACTACTTGCTTAAACAAGGCTACGACAGTACTACATTGGCTAATGTGAATAAATTACGCTTACTTTGTTTGTACACGAGCTGGTAGTAGCAGCAAAATTTTAATTTCAAGACGCGAAAATGATAAATCTGTCACTTGACGCTCCGGACAATAACTGAAACCGAATTGCGTTGGTGGGCAGACAAAGGATAGTGTTGCCAACATAACATGTAATTTTGAGAGTTACCGCTAGAGTGGTTGAATTTCCAGAGCAGCTGTCCTAAGGTAAAACCGTCCCAAGGTACAACTCTATCCCCTTGTAATACAATTAGTATACTAAGAGATTTTACATAAGAAAGACTTGGTTTATTTTTTTAAAATACTCAATTCGCAAATATTTTTATTTAATTTTGCTTTAACATTTACAGGGTGTCCTGAAAATAATGGGTCATACTGTACGGACACCTTCTCTGGATTAAAATGTACCGATTTAAATCAACTTACCTTAGTACCAAGTTGCTCCCTTAAGGACATACGAGCCTTTAAAGATTTATTTTGTTTTCTATTTTTATACGCTAACTCATTTATTTTTTGAGTGATGTAATTGAAGTTTGGTTTTTATAGGTTTTTGCACAGAACATGTCTGTAAAATCAGTTTTTTTTGTAAAGTATAGAGGGCGCTTGCAGCAACCTATATGTTTCATTCTCGTTGTCATATTTTTTTGGTATGTGAAAAATTTGACATAATGAGTAAGTTTTTAAAAATTTCATAATAATAGCTTTATAAAAGGTATTCTTGTCGCAAGTCGCTAAACTGCACCATTTCCAAGAAAAATGCATTTAAAATTAGTACTACAGAATTTCTATCACAAATTTTTGTTTCATATTAATTAAGTTCTAGCTCCTCCCAAAAAATTATGTCCACAAATGTACATACAATAAAAAAAAGTAACCAAATTTAAAACATTACAGTTTATTTTCAAAATGTTAACCGGTAACTTCAATACATTTCTGACATCTTTTGAAGAAATTTCTCCTTACTTTATGAAATGATTGATGCTGGTTTATAATATTATTTGCAGCCTCGTTAAGTTGTTGCCACAATTCAGCTCTTGTATTAACTGCGGTGGAATAGACAAGAGCACTTATGTGTCCCCAAAAATAAAAATCCATTGGATTTAAATCAGAACTTCTAGGAGGCCACGGACGTTCACTTCCTCGTCCAACCCAACGATGGGGAAATATATTATTTAAATAGTCTTATACAGCCACAGTGTAATGAGCAGGGACACCATTTTGTATATACCACATATGACCAATATTCACGGACACGTCTTCTAATAAATCAATCAAGTTCTCTCTAAGAAAGTTTAAGTAATTATCGCCAGTTAGATTTGTTGGGAGTTCAAAAGAACCAACAAAATTGTTATTAATGATTCCGCACCAGATGTTAATTTTAAATTCATGCTGGAAATGTCGCTCCAAAGTGGCATGTGGATTTCGTTACTTATATGACTATTATTTCTGTTTAAAGCTCCTCTCCTAGTAAATAAAATTCTACTTACAAATGCTGTATTTTGTCTGTTCTTACGCAGTATAAATTCACAAAAATTTATTCTGGTCAAAAAATTACCGGGCAGTAAATTTTGGACTGTTTATAATGAAAGGGGTAGAGGGAGCATATGTAAAATATTAGATGTTACAGTACGGAATAATCCAACATTTAATGATAACCGGCGAATACTTATTGTTGCGTCATCCTCAACAGTATTTAATAATTATTCTTCTTGTTGAACAGTGCACTGAATAGGTCGCCCGTTATGACGTGTAGCACCCGTTTCACGCAATCTTGCAAATAATCTTGAAAATATTTTGCGATCAGGTTCTCTACGATTTGGATAAGTTTCGGCATAGATTCTTGCTGGAGCGCGTTCATTAAAATATTGTTGGGCATAAATTGCCACCATATCGCTCATTTCACTATTAGAAAATAAGTTATGTCGAGGAATTGTAAAAGAACAATTTAGCTGTGACATAAATTCAACAAACTGCTAGCAAAACAAATTCGAGCAAAAAATTTATCTCTTTTTAACAAAGGAAATAGAATTTAAATAATTTACAGGGAGTAATTATAAATATATCTTTTACTGAATTTTCGTTAAGTTAAAATAAGTAACTGTGACAAACAAATCTTGTACATACGGATAAGTGGATCACACATATTAGAAGTTCGTAGAAATGAATATTAGGTATGATAAAGGTGCACTATCCAACTGGTCTAATGTAATACAAAAAATTTAACCAAAATATCTTAAAGAAAAAGAATGATGGTAACAAACAACATTTTTAAAATAAATATATTTAATATAAATTATATTCGTCGTTTCATAAATTTATTTGTTGGTGTACGTCGTTGGCACTCATTTTTCCTTGTTAATGTTGCTGTCGAATACACTATATTGAATCTTCGAGAGTAATAGAATCTGTCGTACTAATTTTAAATACATTTTTCTTGAAAATGGTGCAGTTTAGCGACTTGCGACAAGTATACCATTTATTTATTATGATAAAAGTTTTAAAAAATACCCATGTCAAATTTTTCACATACCAAAAAATTATGACGAGAATGTAACATATAGGTTGCTGCAAGCGCAAAACGCAAAAACCTATAAAAACCAAATTTAAATTAAATAACTCAAAAAATAAATCTTTAAAGGCTCGTATGTCCTTAAGGGAGCAACTCGGTACTAAGGTAAGTTGACTTAAATCGGTATATTTTAATCCAGAGAAGGTGCTACTGTAGTATGGCCGATTCTTTTCAGGACACTGTATATAACACGAATATCGAAAACATATTTCACACGGGACTTGTGTATTTGTTCTGCACAATACAAAGATAATTTTGAAATGTCTCAAGAATTATTTATTATTCCATTTTTGATGGTACTTCTATAACTTTCTACATCCCAGTTTTCCAACCATTCAAAATCTTGTATTATGGTATGACAGTAGTATAATACGTGGACACTTGAATTCCAACCATCGTTTTGAGTAGAGTAATGAATATCCGAATCCGAATATCAGAAGATATTCAGTTAGACTAAAGTATGGGTGTTAATCGCTTCAAAAACTGACTTGCTCAGGTACCTCTCTCATTTCTGATATTGGATATGTGGTATCCTACCATTGATTGATTATATTCTGAACTTCATGCTTTATAAATACTTTAAAATTATTTTTACCTAATTACTAAATATATTTAAACAGTATTCCACTATAAAGTTGTATAACCACATTTAAGCTCCAAAACTAGGAAACCACAGTTTTACTTCTCCCTATTTGGCTACAACGTAGTCTTTCTGTAGTTTCGGTAGACTCACTGGGTGAATGTTATATTTGATGGTACGTGTTTGGAAGTATTTATTAATTGCGTTTTTTTAACCCTCTTCAGGTTCCCTTACACATTTACGTCCATTAGTAGCACATTTAGTACGTGGAATGTTATATTTTACCTCCCTATATTACCCAAGAACGTATGCTCTATCAATTCTAAGGAACCGCGTACATTTTTCTAGCTATTGGCATGCTACTCCATAAAGGCAAAAATGGAATGTGATGCGTTAAACGGTTATTTGCAAACTGTGCGTAGTAGCATGAGTTGTCTTTGTTAGTTTGTCCAGTTGCTCTTACTTTAATATCCAGATCTTCCATTTGATTTTTGAAATGCAAGTAAAATTTATTATTTTTGTAAGGTGCAATGTGTGTTGAGTTCATATTTACCTTACCACTATCTTCAACGTCAATTTTAGCGACGTCTGTCGCGACACATTTAACCCATTAAATCGCAAGGGTCTCCCCAAAATTGATTAATGGTTTTGTCCATTTCAGGAACGATTTATTATTATTTTGAAAATATATTTTTCATGTTTATTCAAAATGTTTTTAATGACGTCAATAAAAAAAAGTCGGTGCATATACGCACCACTGGTAGGATGTCAGAAATACACTATTGCACGTTTTTACAAAAATGTATTTTAAAATGTACAAAATTCTTAAAAACCAATTAAAATCATGCAAATAATGAAATATATGAATGATTGTTGTATGACAATATAAAAACGACATTGTTTTAAATTTTGGTTTGGTGCATAAACGCGCCACTGGGAGGAACCGTTTCTCAAAATTTATTTTTTGTGGTATTGTTCGAAACATTGAACATGTAAATGTTGATTACATTTTCTACAAATATAAATTGTACGTTTATGATACACTCTACATCGCCTTCTAGACTTATTTATATGCTCTGTTATCATGTGGTTCTCATTATCAAAGCGAACCTCTGCGCTAGTACTCGAAATATTTCTTGGTGTAGTTGTAAGCAAACGTAAAGCAATATAAGATTTAAAGTCCAATAGTGACATTTCGTTCATAGATCATATTGAACAACTTCCAAGAATTTACATCAATGCTGTCTAGAGAGTTTCGAAAAATTGGCCACCACTATTTTTTTCATTATCGTGTAATTCAACACCTCCCATAAATTTGTTGTATTGTGAAACAACGTTGGGTTGACTTATAACGTTTTACACGGGTAATCGGTTCGACGTTGAAAACATTACTGCAGACGGTTACTACAAAATTGTCGTTCCAACGAACAAGAGATATTTTTGTTTCGTCGTGAAATGCTGCATCGTATGATCCACGTTCGAGTTTTGAAATTGTTTTTGCAAGACTACAATTATTTGTTCTGTTTTCTCGAATTGTCCCGGTAGCAAAAAAGCCATTAATTTTCAAATGTACAAAAAGTTTATATATAAGACGAGAAAAAATTGTCAAAAAAAATTTGATGATAACAAATCTAATTTTGAATGTGTTTTTATTACTAGCTCCTGCATATGGAAGAGAATAGAAAAGATAACCATTAGATGAGCAAAGATACCAAAGTTTGAAACCAAACCTTACAGGTTTACCTTTTATGAACATTTTGAACCAATGCCTACCATAATAAGGTACCATTTGCTCATCAATTGATAAATTGAATGCAAAAACGCCCCACTGCAAATTTTTTTTATTGACAATATCTTGAAATGGTCGTACCTTAGCAAATTTATCATTTTTATCAAGATTATCATTGTCCGATAAATGTAAATTTTTCTTTATACTTTGAAATCTGTTTCGTCTCATGCACTTTTATATGATGTCCAATGCCTTTATCTTCCTGAGTGAACCAATACAACGGAATTTGTGGCAGCGTATGATAACCAGAGAAAAGTAAAATACCGACAAATTTCAACAAATCGTCTTTTGTGAGATTGAAATCTTGGCGATTATTATCTTGTTCCAGTTCATCAATAACGTCCTCTAGGGCAGCACTTAACTGTTGTTGAGGCAAATATCTTTTCATAGACATTTTTCAATCCAAAGATATCACAAAATAAAGAATAAAGAGCTTTGAATCGGTAATGTCGTGACACTTTGAAAACTTGTCAACAACTGACCAAAAACGTGCCAAACTTGACATTTTGTGCCAGTTGTACACAAGTGCACCACCCATATTTTATTGCTATTTATTTCTTTGTTATTCAAACTAAAGTAAAAATGTGGGCCGTTTCAGGAAGGAACACTATTGGGCATCTGGTACACATACCCAACAAAGTACAATTTTAGAACAAAAATTTTTATTACGCAGTGTCCAAAAAAAATTTAAATGTTGGTGCATACGTGCACCACAGGGACGTAATGGGTTAATTACCCTATTTGTTTCAAGCCTACTTAAAAACAAAATCTATAAATCTTTAAAAGCCGAATAAATTTCAAATGAAAACCTTCAATATTATAGAGGGAATTTATTTAAATTAAATTGCATGATGGATACTGCAAATGGGGTTGTGGTAATCAAAAGCACACTCAGAAACTCAAAACTTTCCCCACATTCTTTTTAATTCAAATACTAATACATGGTTAACAAAAATTAGTAACTAGTTTCGAAAATTGTCATCTTCAGACCTTAAACTAACAGACAAATTTTATATCGTGTATAAAAACTAACAAATACTTACCAATACATACAAACTTGTTTATACTTAAAGTACAAATATTACTGCGTTGCAGAGAATACGGTTAAAACACTTAAAAAGCGCAAGTTTAAGCAAATTCTAAATATGTTTTGAAATACATATCAGAATAAAGATAGAAACTACCTTATACCTAAGGTTTCATCAAAGGATAGTTTCTATAAGTAAAAATGTAATAAGCTACAAATCCAATCTAAAAAACAACATTAAAACAAATAAGGACTTGAAGAGGAACTCATGTACCTAAAGAATTTTAAAAACAGCTTCCTAAAAAAGAGTATATCACTAAGTAATAACAAACCTTGTTATATTAATACAATCTTGATAGAAACCCAAGACGGGCAAAGTTCACAAGATTCAAACCCATGTTGATATATAGGAGTGAATTAATCCATCTAATTCAGATAAAGTTTTTAAATTTTAAAGTTAATTAATATATAAGCGAAAAACAACCCATGAGGTTAACAGCTAAATGAGGTTAAGTGAAGTAAAAATCCAAACCATTGTGCTAAAATTATATTCTAAATAAAGGAACTTGTAAAGTAATACTGGAAAAAAATGGATGTACTGCTGTGATCAAATTTGACCCGGATTGGTTAAAACAAATGTATTTTCATACAAATCTTTATTATCGCCTTCAAAATAGGCTCCTTTTGAACCAACACAAGCATGCCAACGGTTAATCCAATTTTCCACACACTTCTTATAGAGACCTTTGCTGGGATGGCCTGTAGTTACTTTAGCGAATTTCTTTTTATGGTCTCATGGCGCGTTCCCGGGAACCGACATTTGAGTTTGGGAAACATGAAAAAGTCACCGGGAGCCAAATCTGGCGAATACGGTGTTTGAGCGATGACTTTTGTTTCGCGTTTCGCCAGAAATTCAGTCACAATCAGGCTGGAATGTGACGGCGCATTATCGTGGTGAAAAATGCATGCCCACAAATCCGGCCGTTTACAACGAATTGCTTCAAACCGGCCAAGTAGTATTCTTTATTGACCGTTTGACCGTCTGGTACGAATTCATGGTGAACCACACCACGGTAATCGAAAAAACGACGAGTTTTTCGGCGATGCGCTTCATATCCAAAACATCAACTAAAATGTGTTCAGTCGATCTATAAGAGTTTTGAGATCCTCTGCTATCTCTCTAATGCCAGCCAACACGACGATTTTCGGGCACAATTTCCTTCACTTTTTCAATGTTATCGTCGTCAACAGAGGTGGATGGACGACTCGTATGAGGCAAGTTTTCTACGACCACACGTGCCTCACTGAATGCTTTATGGCATTCAAATACTTGCGGTCGCGATAGAGCAGATTCCCCAAAACACTTCAACATTTTCAATGATTCCGTAACTGTAATTCCATTTGAAACACAAAATTTCCAGCAAACTCGTTCAATTTCTGTTTCCATAGTCAAAATCGCCAGATAAACTTTTCGCGTCGTAAACATATGGCTGCCAAACACACACTAATCGACGTATCCTGCTCAAACTTCACACAAATCTCAAACAAAGTTGTACCAACGTAGAAAAAAAATTTTTGAGTTCAGTTAACGCGCGGCAGTTTTAATGGACCAGTCCAGGTCAAATTTGATCAGCAGGTATTTACTTTAAAACATTTGAAATTTAAGAAAATTTTAATGACATGAACAAGAACCAGCTGTTACATCAGCAGCTGTTCCTCACAGAAGTTGCAAATATACATCATGAGTGAAATTAATTCAAAAAAATATAATCTTTATATCTAAAATTGAGTACTTAATTAAGACAGTACTGCAGGTCTTTCTCTAATTGTTTGTGAATTTCTATTTCCAAAAAATTCTGTTTTTCCCTTTATGACATATATGTAAGATTTCAAAATTACCAAGATCAAAGTTATGATTAGTGGATAATATGTGATGCGGGAAGGATGATCTTTGGGATTATTGCGGATATTATTTTTAACACAATTAATGTGTTCTGCGAACCTATTTTTGAAAGAGCGTCCAGTTTGGCCTATGTAATTACATTACCAAGGACCACATTGCAACTTATAAACACCTGATTGAGAATGCATATCCGCTTTATACTGGGTTTTCGTTAAGGAGGATTTGAGGTTGTAAATGTTGCTGAAAGAAATATTTATATTAAATTGTTTAAACATATTTACGAACTCAAATGAGGAAGGACCTATAACGGGTGTAAATCATATAGGGGCCACCCCTGTAACTTTTAAACGGGTCGTTAGATTTTGTTCAAATTTTGGTGGGTTATATTAGTGCCAGTTTGGGATTTTTTACATAAAAAAAAAACAATATGTCTTTAAATACATACAGTTCATCTGATAAATGTCAACTCGGTCACCATTTTAATTTAATTTTTTTTTTAATTTGCTTATTTTAGATCATTACGACGTCAGCTAAATTATAGATAATTGACGTACAATTACCCCCACAATATTATTTTTCCTAATAATTAATTTTTGTGAAGTTTGTTAACGATCAAATTTAAAAATTAAGGTTTTTTTTTAGCTACAACTCACTGTTCACATTAGAAACATACATGGGCCACCCTGTATATTAAATAGCTCTTTCAAGTACTAATAAAACGATATGCATAGTAATTTCCTTAGTTCCTAAATAAAGCAGTAATTTTTAATTCTCTAATTTTTATTAACACAACATGCTCCTGAAACCGACTCTGTCAAAGTAAAATGGCGTTTGAGTTGACATTTGACAGATGAACTGTGTGTATTTGAAGCCGCAGACTCTAGATATGTAAAAATATACAGGTTGTTCCATTTAAATTTTCAGCTTTTGTGTCATTTCCGGTGAAACCGGAAGTCGGGTCATATTGTTTTTTTATGTAAAAAAATCCCAAACTGGCTCTAATATAACCCATCAAAACTTGAACAAAATCTAACGACCGGTTCAAAAGTTACAGGGGTGGCCCCTATTTGATTTATACCCGGTATACGGAAGAGATCTGAAGTGGAGTTGTTCTTCTGTAATGTTGTCTAAAGTCGTGTGATATTTAATATGAGCGGAATAGATTATCCTATAAAACCATTTTTGAATTAATTCCTTGGGGCAACCGTTGTTGTGTGCAATTTGAAAGATGGTGTTATTAAAATGTGTATTAAAATTTTCTTTATTTAAGGGTGAATTACAACTCTGTTGAAGAAAAACCTAAAAGCTGCTAATTTATGACTTAAAGGATGAAAAAAATTGTAATGAATTACGTGGCCTGTAGTGGTAGGTTTCCTGTAAACACTAATTTGTATGATGTTGTCTTTTTTGGTTAAGGTGAAATCAAGAAATTTGATGGTATTATCCACTTCTTTTTGTAAGGTGAATTTAATATTCTGATGGAAGGAATTTAGAAAATCGTTACACTGACTTAATTCTCTTTCATCACCTTTGAAGATTACTAAAATATGGTCCACGTATCTTCTACAAAAGACGAAACGTTCCTTAATGAAAGGGTTTAGGAAAAACTGTGTTTCTACATCGAATATGAGAATTTCAGAGAGAGGAGGGGAAAATGTTGCTACTCATAGGTAATCCTCTTTTTTGTCTGTAAGTATTATGATTTTGAACATGAAAAAATTTGTTCGTGACAAATTCTAAGGCATTCTCCAGTGAAAAAGCATCCTTCATTTGATAACTACGAGTTGTTGAGATAATTATTATGAATTTCTAAGGATTCGGAGACTAGGGAAAATATTAACTCTATCAAACGAAACTAAAGTATAATGATCATTAAGCTGGAGACTTCAGTGTATGAGCTAGATCAAAGGAGTTGTTGATGGAATAAGGAAATTCAAGACTGATATGCGATCTCAACATGTTATTAAGCCAATTAGAAAGTTTAGAAACTGGAGTCTCTTTGTAAGCCACAATTCACTAGGTAAGGAAACCATCAGAAGTGCGCATGCGGTCAAAATAGTGGCGCCCTTTCAGGGGACTCGATGTACTAATGGGTTAATACACGTTCTTACATAAGCTCAATGATCGTATAATTCTAATGACTAAGTAGAGCCACTTACGTTATAAATTATGGTCTACGGGATATACGTACTGCGGGCATCTAGGAGGGGATAAAATAAAGTTTGGAACCAAATATGCCCAAACACTTTATTTATTCACTAAATTCATATAGTGGATGGCTTAATGCATCAACTCAACTTATTGTGTTTCGGCGTTAGTCATCATTTGGGGCTAAAAACTTAATTGATTCATCAATGTCGTTGGGAAAACAGCTAAACGTATTGCTTCGATCGACAAGAACGAAATGTTTTGGTTTTACGGTGTCGCCATCATTTGGGCCCAAACATACCCAAAAACATTAGTTACACCACTTTCGTTCGAAAAACGGCCAATAGCATTGCTTCCATCCAGAAGGACTAATATGTATCGCCTTCCGTTGCTGGTCATGATTGAGATTAATTTGAGGTTGCGTCATATCCATAATATGCACTTATAAATAATTGTTTGTAAAATGATTAATGAACATTACTTTAGGCAACAATTAAGTTTTAACAAGGTTAATCGGTTTTTAGTATTAAACAAAATTTTACGGCCCTTCTTAATTCAAAGAAAAATTATGCAAATCTGAACCACGTGTATTAATGAAGGCGATCAACGATGAAACGTTTTAACGGATGAATCTATCGAACGCGTTAAAAAAGTCGAGATCGTTAATCGCACATTAATAGTCGAGTTGGTTTTTGTATTGAAAGTACAGAACGCCTGAATTGTTCTTTCCTTCTGACAATACCGTCACTATGACGCAATTCAATCATTGTTGGATGTTTTATACAAATCAACGCAGCTCCTTTTATCAACTTCATTTAAAATCGTTTATTATTAGACCCTATTAATGCATGGTTTGCATAATAACTCGGATTAGTAAATGATTCTCTGAAAAATTAATTTAACTTACAATTTTGCACCGGTTTATGTTTACACTTGGTGCTTCGTCCAATATTTCTTCTAAATGGTCTTCTAAAAAACGTAAATATCCTTGTCCAGTAAGGCGCGCATCTAATACGAAAGGACCGATTAATTGATCATTTAGAATACCGCACCAAACGTTAATGCTAAATCGATGTTGGAAATTGTGTTCTATCGTAGCATGGGGATTTTCGTCCGACCATCGATGATTATTGTGGCAATTGTTAATTCCATCTCGCGTAAATTGAGCTTCATCCGACCACAAAATGTCTTTACACAATCTTCTGTTTTCCCGAATCCAATGACAAAATTGTAGCCTTAAAGGATAATCGCCTTCGTGGAGATTTTGTACTTTTTGCAAATGATAAGCGTTCAAACCTTGTTGCTTAAGTGTTTTCCAAGCCATTGTTTGTGGTATTTCAAATTGGATTGCGATGCGCCTTGTACTTATCTCTGGATTTTCGTCTACCACATCCAGAATATCTTCTTCAAGTCCAACAGCGATTCCGTGTTCTCTTTCAGAAACAATACTTGCACTTGGAAATGTCCCAGTTTCGTCGGAATGTGTAAAAACAGTTTGAAATACTCGCTTGTTAGGAACTCTTCGATTCGGAAAACGACGTCGATACTCCTCCACTGCACGAACATTACTACCATTACAGAACCCATAAACAAATATCATATCGGCATATTCTTTATGACTAAATTTGTGGAGCATTTTACAACTTCATAAAACTAATGTTGAACAACTGTCACTTTAACAACTAACTGTCAGTTTTCATTTCAGTTGCCTACTTTCACCTAATTACACATAAGTTCTGGTTGCGTAATCCAGAAAGTCAACTCTTAAAATAAATACCCTGTTAGGGAATTTTGCAAATATTGGCGATAGTGAGAACGTTCTTGGTGAGAATTTATTAGCCGCCAAATTTAAAGTTACTAAAAGGGCAATAATTATTTTAAAAGTTTCCTTTCTGGATTTCGCTCTCAGAATTACGTGCATAAGGTCAATACATCAACGTACTTCGTAATAGGCAAAATTGATGAGATTTGACATTTTAAGAAAAGTCAATTATCCCTGAAACAAATGAAAATCGGACTTAAACATATGAGTTTATTTTACTTATTTTGGCTTCCTCGACATATCTTTAAAATATTGCCACTTTGATCACCCTGTATATATATATATATATATATATATATATATATATATATATATTTGCAAAAATACAATATGGGTACAGTTTGGATATCAATATGGGTGTTTCACTAATTATTTTAAGTAGTTCAATTAATTTGATATGTTTGTAACAAAAAAATTGATTTCATTAATAATAAATTACAATTAAAATTTTTCAATTAACCTCATCAAAAGATTATTAATATGGCCCTTTAAGTTTCAGTTGGGTTATGTAAAAATTATAATTACTTCTGGATTCTTATGTCATTGTACCTGCGTGTATAAAGGGAATTGGAAATATTTTTTTTTTCTAAAATTAGGGCTACATTAATAGGCGGCATTTATTTCTAACAATTGATGAAATATGTGCATTAATTAAGAAGTTATACCTGCTAGATTGCCTCAATAGGTAGTTACTAATTGATGGAGTAGGAATTCCTTACTATGAAATAGAAGATTCGTGTGTTTTTGCACGCAACTGTCGGAAAAAAGAAGATCCTTGCAATCTGTCTTATATGGCAGTAGGTTTAAGTAATTTAATAACATAAAATTCAGAAGATATAATATTAAAACCTTTCCGTAAATAAGGTAGAAAACAACCTTTCAAGGAAGACCTTTAATGTCATTCAAACATTTGAATACATATTACACATACATCTTAATTTATGTAAATAAATGAACACGCTTATGACGTAAAACAAAACAATTTGTCAGCGACTATAGTATGCTAGTCGTTATATATCTCAGCAGACAATAGTAATAGCATATATTACATACTAATTTTCATTGTTTCACTGTTATTGTCATTACCAACGGGATTAATAAAAATAAATCACTGTTATTTGGTATCCGTCAAATACATTCAGTCAAGAGTTTCTGTTTGTAGAAGAGAATCAATCTCTTTCTCTCTCTTAGACGTTCACATATTTGCGAATAATACTAACGCTTGAATAAAATCGAATGGACTTGGCGATGCACATTTATTTGTTACCATGTAAACGTCGATGTAACAATTATGCATCATGTTTCTGTAATGTTTAATTAAATTTAGTTCACTCGCAAATCTATACTAAATACTAAATTTACTAATTTACTAAAAAACTAAAGTAAAATGGGTATTCAGTCTACTTCTAAAGAGCAGTTAACATTAACGCCACACGATGTTCGGCAAGCAGCTGAAATAGCATCCCTCGACTTATTACCAAGTAAGTAAAAAACTTTACTTGAACGCATACGAGTCGTTTTGTAAATGGAAAGTGGAATCTACATCAGAATCTGGAATCCTTGCGGAGCTAAATGTAAAATACTAATGTTCTACATTGTCGCAGCAACATTCAATGCTCAAAAGTACAATAAGCCTAAACGAAAATGTAAATATTTCTAAATATGCTAAACTACAAGCATATTTAAAACGGCAGTCGGAATGATATGTTACTCCAGAGGATATTAACAAATTTTTGAAGTCTGCGCCATATGATAAATGTCTTCCAACAAAGGTAAGCGTTAAATATTTTTACTAATGTGAACTAACCGTATATCTTTTTGAGATCGCATTAATAATGAGAATAATGGGTGCATGCCGCTCAATTGAACTGTATAACATGAAAATGAGCGAAATTCAAGATTTGGGAATAACACTACTTGTTACACAATCCCTAATGCAAAAACAAAAATTATGCGCAAATTTACAATAACTGGCGAATTTTACGAAATGTGTAAAGAGTATATGTTTAAGCGAGAAGTGAACAGTGACAGGGTTTTTCTCCAGATGAGAAACGCAGAATTAACAAAACAAAAAATTGGCATTAATTCCTTTATAAAAAGGGGTAGAAAACTTCCAAATTCAGAAAACTACTCTGGACCTAGTTTCCGGAGAATTTCCGCTACGATTTTAGTTGATGCGGGTGGTGATATTACTACCTTGAGACGGCATGGGGGCTGGATGTCCACAACGGTAGCGGAAGGTTACATTAATTACTCCTGACAAAATAAAAAGAGTACTACTAACAATTTATAATGCAATTACAAATATTAGCAGCGTAATGTTATTATTATCGGTGAATTACAGGATATTAAACTAATTGAAGTGCCAGCATTGAATATAAAAAATTGTTCTAAATTTACAATTAATATAAATGTTAATAAATAACATTTCCTTATAATTTATGGTTAATATTATAAATGTTAATTCCTCTTTAACTGGTGTGTTTTTGACGATAACTAGATTAATTAGCATTTTATCTAACAACTGAAACAAATCATTTACATGTTCACCATATGTGACAGATCAACATGTCCGTGTTAATTTTAAATGAAATAAGTATTTGAATTAAATTAAAAATATTTGTAGTCGTGGGCAAAGCATAGTATACAACTCGCATATAAGGCTATTAATCACTCCAACGATTTGCTCCACTCGCCTACGGCTCGTTCCGAAAACATCGTTTTCGTGATTAATAAATAGCCTCTCGTATGTGCTCGTTGTATAATATACTATTTTTTACCCTTTTATCATTATCAACTCTAGTATACAAATTTCCCATATTGGAAGGGATGAAATTATTAAGAATTAATATTTCTACGTTCTTTAATTCACCGCAATTCATAAAGGCTCGTTGTTAGGTATAAACAAAGGAACAACAGTGGAATATTTAAATTTTCTGCAAAAATAATTAAATTTGCTTAAGTATTCGAACATACGTTTTAGCATATCACTTATCCGGGTAGCCTGTTCTCGATTCACGATTGATGCAACAATTTTTGGCACTTTTTAATAATTCAATTGCTATTGCTTAAGTTTTGTTCGTCGATTTGGGCAATAAAAGGGTAACACCTTCGACGCCAT
Organism: Vesta saturnalis; assembly: GCA_036346205.1. NCBI lineage: Eukaryota > Metazoa > Arthropoda > Insecta > Coleoptera > Lampyridae > Vesta > Vesta saturnalis. Next base: position 2,581,807 of record JARFJB010000379.1, read on the forward strand.
CTTGAATTGCCTAATTTCGTTTTTATTATTTTTTAAGATCAGATTTTCATCCGCTGTCTTCTTCTTAATAGACAACCTTTAAAGGGTTTCAGCATCTTGTGTCCAGCATCTTTCGTGTCCCTTTTTGGTTTTGCCACCGTCGTGTTTTCGCTTGCTTTTTTATCGGCTACATCTGGAATATGGTTTCAGCATCTTGAAATATAATCCTTTTGGCACGATGAAATATCTTGAAACAGACTTCGACATCATCTTTCTCGCTCCCTCTTAATTCGATCGTAATCTTTTTGGGTTCGAAGTAAACGTAGCATTCTGTTGAGGTATAATTTTCTTGTGGTATAACTAGAAATTGGCAAATGTTGGTTAAATCGGTATCATTACAATGTTTTAATGGCCAACGTCAAAACAGTTTTACTTACGCATCAACAATACTTTTTTTTTGTTTAGTTGCTATCGTACAAATATTTTCTTTCTGCATGTAATATTAAAGATCACTTACTACGAAAAAAAAAATTGTTTGTTTAGTTGCTAACGCCGATACATTTTTTTTTCGAATATGTTGCATGGAATTAAACCCACCGGTGGGTCATACTTGTGTTTTACTGTGGTTTAAGCAGTTTTTTCATCGTCGCGATATGGACTTTTGTGTACCACCGGTGGTACACAGTCATGGAGGTCTTGTTTAATTTCTTTGATATAAAGGTTTGGGTTCAACTTTTTGTTACAAGAAAATGAAAACTTTTGTCTATTGGCAGATTTTATTTGCAGAAATGTGATTTTTTAATTACATGCAAGTTATTTAAAAAAAAATGTTTTAGCTTAGCAAATAATCAAAAAAATCTAGCCGATGGACATCGGTACAACACTTTCTCAAATAAGGAAACTAACTGTTGCCCGCAGCGATTCCCAACTCCGTGTAATATAATAAGATATACTTAACTACAAAATTGTTTTTTCTTATTCACCCTGTATTTTGCAAATCACTGTATATTTTTACATATTTAGATAGCATGAGAAATTAACTTTAAAATGCTTTAGATTTATTTTTGAAACTTTGATATAAATATAAAAAAAAATTAAAATAATAATTTTTTTTGTTATATTCGGCAAAACCGGAAGCGCTAAAAATAATCCAATATAGCAGTTTAGTAGCTATGTATGTCTCCATTTCAAGATTTCATTTTTATTAGAAACATAGTTATAAGGGATTGAAATTTTTTAATTTTAAAATTCCGAACTCCGGTCCTGGATAAGATAGAAATCTCATAAACCTGATTATATTTTCGTTATATGTGACTATAAAATGTGTAAATTTAAAAGCTATACGTTGATAGACCAGTCACTATAACTTGCAATATAATAAGATATACTTACCTACAAAAATTATTTTTTTCTTATTCACCTTATATTTTGCAAATTACTGTATATTTTTACGTATTTGGATAGCATGAGAAATTAGCTTTAAAATATATTAGATTTGTTTTTGAAACTTTGATATAAAATTTTAAAACAATTTAAAAAACATATTTTTTTTTATTTTCGACAAAACCGGAAGCGCTAAAAATATTTTAATATAGCAGTTTAGCAGCTATACACCGTGTGCAAGATAAGTATGCCCACTATGGGGATCTCGGAAACGGTAAGAGATGGAAGGTCGGTTAAATGGAACAAAAGTTACGTATTTGAGAGGATGTATTTATGGTCTTTGTAGAACTCGAATATCTCTTTTAGTTTTTGAGATATTTGAAAAAAATTCAATTTTCTGATTTTCGTTTTTATTTTTTTTTTTACCGTATTTGAAGAGCTACCAAGAAAAGAAGAGCACATTTTCATTGCCACTTTTCTAGCTCTACTTAATGCTGTAATTCAATTTTTGATACAACGTTTCGTTTGTTAGCAACCATCATCAACTTTATTTTTTTAAATACACGAAAAAATTATTTTTGCCATATTTAAATTCTCTCCTTGATTCTGAATTCAACGATATATCACACTTTATATTTTTGATACGTTTCGGATGAGAAAATTCATATTCAATGTAAAACATCGAAAACGGGGTCTTCGAAGATAGCTAGATAGGTGCTACTGTAATCAGATATTAAGCGGCAAACAGACGGCGGAACACGAAAAAAACTGAGTTGAGATTTAAACGGTTTAATAAAAGGATAATCAACTCGGTATTGCAAAAAATGGGGGGGGGGGGGTTACTTTACTTGATTAAAAAAAGTTAATCAGCCGGTGATATAAGATAATTTTATAAATGAAGTTATTTAACGGTTATTAATAAAAGCGCATAGCGTAAAAATTAATTGTTCAGGAAATATAAATGAATGTAATTTATTAATAAAAAATAGACCAGAGTTCTCCAAATAGCTAACAAAAAAAAAGATATTCTAACTAGATAAATGAGTTATCAGCAAATTTATAAAACAAACAGCAAGAAAAAATCAGTTTTAATTAAAAAAATAAAATAAATTTTACGCACGGTTTAAACAATTTATAATCCAAAAAAATTAAAGAATCATGTATTAATCGGTGACAATTCTCCAAATGAATGATACAATGAGATATTCCTAAAGGAAGAAACGCTGAACGATAACCAAGAAAATAACGACTCAGGACCAAAAGTAATTTTGTAAAATAAAATAACTAGGCAACTCTATTGCTGTACGAGGGTAAGGTGAAAAATTCCCGTCCTGACAATGAAAGACTGCGACTTTCAGTTAAAAAATGATTTTATTTTTCTATGTAATTTCCCTTGACTTCAAAATACTTGGTCCAGCGTTTCTCCAACAACAGTATTCCTTCCCGGAAGTGAGAGCCTGGAAGGTTGTGAAAATATTCATCTACGGCCCTCTCGACTTCTTCATTGGATGCGAAGCGCTTCCCAGAAACATATTTCTTCAAGTTTGGGAACAGATTGAAGTCTGAGGGTGCCAAATCAGGAGAATATGGGGGATGGCCGAGCAAATGGTACCTCAAAGCCCGCAGTTTTCCCATCGCTAACGCACCCTTGTGTGCAGGTGCGTTGTCCTGGTGAAAGATGATTTTTTTATTCTTCAATCCAGGCCTCTTCTGGCGAATTTTGGCACCCAGCTGGTCAAGAAGGTTGGGATAATATTCGCTTGTAATTGTTCTGCTTTTTGAAAGGTAATAAATTAGCAGGATCCCTTTCGCACCCAAAAAACGCTGGCTATGACATTTCCGGCAGATATGGTCAATTTTGCTTTCTTTCGCACTGAACCACCGGCTTCTACCCACTGCTTGGATGGCTGTTTCGTTTCTGGCGTATAGTGGTGGGCCCATGTCTCATCCATAGTGACAAATCGCCGCACACAATGGTTTGCATCCGTATTGAATTGGTTCAAAGATTGCTGCGAAAATCGTTTACGCAGACTTTCGCATCCCTAATTATTTGTGCAAGATCTCAACTATCTCACTCGCTTATCGTCCAACACGATATCATGCACTTTTTCAATGGTTTCTAGTGTGGTTACGGTTTTTGGCCGTCCTTCGCGTAGATCATCTTCGAAAGGTGTGCGACCACGTTTAAATTTAGCTGCCCACTTTTTAACGGCTGACATGGAAGAAGCAGAGTCCCCGTAAACTTTTGTCAATTTCGGATGAATTTCCTTAGGAGTTAATCCATCCAAAACGAAGTATTTTATGAACGCAAGATATTCAAGTTTATCCATCTTAACGAAAAACACGCAAGACCTCTGTTGCAAAAACTCGTGTAACAAACTACTTGAGAGAACCAGTTGAAACTTGTCATACCAACTAATAACACGTGCACCCAGGCAGGAAACATACATTTTTTCTGATTGGAACGCCATCTCTGTGTCAGGCAGAGAACTATTCACCTTACCCACGTATGTAAATTATCACTTTTAATTATGTACAATAATCAATTAGGCGGTAAGCTTATAAGCAGATATTTAAGCAACAAAACATTTTAATAAAATTAATCTTTTACTCCATGATTTAAAATAGAATTAAATAACGATAATCAAACGGGTAGAAATTTACTTAATATTCTGAATTTTTAATAAACACTAGGGGATAATAAAAATACTTACCACGGAATATTTATAAACGTAATTTTTAACTAAACTAGAAGTATTAATATGATCATAATATAATTATCACGTGTGTTATTAATTGTACGGTAATAATAACTAGACTTACCTATAACGCAGAGCGGTGGCATGTAAGAACTGGGATTAAGTATATAATTAATGTAATTTAAGGGAATTTCCAATCACTGACTATTATGCACCCTCTATTGCTTTTCCAATACTCTAAAAATCAAATTATAATATTTATGTTTAAAAATCTAAATTTATATAATTATAATGACAATCATTTCAATTAGTAAAACTATATGTATATTATCGTATAAAATTTGTTCAATCAATTAATTTCTGAAATTAAAAATACCGGTCGTTCAAATAAATCTGAGCTGAAATTATACGGAAAATATGTAAGGACTGGGTTTTGTTTCTTTTTTTTATTATGTACCAGATGACGGTTGGAAAAGGTGTTTTTTTTTTGTAAAGGAAGTTTTGTTTCGTTACATACTGAGGACTATAACTGAAGTGTGGTCAAAACGTTTAGATTTATGTAAAACATTAATAACGGAAGTTTTGTTTCGTTACATACTGAGGACTATAACTGAAGTGTGGTCAAAACGTTTAGATTTGTGTAAAACATTAATATAAAATACACCATTGAAAACCCAAAAAAAATCTAAGTATCTCATTTAATTATTTCGGTCGAATATAAAATCCGTTTGTAATTTGAATTTGTTTTTCATACTGCATGACCGATTATCATGGTTTATTCGCCTTATTCATTTAAATGATTGCAAGTAGCATTTTTTTTAGTTAGCCACTCAATTAGCAACAACTTTGCCATTTGGTATTTTACATGTTTAACTGTTTTAGTTTAGTACTCTACTGACTCAATCTGAAGATAGCACAAAAAGACAATTTTGTGGCATTAAATTAATTAATCATGCACCACATCAGCTCTTGTTCTGCCAATACTTGTAGTGTTCTTCAGGGTTAATCTGACGCTAGCAGAACATGATTCTTTTTAAAAAACAAAAAGGATACATTTTTAATTTAGAGAGTTGTTAAAGATTGTTTACGTTTTTTGATTACACTTCCTTGCATCACGTAATTTTTTTTCACCACCCAGATTGGAAAGTTATAAACATATTTCGTTTTCTAGCCCCCCCATTTTAACAAATTTTGTTTTTATACCTTTTGCTTGTATTTGTGTTTCACCATTGTGCACCTGTAAAACATTGGATTGCACGTCCTAACATCCCGACAATCGATTCAGAAGATTTCTAACTGGCACCCCTCTTTTGGTTATTGAACGTTGTTTATGTTGTTTAGATTGCACCCGTTCTGCGCTCCTGTGCACCATATTTTTTCAGGCTGCTAAATTTTGAACAAATTGCGTTCCTGAACCTTAACCCCCTCATTTCTACGAAAGTGACTTTCCTTACCTTTCGCTTGCGTTGGGATTGCACCATTATGCACCACTAAAAGTTTGGATTCGGTTTCCGGACTCTAGCCCCTCCCCACTTTTACAAAAATAATCCTACTGCTTGCACGTACTCACCCCCACTTTTAACTTATTGTGAACGTTTTTATGTTCTTGGATAACACTCATTCTTCACTTCGATACACCGCATTCTTTTTGTTTTTCACCGTTTGGAACCGCTAAGTTTCTAACAAATTGGTTCCCGCATCCTATCCTCACCCCTAACTTTAGCAAAATTGTTTTTTTACCTTTCGCTCGCACGTATATTACAGCATTGTGCACCGTTTTGAATTCCGTTTCCTAACGTTGTTTAGTGATCGATTCTTAACATTACTAACTAACCCCCCCTCCAATTTACATATTGGTGCAATTAATGAAAGTAATTAAAAATTTGATTGGCGGAGCTACTCTATGTATAATTACGTGTTTTCGAAATGCTAATAGGTAACTTAACCAAATTGGATGTTCTGATTGGTTTAAAATCATGCTAATAATAATAATAGAGCTAACAAAAATATTATAAACAAAATTTTATGTTTTATTCACATAAATGACATTTACGAATAATTTACAATCAGTGTAATTTTAGTCTAAATCAGGGGTGGCCAACCCGCGGCCCTCGGGCCCGCGCGATTCATCACACTTTTACAAAATATATTTATTTTATAACAGCCAAAGTAATAAAAACTAATGTATTACAAAAATGCATTATTTGTTCATCCATATATTCAAAAATTAACTGTCGAAATTAACTTTGATTTTACAATAATATTCTTGCGATTATATGACAGATATTGATACCGATGGATCATGTTATGCAAGTAGTTGTAAAAACAGTGAATTACATTCGATCACATGCACTTCTGCATCGGCAATTTAAGGAGTTTCTGAAAGAATTAGATTCTGAATACCCATAATGACGTTGTATACTTCAGTCAAGTCAAATGGTTAAGTCGGGGATGTTTTCAGCGGTTTTATGAGTGACAAACAAAGACCTGTACCAGAATTAACAAATGATGAGCGGTTATTGGATTTATGCTTTTTAGTGGATATTGTCGAAAAACTCAATCTATTAAATATATCATTGCAAGGAAAAGGTTACCTTATAATCGATGCATTTAATCAGACCAAAGAATTTTAAAAGAAATTGTTGTTATTTAAATCGCAATTGAAAAGTAATAACGCTCACCAATTTCCATTGTTGAAAGAATTTAAGAAATCAAAATGTAACAATTACATCAAATATGTAAAAGAAATAAAAAAACTTACAGCTGTTTTTGAAAGCCGATTCAGTAGTTTAGCGTTAGACAAGTAGGTACAAGAAAATTTTTGAAATATATCCCTTTTATGTATTTGGGGACGACTCGATTCGTCCCCAAATTTCCAAATGGAACTGGTTGACTTACAGTGCTATATTGAATTAAAACACATTTTTTAAACATCAGAGTCAAAAATAAAATTTTATAACACTTCACAAAAGAGACATTTTCCAATTTGAGAAATCTGGCACAAAAAGTTGTTACCGCTTATGATTCAACTTACACCTGTGAATCATTTTTTCGAAAATAAAATTGACTAAACACAAAACACGCTCAAACATAAGGGACACTAACCTGCAACACCAATTATGATGTGCAAACGCCCAAATTGAGATCGATTTGCAAAAGCTAAGTGAAATAGTGGAGAAACAAATATCGCACTAGTAAAATTTTTTAATGATTTCACTTTTTTTATTTCATTTATATTTCATTTTTAGTGTTCTAAAGTCCCCTCTCCCTCCCCCACCTATTATGTGAACCATAAAACGGAAATTAATAAAATTTTGGGAAACCTAACTAAGGCACATATACAACGTGTTTGATGGTATTCAGTGACGTAATCATCAAAAATGGCGGACAGGCGTCATTTTAAACGAGATCATATGGCAAGTAATACCTCATTTAAAAGCTCGTTGCAAGTCCTTTTCAACGACATCAACATTAACAACAACAAAGGACTTGAAACGAGCTTTCAGATGAGGTATTACTTGCTATATGATCTCGTTTAAAATCACATTACAAAATGGCGGCTGTCCTCCATTTTTAATGATTACGTCACTGAATACCGTCAAAAACGTTGTATATGTGTCTTAATTCGGTTTCCTAAAATTGTATTAATTTCTCTTTTATGACTCACATAATAGATTTGGGCGGGGATTTAGACGGGCACAGTATATTTATTTACAATGTGCGTTTAGTATCATTAGTGTTATATTTTCTATGTTAACATGTATGAATAATAGTAAACGCAATAATAATAACTCATTATGTTTCAATTTTGCACTCCAAAAAAATGTCTATAGTAGATCTAAATCTAATATGGGGATATATAAATTTATAAGCCCGCGGGCTTAAGATGCATTTCCAAAGTGGCCCGCAAGATCCTTTGGGTTGGCCACCCCTGGTCTAAATAGTTAATTTTGTACACATGACTTCAATGAAGGTATTAATTTAATTAAATCTTTATTTCAACAGAAAATTTTATTTGTCGTTTTTGATTTACCAAAATATTAAAAGATTTGGTTGTTTACAATTTTCGGTATCATCTGAATACAACCTAAGCAAATTTGAAAGTGGATAATCCATTATTTATGCTTATGTTTTGCAGCTTCGCTATCATCTCATGAACCATATCCCTCTTACCAGCTTAGATTGATTACAGATCGTCAGCGCTCTATATGTAGTGGTCTTGTCCATGAACACGATAAATGTTATCATAACTATGCACTTGAACTTTATAGTCAAACTGGTCGTACTTCTATTTAATTAGCGCGGATTGAGCGATGTAAAGAACGGAATATTTATTGATACAACCCAATTTTGGCTAGGTATTAAATTTCATTAAATGTTACCTTTGACTTTGACGCATGCGTAGTGTTTTAGTGCAACGTTTGTGTAGTGTCACTGTTAAAGTTTTAAGCCGTCCGGGAACAAAAGTGACACTTTAGTCACGGTATAACTCAATCAGTCGGGGTAAATAGCTGTCGACACTTAATGGCATTAATGCAATTTTTGTCCAAGATGGCGGTATGAGCGGAGCTTTTGCGTAACACCCATAGTACCAATGAAAAATGTAGCGGATACTTATAAAATAATAAACGTGTTATAAGCGTTTTTCCCTACTTTTTTTGTTTATTAGACCTCAAAATCTACATTTTCTGTTAATCTTGCTAATACTGACAGTCGTTATATTATGTTTCAACTTTTCACACAAACTTACACCAAATTAATTAGGGATCCTACATTTTTATTACATTATTTATTAGATACTTTTCCGTTCGAACAAAATTAATGACAAATTATTTGCAATTAAAGTCACATCATTTAATGATATTTTTGTTTGATTAAATGGTAACACTGTCACTATACACAAATTCAAAACGTTTTATTCTAAACATTAAAATTTTAGAAATAATTAATAATTAATAAATTAACAACACACTCTTCACACAACGGTATTACGATTGAAATTAGGTAAACACTTACAAGTAAAATTTACATTGCACTCAATTACTGTCGAGCTCACCCCTTGTTATCTCTTGGAAACCTAAACAGGAGCTAAGGATTTTTTACGGCAATATTTTACTACACATACATTACCATACTTTTGGTGTTTGCGTTTTAAAGCTATACACACTGTCTTTAAGTAAAATTGAAAAATTGTAACGCAAAAAAGCCAAATATACAAATATAACAGCAAACATGAATTATACCGTTTAAACAACTAGGAATATAGTCAACTATAAATATAATAAACAACAAATAAATAATCAAAATTCATTATGATATAACCAATATAACAAATAACATTTACGCGCTAATTAAATCAAAAAGCAGCGTCTCTTGTGGAGATACTTTCTAACAGTTGGTCCATACTGATTGAGGTATACTGTGCTGTAGTACTTCAAGTTAAGAACTAAATACGGATATTAAAATACTTATCTTTTTTGGGTTTTTTAATGGTTTATGTTAAATTGTACAATCTAAATATTTCGATAACACTTACAGTTATCTTCGTCAGTAGTAATATATCTATTAAAATAATTTCAACATCTCTAACAATTTTAATAGATAATATTACTACTGACGAAGATAACTGTAAGTGTTATCGAAACGTTTAGATTGTATAATTTAACATACACGGTTAAAAAACCCAAAAAAGATAAGTATTTTATTATGTGTAACAATGGTGAAAGTTTACATTTTCAAATACGGATATTGTGTTCTCTCATAGGACTTAATGTTGTACAAGTGAGGGGCGGGGAAAGATAAGGTCCGAATATAAAATAACTTCATTCAAAACTCGAGGTGATTCGTTAGTACTGTTCAGAATCGATTATCAACCATTTGTTAGGAAACGTAATTTAAAATTTTAACGGCACACATGGGCTTTGGGAACGCAATTAGTTTAAACCTTAGAAGCCTAAAACGATGCAAAAGAAAAAGAATGCGGTGTATGGGAGCACAGAACGAGTGCAATCCAACATAAAGCGTTCAATAAATTATAAGTGGGAGAGGATAGGTTAGTAATGTTCGGAATCGATTATCGGACATTTTTTAGTAACTACAACCCAAACTTGCATAATGGTACAATGTAAGTGCAAGATAATTAATAGGTAAAGAAAAAACTCATTTTTGTTAAAGTGGAGGGCTAGGGTCCAGAAACGTAATTTGTTGAAAGCTTAGCAGCTATAATGACGCAAATGAAGAAATGAAGAAGCTGTGGTGCATAAGAGCGCAAGTGAGGGAGGGCATTTGTTAGGAAGTATATTCCATACTTTTAGTGGTCCATAATCGTATACAAGTGCAAGCGAAATCAATGAAGAAAACTTAAAGTGTTGGAAAACAAAATGTGTTCATAACTTTCCAACCTGTGTGGTTCAAAAGAAAAGGCATGTGGTGCAAGGGAGTGGAAAGGAGGTGCAAGCAAAAAACGTAAACAATCTTTAATAAATAGAAAGTGGTGGGGCCAACGTAACGCACCTGATTCAATTGGGATTTTATTGGCACTAATGTCACCATCAGTTTCTGCCGGCCTAACGTCAGTGCTGTTCTGAGTGAACGTTAACCTAGCACAATATAGTATAATTTTTAAGAGTACAATGAACAATACTTTGAGTCATTAAATTGGTATTTTATTAGCGGGTAACTAGTCACCGGGTCAATATTGTATGTTAGCAAATAAATTAAATTCACTGTACAATTTTTATACCAAATCATTTGATTTGTGTTTGAAGTGTTGTCAATCGTTAATATGCAGTCATGGTATCATGTTCTTTATTATGTCGTAATTAAAATTGGTATAATTTGTCTGCGTCTTAGAACACAAGGAACTAGATATGCAAATATTTTTGAGGTTTCATTTTCACCGAACAAAAGTTTGGTATATGAATTCGTTAAATCTGTGTGTGCGTATGTAGCTTTTTTGTGTTAAGGAATATTGAAAATCTTACTTCAGATTCTGAAAAAGGATCAAAAAGTAATAGTGGTCACCATTTGTACCAACTTTGTATCTCACCGGTCAAGCGATCACTCATCCAAGTACCGACCGCGCCCGACGTTGCTTGACTTCGGTGATCGGAAAATTAAGATATGATATACACAGTGAGTATTTTTTGCATTATTTGTATGGGGATCTCGAAAACCATAAGAGTTACACATTTGCTTAAATGGAAAAAGATTTGCTTCTTTAGAAGACTAATCCAGAAACACTTTTGTTGATTTATGAAAATTCATGACTTACTAGATATTTGTAAAAAAGTAAAATCGTTTCAGCTTATTTTTAAAGATAGATCAAAATTGTTTAAATACAATTTGTAGATAATTTTGTGCCGAATAACGTCAGCGTACTACTAGTTTTTTTTTTTAATGGAAACCATAGTTGGCTATGACATTTTTTAATATTGCATTTTTTTTCTGATTGTAATGATGTTAAGGTTGTTTCACTTATATACTTATATACTTATAAATAAAAGCACAATACACGTTTTTCTATTATCAGGTTTAACAAAAATCATATTTTGCCATGGAAAACAAAAGTAAAGCAAGATTCTAGGACGTTTCGTTCCAGGACAGTATTAGTCCAGCGAAAAGTATTTTTTTAGTAAAAGTATTTTATTAAAATACTGAACTAATACTTACACACATAATCTAACCTACCGACGTGTAGTTACCGACTATGGCAATGCCGAAGTATTACTTTATCTAAGGGTAATATATCTAACCTAACCTACCGGCGAGTAGTAATACTTTATCTAAGGCAAAATACACATTTACCGCATAAAGTTGAAATATTTTTATGAATTTGTTTTTTATTCAAACTTTTGTTAGAAATAACCATAAAAATTTTTTAGTTGGACGGCCGTCCTTAGGGCGAACTGTCCAAAGGACGAACAGTCCGCTGGACGAACCGTCCGAGGATGGTCAATCCTGGACGAATCGCCCGTGGACGAAAAGTCCGAATACCGTAAAGCAACTGAAGCGTTGTTTATCTTCATCTTTGATAGTTCGTTCGTTAGTGTAATTCTTATCGGTTTTGTCAGTGTGGAGTTGCTTTAGAAAATTAATTATGGTGTACGTAAATTTCGAGAAATTTGATATGATCGAATGTTACATCACTTTTATATTTAGACACGTTCAAGAATTTATACAACAATTAAAAAGAGTTTGGGAGTTTTAGGAAGCCCAGAAATAGGGGTAATATTGATGAAAACGTGTAGATAAATGTTCTAGCTTATAAACATTCAGTTAGACAAACTTTACACCCTGGTTATGATGAAAGAAGATTAAATTTTTGTAATTGGTTCATAAATATGTGCCATGAAAATAACAACTTTCCGATGCATATCTTATGTACCGACGAAACAGATTTTGCAAACTGTGGTATGTTCAATCGCCATAATGAACACCTGTAGGCCCAAGGAAATCCTCACCGTTTACAAGAAAGACGACGTCAGATTAAGTTTGGCTTCAATTTATGGTGCGGTGTTATTGGTTCGCAGCTTGTTGGTCCATTTGTCTTTAATGGGACTTTAACTGGAAATCGATATTTGCAATTTCTTAGGTAAGATTTTAACAATATCCTAGATGAATTAAATTTACAAACCCGTGCAAACATAGAGTGGTATCAACACGGCGGTGCCCCACCCCACAATCAGGCGCAAGTTACAAAAAAGATGTTTAGATGAAATTTTTCAAACTCGTGGATGGGCAAAATGGTCCTGTTTTATGGGCTGGGCTGCACTTTCCCTGATCTTCACCTTTAGACTTTCTTGTATTTGGAGTAGTAAAAGATCTCGTATATGTGCGATCATATGCAACCCAGCAGGAGCTATAGGAAGCTGTTATTAATGCGTTTAGCAGATTAGATGGGCGTAAAATTAGGGAAACTGTTAACTCCATGTTGAAAAGGTGTCGAATGTGTGTCGATAATAATGGTGGACATTTCGAACACTTAAAGTAGCTTTCATTTGTTTTTCATGCAAGATATGATTTTTGTTAAACCTAATAACGGAAAAACGTGTGTTGTGCTTTTATTTATTAAAATAAATGATAAAACCCTTAAATCATTACAATCAAAAAAAAATGCATTATTAAAATGTGATAGCCAACTATGGTTTCCATTAAAAAAAAATCAACTTTCTTCATAACTTCAAAATGCTAAGCAAAATTAAAAACACTAGCGCGGTGACGTTATTCGGCACAAAATTATCTACAAATTCTATCTAAACAATGTTGTTTATCTTTAGAAATAAACGAATTAAAGCACTGAACGAATTTTGGAGAACTTTACTTTTTTTCAAATATCTTGTAAGCCATGCATTTTCTTAAATCAACAAAATCGTTCTTCAGAACCATCCGTAGGGTAAAGTGGCCGTCCTAGGCCCCGCACGTACCAAAGCCCCGCACCGCGGGGCCTTACTCGCGCTGTAATATTTTTAGTTATAAGTACTAATTTTGACCAACTGACCATGCAATATATGAATGGTTCTTATGGTTAAAGCACCCGAGGTTACAATAGGAACAGGACGCGAGGCCCCGCGCTACGTACAGAAAATCAGCATAATCAGTAGCAGATAGCTCCGAGAACTGCCGATTGTGTCAATTGTGTGTTGTCGGAATGTGTGAGACGTGACCGCGACGCACCACCTCGACGGAGACTATCACAGCAGGCTCTCTTCCTTCCCTCTCTCGCCTCCATGCCACCAAAACAAGCGTACATGACAACATTACACCAGTCATTCATTGTATTGTTGGTGGATGCGTTGGTGCATTTAGAGTCTTGTTTGATGATTTGATGTAATACTAATAGCGTACTAAAGCCTTTGACTGTTTATTGTTAATTTATTATATTGTGTATTGTGTAATTGTTGCCATAAATAAAGAACAAAAGTCCAACAGGGGGCGTTGATCTTGTTTTAATAAGAAGATAAACCCGAAGGTGAAGGTGACGAGATTCACGTGAGTAAACAAATAATTCCAACCACTTCAACTTCTAGTAACAACAAACCCTTAGATAAAGATAAAGATTTGAATATTGTTGGTGTCAACACTATTCGCGATTCTGATGCGGTTGAAACTGGAACAACAGCATCATGTAATTCTTTGAAAAATTTAATTGAGAGCCTACTTTCAGATATCCATGATCCTAGTCTGTGGCCAGACACACTTACACATTCTCAATTTGATGAAATCATACACAAGGGTCCTTTGCAAGTGTCAAATTTTTGTTTTCCAAAAAATGCAGAAAAAAGAGATTTTTCTGCTAAATCTTACAAACATTGCACGGACAACGAAGAACAGGTGCATAGATGTTGGTTAGTTTACAGCAAAAGTAGTGACAAGGACTGTTGCTTATGCTGTAAATTGTACGGTAACAACACTGCTTCTCAGTTAGCTGGTGAAGGTTGTAATGATTGGGCTCACCTTGGTAGGGCGCTTGACAATCACGAGACATCACCAATGCATGGTCAGAACGTTGCAAAGTGAGTAGATTGTGAGATACGCTTAGCTGAAGCGTTAACTATTGATGAAAAACATAGGAACTTGATACAAAAAGAAAAAGAACACTGGCGTGAAGTACTCAAACGAATCGTTTCTAGCATTAAATATTTAGCAAAAAACAATATTGCTTTCAGGTGGTCGAACTGTAAACTATACGAGCCAAACAATGGTAACTTTTTAGGCCTTATTCAAATAATAGCTACGTCTGATCCAGTCATGCAAGAACATTTCACGCGAATTAGATCGTCTGAGATTCACGACCATTATCTAGGAGCCAGTATTCAAAATGAGTTGATTAACCCTTTGAAGACTATCGGGACATATATATCCCACACAAATTTTTAAACTGTCTACTGGTTAATATTTAACCCATTTTGTATGGAATATTTTTCATTTAGGCTTTCTGAGGTACCGGCTACAAAAAAAAAGTGGCAACGTAGCATAAACTTGATATCGGTGTTTTATCAGTCAGTTACTCTATTTAACGTGGTTAATGTGATTATTTGAAGTTTTTATTATTTATCTGCATATTTTTTTGCAAGTGTGTATTTATTTGAAAGAAATACGTGACAAAAAAGGTAATAACATATTTCTAAATAAATTAGGTGTAAGTATTTGGCCAAAATCATCGTTAATATTTTATCGGTTCACATATGTCCCATTAGTCTTTTACTTCGGGTTACGTTTGTCCCAATAGGCATTTTTGTTCCAGATGAGTCGAAGACCGCTTTCTGTAAAAGAACTAGAGGAGGAAATAGAAAAGTTATTTGTAAGTGATGATGATTCGGAAATCGATCCATTTCATGCCAGTAGTTCATCAGACTCCGATTATGCTCCTTCAGATAGCGAGGTGTAAGAAAATGGAAACTGATGAAGACCAGTTGCAAGGAGAAGAAGAACAAGAGGTCGCGCAACAGGGTGTAGATGAAGTAGAGTTAGGGGCTAATGAGGAACAAGAACAAGCAGAAAATATGTGGTTTGTCAATGATGGAAGTTTTATATCTCGCCTTCAGCTTCCTCAAAAACAAGTAAATTGCAATCTTCCTCGAAATTTGACCGAAGTCCAAATATTTCTGAAAGTTTTTCCAAAAAGTCTTCTAAATAATATTGCGCGTTGTACAAATTTACGTTTAGAACAGTTTGAAAAAGACTCTAAGAAAAAACGAATTTTAACCGATTATTATGAAATTATGGTGGTATTAGGAGTCACACTTGTAATGTCTTATAACCGAGTTCCTACATTCAACGACTATTGGTCTCAAAATGAATCGCTTGGAAACGCAGCAATCAAAAAAGCTATTTCCAGAGATCGATGTAAGCTTTTGTGGTCCAAGATGTATTTCAATGACCCTGTAAAACCTACAAATGCTGGTAAATCATATTATATTGAAGATGTCAATTGCCTCAAAACTACTTTTCCAAAATTTCGGACTGAAGCAACCTTCCAAAGTTTAGATGAATCCATGGCGAAATTCAAGGGAAGATATGCGCTCAAGCAGTATCTTCCCATGAAACCCATCAAAAGAGGTATCAAGATATGGGTTCGCAGTGACTCTTGTACCGGTTATGTTTATATCAATGTGTATGAAGGCAAGGATACTGAAAACTCCGAAGGAACTTTAGGAGAAAGAGTGGTGGGAAAATTAAGTAGTACTATTAGGCATCCGCAAGTAGCACTCTGTTTCGATAGATTTTTTGATTCTGTCTATTTACTCGATACAATGCCATATCC
Organism: Vesta saturnalis; assembly: GCA_036346205.1. NCBI lineage: Eukaryota > Metazoa > Arthropoda > Insecta > Coleoptera > Lampyridae > Vesta > Vesta saturnalis. The sequence goes on from JARFJB010000379.1 coordinate 2,598,133, forward strand.
AGCAGTAGCTACATTGATGAAACATAGAAAGAATGTCCCTAAATTTATAAGTAAACTGAAGCGGGGTGATCCTGAATTTAGGGTAAATAATAATGGGACTGTAATCACCAGATGGCAGGACACTAAGGACTTGCAATACGTAATTGTTTTAGTGATAAAGTAACAACTGTAAAACGGACAGGAAAGGACGGTTCTAGAAACGATATACCTTGTCCTGAAATGCTGGAGTTCTATAACCTATACATGGGTGGAGTAGATTTAGCCGACCAGATTATTGGTCTATATGATTTCGATCGAAAGTCGGCTAAATGGTGGAAGAAAGTTTTCTTCGGGCTTTTGATGACATCTGTTGTAAATTCTCATATCTTGTTCAACGATTTACAGAGGAAAGAAAAATCACGTTTTTTGCCGTTTATTATTACTACAGCTGAAGGGTTAATATCACTGGGCAGAGAAAACGCCGCGGTTAAAAGAAGATCAGCTGTATCTTTGGGTCGTCCTACAATGAAAAAACGGAAGATGTTTAACGTTGGCGATCATTTACCTGTAGAATCAAAAACACGCAGAAGATGCCCAACGATGTTCCCTTCAGTTCAAAAAAGAAAAACGAACAACAACTATATGCCAGAGTTGTAACATACCATTATGTAAAACTTGCTTCACACCATATCATTTAAAATAAGTTATGAGTTCTTACCTTTCTTAGTTTTTTAGAAGTAGTAATTATTGTTTCTTTTATATTTCGATGTTTTATTTTCGTAATAAAATATTTTCTTCATGTCTACTGGGTTAATTATGTCCCACTATAAATGTCTGAATGGGATATATATGTCCCATTCAAAATGGCGGTCTTTTGGTTTAAAATTGACGTCAGTAATTTTTTTTCACCAATATTATCCCATCTAACCACAAGGAATGTAAAACAAGTCTTCTCAATTTGAAAAAAAAATCCGACTTCAAAGGGTTAAACTGTTATCTGAAAAAGTGAAAGATAAAAATATTACAGATATAAAAATAGCTAAGTGTTTTTCTTTACTACTAGACTGCACTCCCAACTTGAGCCACCAAGAGCAGTTGTGTGTGGTAATACGTTTTGCTAAGATTAAAAACAATGCAGCAGCAACAAAGAATGAGAACGGGGATGTGAGTGTTGAAGAACATTTTATCAAATTCCTAGACGTCAAGTCAACAAGAGACAAGAACTTAACACATGTCTTACTAGAGGAACTAGATAAACTTGGCTTGGAGATTAAAGATTGTAGGTGGCAAGGATACGACAATGGGTCGAATATGAAGGGTATCCATTCTGGAGTGCAAGCACGAATTTTGAAAATCAACCCAAAAACGTTTTACATGCCCTGTGCAAGTCATAGTTTGAATCTCTTGATTTGTGATGCTCCAAAATGTTCAAAGAGTTTATATAGTTTTTTCAGCGGCAACAAAGCGATGGGGTGTTCTGAAACAACATGTACCAAATCTGACTGTTAAACACTGATGTGATACGAGGTGGGAGAGCAAACTTGAAAGTGTGAAAGCACTTCGTTACCAGATTAAGGAAGTACATGTTGCTTTAGTTGAAGTAGTAGAGACCACTGATGATCCCAAAGCAAAAAGTGAATCTATATCACTTGCAAATGAAATAAGCAGCTATGAGTTTGTAGTAGCATTGGCTACTTGGCATGATGTGCTTTTTGCTGTAAATAGTGTAAGCAAAAACCTGCCGGCAAAAAAATGCACCTTGGCGTAGCATCACAGTTACTTCAAGGGTTGGTGCAGTTTTTCGAGCGATTTAGAGTTGAAGGTTTTGTTGCAGCAACAATAGTTGCAAATGAAATGGGCGTAAAATTGGGAACAGAGCCAAAGTTTCGAGAAATTATGCAAAGAAAGAAAAGGAGAAGGTTCGAGTACGAAGGAGAAGATGAGCTTGTTTCAAAATCTGCTGAACAAAACTTTAAAGTTGAGTATTTTTATTGCATTGTAGATTGCACAGCACAGTTTCTTACGAAAAGTTTTGATCAAATGGTCAGTTACGATGCTGTGTCTGGATTCTTGTGCAATGTGAAAGAACTAAAATCAATAGAACAAGGTAAACTACTGGAGAAGTGCAAAGCCTTAGAGGCCACTTTAAGTTTTGAAGATCAACGGGATATCAACGGAAATGAACTATTTACAGAACTGAAGGTTCTTCGTGAACTTTTTCTTACTGAAATTGAAACAGCTTCTGGGGTTCTAAGATTTATGAACAGAATTCAAAATCCATTTCTAACACCTTCATTGCGTATAGAATTTTACAATCGCTATATATACAGTTGCTATAGTGCAAAAAGGAGGTTTTCTCGCCTAAAGTTGATAAAAACATACTTAAGATCATCCGTAAGCCAAGAAAGGTTAGCGTCTTTGGCAACACTATCTATAGAAGCTGATACTACAGCCAAAGTGAGTTTTGATGAAGTTGTTGATGACTTCGCTGGAATGAAAACAAGAAAAATAAAGGGAAAGTGTAAATGCAAGACAAGGTATAAGATATTAAACTCAAATTACAGTGTTTACGTAGTAAGCTCCAAACAGTGCTATAAAAACTCTACATTTCAGATCAACTTGAAATGAACAAAGTATTTTAAACTGTTTAACAAAATTGTTACATTATGTGATACAACAGTCTAAAATACCATTAAAAATATACTCATTACTTAGGTTAGGTTTAGGAATGTATTTGTATTTTGTGACCTTTATATTTACGATTTTGTTTCTTTACTCGAAAACATGAAAAATGGGTTGTTTCTTTAAAACGATCGTAATGTTTATTTAAGGTTGGTATTATTTAGTTCTAAAAAAATACAATAATCGATTATTGTCATTTACTTTCAAGGAGGCCCCATAAAACTGCATCAGGCCCCGCTTTTGCTAAGGACGGCTCTGAGTATCTGGATTAGTCTTCTAAAGAAGCAAATCTTTCCCCATTTAAGCAAATGTATAACTCGTATGGTTTCCGAGATCCCCATACAAATAATGAAAAAAAAACTTACCCTGTATAATTTCCGATATTTTTATAGAAGTGAGGGGCTTTCGAATTTTTTTTTAAGTTAGCAGCTACCTCTATCTGACATGAAGTTTTAAACGTCTGTTTGGCATAGGTTATTGTTTTTTTAAGAATAAAGTTTAAAATTATTAGTTTGTAGATGCATTTTAATTGTGTTCGGTCTGACGTTCTCAACTTGTTTCTTTTGAAAAAATTACTAATGACTATTATCTTTTAAAAATGCAAAGTTAACGTCAATTCATTACTAGATATTGAACTCAAATCACTCAAATTCTTATTGCTGAAAGTTCCTTTTGAATAATAAAAAAAAACAACGTATGATCTTGGTTTCCACAAAGCAGACGAGTAGTTTGTTTCATACATGCTTATTTGCAACATTACTCTTAAGCAATAAACCATGTAAGGTAATTAATGTTATAGCGTAGCTGGAAGAATCGAGAAAACATGTGATTTTGTAATTTTTTGCCGTTAATTATGAAGTTTATGTAATGGGATTTCACATATAAGGTCTTGATTTTTATGTCATTTTATGTTTAAATAATTATCCACGTTTTAAATGTACACAATTTTCGCTTTCTTATTCTATTCTATAAAAAATAAAACTTCCGATTCTTCCAGTGATTATTCGGTGATTCTAATTAAGGTTAATAAAACGTTAAACCGCCACTTAAATTATGTACATATTCAGTTTCAATTTGACGTATACGTAAATATTGAACAAAAAACTCTTCATCCTTTCCGAAGGTCACATACAATATGCAATCTACACCCAGTATACATAAGGGTGAACTTTCATAATTCTTAAGATTAAGTTGCAGGATGCATCTTTAGCCTTATTGTCGATCGGTAGATTCTGGATTTAAGTGGATAGGTCACAATCGCTCACTTCCCTAATTTTGTTGAAATAATTAGGGCCATATGTTCATAGTTCTCGAATTACAAGATGAACAATTTTCAAATAAACGTAGCGCTTTTAAACACTTTATTTTTTAAATTTCTTAATAAGACCAGAATCGAATTCATACAAGTTGACCATCTATACTTAATCTCGTCCTTATTTTGAATCTAAACTGGTTGGTCCACTTTGAAAGGGTAGTTTCTTACAACAAAAAATACACAGATAGTACCGTTACTATTCTGTATATGTAACTGTAAAATAACTGTACCCTTTAAAAAAAAATTATCTTTTAAATAATGATTTTATCAAATCGACTAAATTCATTTTATGTAAGTACTTAAATTTAAGTTGAGTATAAAAACCATATCACGCACACCCCTCAGACTGTTTCCAACTTTAGTTTCGCTTGCTAAATTCTTTACTAGCAATAATAAAACCTTTAGGAGAAGCAGGTAGATTTAAGTGTACCTGCTTTACAGAAGATTTTATTAGGGTGGGTTTTTGTGAGAGTGCAAAGTATTTCAACTAATCCTCTGTTATAAAGCAGTTATTTTTCAAGATGTAAGCTTGTTTTTTATGTACTTCGAGATGAAACCATGAATAGAAGGAGATTTAGTTACTGCGTGTTGTATACACCTAAAATTATTAGACCGTCCAATACGTGTGTATACTTACCTACTTAAAGTTTCAAATAGGTAGAACAGAAATTAAAATTAAATTTATAGTCACCACCGTTATGCCTCTTTAAATTAATTAATCAATCTATAACATGTTATTATACGACAGTGGAGTGTATCTTAATAAAACTAAAGAAAAGAAAACAAAAAACATTAACAGGTTAGGTGCGTTAACAATAATTTAAGCAGTAATTACTGTGCGTTACTGACCCTCGGGAATTAGTAACTTACACCCAAATCGTGTGCGACGGTAGTATCCTGGGCCAGTAATAACTTTCTTTTTCCAACACCTTTATCGAAAATTCAATTTTCTTCCCTAATTTTCGTGACGAAAGTGCCACTTTTCCTCCCTATGGAGGCAAAATATTTTGGCTCCCGCTAAAAAAATTAATCTTTTATTATATTTATTAAAATGTTGAATTTACATTAATTTTTATTTAATATTTTAAATAAACTAAATTAAAATTTTTCATTGAAAAAATTAAATGTGCAATTTGTAAGATTATTAACCCATTAATGTCCACCAGCTTCGTACCAGAAAAAAAATTAGTAAAAATATTTTTTAATTGAAAGTGTCCTACTTAAACTTAAATTTGCAATATAGTTTGTTTTTTTCTGTAGAGTTTCCTAAAAAAATTGTACTCAAATGAGTACAATAGGACAATATGTTAAAAATTATTCGTTCATAACAAAAACTTATAATAATTTAATATTAGTCAAGTTGCTTTGGTATGTGTGAATCCTTGCGATATTGCAGGCTCACATTCCATTAAAATAAGTAATTTGATTGTTATCTTATTAAATTTAGAATTTACATCAGTTCTACATACATAAACACAAAATTATATCGATTGGGGGCTTGAATCTCGATAGCGCAGTTGGTTAGCGCGGTACTTTAGCAAAGTACAGGTCGTAGGTTCAAATACTACTCGAAGTAAACTTTTTATTTATGTATTTAATAAAATTAATAATAATTTTTAATATGTTAAAAAAATTATTAATTCTAAAAGTGTATTATTTTAAATGTCAGTGATTATAATAAGTAAATAAACTAAGAATGTAATATTTTGAAATACTCCCGTTCCGTGCACAGAGTCACATTACATTTTTCGCATATCTATCTGACCTTCATGTGACACTGACGGCATCTGAGCTGGTTCACAATTTTTTTAGGAAAGTACCCACTCGATTCTTCTAATATACTACGAGGTAATGAACCGGAAGGTCTCTCAGATGCGGATCTTCTTTAATGGTTCGACTGAATCATAGTTTGTAACTGTCGTTACAGCACCATTATTATTCCATCTAACAAATAAACGTAACTTTCTGTTATCATATTGATAATCAAGGAATCTGTGATCAGTTCTGTTTACTTCCAGGGTGGATACAAGTGGAGATTTCTTCATGCGGTTACCATGTACCGTACTGGTAACTGGTATCCCATGTTTTCGAAGTGCACTTGGGTTATGAATTCTTTTTACAAAATCAAATACTTACTCGTGAACCTAACGGAAGTGAAGTCATTTTTTTAGTTGGTGCTTGTCCAGAAGACGGGCTTAGCTCCACAATAGGTATCGAATGAATTGCTTCACCGAGTGATGCCCATAATATTTTACCCTGGATTCGTCAATTGATATTCCCATTGTCGAAATTTTGAATTGAGAATGTCCGTAAGCGGTCAAATTTTATACATTTTGTCTTCACTATTCAGAATTGCGTTATCTGTTAAATGTAAAGATTTTTTGATTTCCGCGAATCTATTTGGACTGATTGTATTTGAAACACATGAAACCCCTAAGTCCTCATCAATATTCCAATAAAGGCGCTCATCAGGTAATTTATGGTACCCAGAGAACAGAAACACACCAGCAAAAACTTTTAATTCTTCTATTGTTGTTACGAAATCATGATTGTTCTTAGAATCCGCATAAATATTGGTTTGGTCCACAATATGTTGCTCCACTTGGTCGTTAAATAGTTTCTCAAAAATCTCTATTACATTCAACCCGCTAAGATCTTGTCGAAGTTCTTCTAACCGACTATCAGCTCCATTGGAGTGCTGCATATCTAATACTGGAGATATTTTCGTCAAATCAGGATTCCCTTTAGAAGATTCCATCTCTCTATTAGTTGCATACTATCCATGTCCTCGATATTATTGACTGTATATTATGAAATTTCGTCTTGGGTAGGTCATCTGCGTCCTCCAAATCAATCTCAATGAGGTCTCTTCCTAGCTCACCAGGAATATCTTCTGGTAGATCTGGACACAATAAATCATCGTCATTGAATTCTTTCTCGTCAATCTGATAATCTACCTCAAGTGGAATTATTACATCAAGTTCTGAATTACCATTTGCTAGTTCAACAGCATCGATTGCAGAAGCTAAGGTCTTAAAAGTCATGCCATAAAAAGGGCTACTTGGAATTCCGTTATTATCCATTGCTGAACATTCTTGGAAAAAGAGTATTAAAAAATTTCCCGTCATGCAAGTATCTTGTGTCTATATACCTAGTGTAGGCCGATGTTTATATGAAAATAACAAAAAAAAACAGAGTACGGCACTGGTCATTACACATTATGGTGTTATTGCATAACCCATAAATTATTTTTATTTTATTTTGCCACCATAATGTTCTTTATTTTATTTTGCCACCATAATGTTCTTTATTTTATTTTGCCACCATAATGTTCTTTATACGCCCCCAAATGCGGGCGTAATGTGGTCTTTATAGCACGGAAATGTCATTGTTACTAAGCAGCATGATTGACAGCAAACACATGACATGATATGTCACGTAAGTTGAAAGACAACAACCTTACTATACAACCTTTATTAATAAAAATAATAGTAATGAAACTTATTCTTTATAAAAATTGAAAATACAGTTGGATGGATTTGAAATTGTAACTCCAGATGAGCCAACACCAAAGCTGACAGTTCCTTCGCCGTTTTGTGGTATACTTATAGCTGCTGTACCAGTAATGTTCTGAGCAATTTTAATTTTATTTTGCAGAGAATTCTTTACATATGATTCGGCTACTTTATCCGATCGCCATCCACCAAGCTGCTTCAGTGCCCTTGTATCACCGCCGCTTTCTGCAAAGATCGTCGCCGTACTCCTGCGAAAGCAGTGCCCTGTGTACTTATAGGCATCCGGTAGATTGAGGAACTCTGATATTATCCTCGGCATTTTGCCTAAGGTGTTTTTCCCAACAGTCTGAGCACTACATTTGCCATTATGATACGACAAAAACAAGCTGTCAATTTTAGTATGTTCTGGTCGCAATGCTGCATATTTTCGGTACAAAGAGACGTAATCAACCAATCCATCGCTTGGTACAATTGTAAATTGCCTCGAAGTATAAGTTTTGGTTTTTTTGATCTTCACTAATAGCACTGATACCTCAGTTGTTACGTCCTGTACAGCCAAATCGTGGAGTTCTTCGCGACGACATGCTCCAAAAATACCAAAGGCTGTGACAACCTATAAAACACAATAATTTTTATAATGAGAATTGGAAAAAAAAAACTAAAATCGTTATACCTTAACTAACAAGTACGTATGATCAGGCGCCTTCAACATGAATTCTTCAATTTGATGCCGCTGCAATACATAGGACTTTTTAGCTTGATCACCTACAGAATTATTCTTCATGAATTCTGTGAGCATGGAAAAACGAGATATATCAACATCTTCCTTCTACTTGAACATCTTTTTCAATTTAGAATATAAACACCACAGTGACGACGGCTTATAGATCTTTGATTGCAAAAATAGATATTTATTGAATAGAGATAATTGACTAATGTATATATATACAATCCCTTACCATTTGCGACAAGTATGCCATCACAACTTTTTCATCACATTTTGTGGACACATTTTTTTCGAAACCTTTTCGTACTCTTTTATGTATAAATATTTCGATTTGCTTGAAATTATTTTTGCCTGGGCGGCCTCAAATTCATCTAAAATTTCTTGTGAATAAGTTTTGCGTTTTCACCTTCCATTTTAGAATGCAAATTATTTACAAACAAACAGTACCTTAGCAACAATTTAGCAAATCTACTTTTTGAATTAAAATCGTTGAAGAGTTTATGTGAAAAATGAATCGAATTCCATTTTTTTGTGGAAATGTTTTAGTTCCTAGGGTTATGGTGAAAATAAGTGGTGAGGTAAATGCAAGAAAGCAGGAAATTGTGATTGCACGTCGCCAAGCAAATCTACCAGGGCGGGTCATAATAGAAGAAACTCGAATCTACAATGTCTGCAATATTTCTATTGTAAGGGAAATTCAAACAATAGACAATAACCTAAATTGTTTGCAATTAAATCTGCTACAAAGGTCAACTCACTTATGCTGCATTTGTAACGATGGGAATGATATACATATAATATCCATGAAAGGTAGAATTAATATTTTTGTTGAGAGAGATACGTGCCAGAAAATACGTACTGCTGTAATATTCATTTGGATGAGAATGGTAATCTGTTTGAGTTTCTGCTCCCTGGGTTACGATATGTAAATCGGTTATTATTAGCAGGTAATGATATTTATATTTTTTTAAAAGCATTACGTAAGGAAATTAAGAAAAAACGCTACCACACGGCTTACGAAGACGAAAATAACTTCACAGATTCTCAATTTAAAGCAGTTTCTCCTATAACCAAAGATCAATTTAATAATCTTTTCAACTTTTGTGACCCCGTAAGAATAGGAAAATCTTTGAGATATGTAAGTAAAAAAGATCTCTTAGCATTCCTGTGCAAGTAATGACAAGGTCTTAGTGATAGTTTTTTAGCGGTTATTTTTAATTATTCCACAAGACAACAAGCCAGTTTAGCTATATCTCTAGTTAGACAATCTCTTTCTGCAAGATTTGTACCACAAAATATTGGATTTACTGCTACAACAAGAAACAGCTACATCGAAAATCATGTAACTCCTTCGTCTATATAATCAAAACCTGGATCGGCCTCAAGTTATAGTGTATAATGACTGTACTTATCTAGAAATAGAGAAAAGTTCTTGTTGCGGCAGTCCTACTGTACTTATAAGGGTAAACATCTTATCAAGCCATCTCTGCTTGTTGCCCCCAGCGGATTTATTCTAGACATTCAAGGGCCATATTTTTCAAATTCTGAAAACAACGATGCTAACATACTTATAAGTGAATTTAATAGAGATGTGAATGGAATGCGTGAATGGTTTAATGGAGATATTTTCATTCTCGACCGCGGGTACTTGGATGCTATTCCAGCTTTAAATAGATTAGGTATTAATTTTAAAATGTCAGCCTTTTTGCCCAGAGGTCAGCTACAGTTATCCACAGAAGAGGCTAATGATAGTCGTCTCGTTACGAAAACCAGGTGGATAGTAGAAGCACGCAATGGGCACTTAAAATCAATTTTCAAATTTTTTAGCTTTAAGATAAATACACCCCACGTTTGTAATATTGCTGATTTTCTTAAAATAGCTGGAGCAATTATAAATAAATATTTTCCACCCATTTTAATGCAAGATACTACTATTGAGCTAACTGAAAATATTCTTTAAAAAGTTCAAGAGCCAAATGTTGTTCAAGCCAGGGTTGAGGAGGAAAACTTACGCGCTAGAAGGGGCAGATGGGTTGATTTAAATGAAATTATCGTTCCCTCATTCCCACGTTTGTCACATTACTATCTTAAAGAGTTAACTGTAGGTATCTTTCAATTAAAGCTTGCTCCTTCTTATATACAGGACAATGAAATAGAGGACCGCCAGGTTCAATATCAATTTGATGAAAACTACGAACCCGGTTTTATACGGGTATTTGTGCCGAATAATGAGGAAGAAGAACCTAACCCAATATTAGGTGCTTACTGCACCTGCAAGGCTGGTGCCAGAACTTTAGGTACTTGTTCTCATGTGGCAGCTGTACTATGGTTTTTAGGATACGCTAGGTATCAAGAGCTAATCAAATATCCTTCTACAAATGTTTTAAATCATATACTAAATGCAAATAATGTGGAGGTGATAGACATTTAACATTTGATTATGCAACTTTTTGATTTCTATGACAATGGTTATATCAAGACCAAAAATTATTTACTGTTTTCTGCCTCATGAGTTCAGTTAACTGATATCTTATTAAGCTTAGATATTTTTAATATATTAAAATACGTTCATTAACGTTTCTTATTTCCAATGACTGTACAAAGCGGTAGTGATGATGGAGGTAGACCTGCGAAACCGGTCTGTAGAACAGTGAAGACACTAGTATCTTAAAAAAATTTCTTTTCTTAGTTTTGCAAAATAAAGATGAACTTCGACAAGCGCCTTCTTTATCAAAAGAATCTACTAAAAACTTTATTAGAAAATAGTGAGCATAATAAATGAAGCACATCTAACCTTTCTATCTGTCAATCTCCAAAAGCTTTGTATTTCCCAACGACATCCAATTGCAAGGGATTTTTTATGTTAATGGTTTTTTCCGTACCTATATGAAGTTTAAGATATCGCTTTGGTCCTTTGTACTTGGACACCCAGTATCAGTATAAACACATCGTGACTATTATGTAGGTATATACATTTAGCAAATGGTTTATTTTAATATAGACATTTCAATTAATATTATTTACGGCGAGTGTAATAGAATTGTTGAACGGACCTGCCGTGTTTTTGCAGAAAGATATCCAAATCGACCAAATGCAGCTGGTGATATTGTAAGAAGATTGCTTAAAAGCTGCCGTCAGTTTGGTAAATTTAAGACAAAAATTAATAAAAATAAACCACTAGTGGACAGTGACATAAACGAAATTAATGTTTTGGGTTATTTTACGGTCTCTCCAAATGCCTCCATTAGAGATTGTGAGAGAGATCTTACTTTGCCGACGAGAACAATTCATCGCATTTTAAAAAAACACAAATGGAAACCATTTTCATATCATTTGGTGCAACACTTACAATTCGGTGATCTTTCTCGAAGGGTAGAATTCTGTGAATGGTTTTTAATGAAGACCCAAGAGGATGAAAACTTCATAAAAAAAGTTATATGGTGTGATGAAGCAAAGTTTAGCATAATTCCCATTTTTGGTCTAATGAAAATCTACATGTTAGTAGAGAACGTTATTTCCAAGATAGTTGGAGTTTTAATGTTTTTTGTGCAATAAAAGACGATAAAATTTTAGCATTAAAATTTTATGATGAAAATTGAAATGGTACAAGATATTGCCACATTTTAGAAGAAGCCATACGACCGGCGTTACATACTTTAAGAAATGGAGAGACGGCTTCAGCTTGGTATCAGCAAGATGGAACACCTCTTCATAACTTTGGGCCTGTTGCTCAGCATCTCTACGACATGTTTGATGATAGATGGATTGCCAATCAGGGTCCGTTTCGTTGGCCAGCTCGCTCTCCTGGTTCGGCTCCTCTAGATTTTGGTATTTGGGGTTACATTAAAAATCATGTATTTTCCAAACCTGTTACGACAAAGGAAGATATGATGCAGAGAGTCTTACTTGCTTTTAATTCTCTAACACCCGACGATATTTCCAGAATTACAAAACATAACTTAATGAAAAGGATTCATAAATGTTCAGAAGTAGATGGTGCTAATTTTGAACCTTATTATAAAACTTTATTTGTTTAATATTACATGTAAGTTATTTTTGTTTGTAAGTTATCTAATTAAATTAATACAAAATACCTAGTCAACGTTTTTAATGATATCCACAATTAATAATCCTTTCAGGCTATTGGTTACTTTTCAGAATTAATAACTTATGAAAAAATACAAAATATCACCTTAAATAATGGAAATCATGGCCTACCCTTTGTTCCAGTTTCATGGTGAAAATAAAATAAAACATTGTATACCACGGGCATAATCGTAGATTATGGCTCTCAGGAATATAAAAGCCCTCCGCTTCGCGTCGGGCTTTTAACATTCCCTTGACCCATAATCTTCTGATTATGCCCTTAATACATAAATATCTATTAACGCGTATATCCATTCAGACTTCTTTACAATGTAAGTGATTGTGTATAATTTTAACTCCTCAAATTGTATAAACAATATGCAGAACTCTGGTAATTCCTAGTTCAAATAAAACGTTAAGAATGGAAATTTTTCAACACTACTATCACAGTTGTATTAAAGTGACACTAGTAAACAATGAATTTATGGTTCACTTAGAAAATATGCCGAAGTGCGACGTTCAGATAGTGATATTGTGTACGTACTCAAACGAGTACGCTGGGCGCTAATGGGTTAAAACTAATTGGATTCGTGAAATTAGCTGGGATATTCTTCATATCGTAACCGAAGGAAATGTTGGAAGAGGCATGTCGCTGAAGAAATATCTGATTATAATAGTTGATGAAGAAGTTGGTCCATTAATAATTTGATTAGCAACTTGGCATTTCTTTGAAATAGATTGGTCTAAATAACCTTCTGCAACCGTTGTCGATCGCCAGCCCCCATCTTTTTTCACTGTGATCAACAATAGTAATGCAGAATTCCTTCTTAAACTGTGTCCTGTATAAAGTTCCGGATTAGGTAACTTCAAGCATTTAGCAATTTTGTGGGGTATTTTTGACATAATGTTCTTACCCACCACTTGCACTGAACATTTTGATTTACCATAATAAATAAAGAAACGTGAGACCATTTACGTTTCTTTGTTTATTATGGTCGGTCGGTCTCAGAGAGGCATATCTTCTAATCAATTCAAGAACGTTAATGCCTCTAATAGTACTATTTGTGATTATAAATACTCTTTGTATATTGGTTTTTGTATCCGGAAGGGTTATTACTATAATATCTCCCTTATCTTGAACATCTTCAACAGCCATTTGGCACAATTCATCACACCGGCAAGCACCACAGATAGCAATAATTAGAGCAACCTTAACGATAACAATGAATTAATAGTGAAAAATATTAATACTAAATAGAAAAATACCTTAGATATTAAATACTGTTCATCAGATGCTTCGATAATAAAATTATGAATTTCCTCTCTGGTAAAAGTAGCTTGCATCCAGCTCTCTTTTTTTTTGTCAAAATTGTCACTAATTTAGGAAATTTTATATCGAAATCTTCTTTTATTAAAACAGTTGATCGACACATGGACCATTTTGATCATAGTGTTGAAGATCGTAAATTTTTTGATAGTTGTAGAAAATAGGCTAAAATTACCTCTTCACTTATCCTCTTAACTTTTCTTTCCCTCATCCAACATAACAAGAAATCGTATTCCTTTTCATACCGTAGTTGTGATTTTTCTGGTAATAAATTTAAATTTAATATTTTCGCCTCGTCCATGATGTCTTCAGGAATTGAATTTTCTTCAATCTCTGCCATTTTCTTGAGAACGCAACGTTTTTTCTAGACAAAACTGTGGATCAATAAAAAAATTCTAAATTTTCGAATGTTTGTTGTTCTGACTCGACGCTAAATTTCCAAATTCACATTTTTATTTATTATTTACAATTTTCATAAAGGTGTTGGAAAAAATCTTATGTATTACACTGGAGTAAAGTGTCTTTTCCTCCCTTCTGCAGTTGCTGCTATCGCCTCTGCAGTCGGGAGGAAAACCACCACTTTCCTTCCTAGCAATACAAATAGCTATTTTTTTTTAATTCTATGGATATGTTTAACTTATATTGCAATTTTGTAATCGTTACTTCTAATACATAAACACAAAAGTGGTGTATAACTAAGTATATAAACTTTTTCGTTTATGTATTTAATTTCAATATTTATTTGTTTTTCTAATTTTATGTAAACGAGGGTGAATCCGCTAGATCTCGACCACCAGTTAGTTCTCGACCATTTTATCATTTAAACACAAATATGAAAAATCTAAACCCTATTTTGAAAAATTGAACGTCTTTCATGCAAAAAATCAGTTGATAATGCGATGTTACAGCAGTCGCATCGTGCTTTGTGTTGTGTGCAAAAATATTAAGTGAAAATAGTAAGTAAATGTTTATAATATTATAATGAAAGCTCTAATGTTTTAGATCGTTAAGGACGGTTTTCTGGTACATTTTTGAAAAAAAATTACGAAAACTTACGTTTTTTATTAAATAATAGGTGGTCGCGAACTAAATTTAGGATTTTTGTGGTTCTTAGTTGTCGGTCGGATGGTCGAGAATTAAAATTTGGCGACCATCTTATTTTCGTCAATTTAGGGTTTTTAGAACCGTTTCTATAAAGCTTTATTTATTGAATTTAGGTGATAAAATATTTTTTTTTATCTTTTAGTTTGTGACCATCTTTTTATGTTCATGAATTATATAAATATAGTCGCGTATCTTGGTGGTCGAGAACTAGTTTGATCTCAGTTAATTCTCGACTATCAGGCTATCTCGGTGGCCGAGAACTAATTCATCTTAAGTTAGTTCTCAAACACCAGATTTTTTCATGCATTTAATTTAAAAAATGTCAGTTTTAAGCTAAGTAGGTACTTTTTTTCAGTGGTGCGTTCTAAGAAAAAATCTACTTATGTGAAAAAGAAAGACACGAAAAAGAAAAATGCTTCAGTATTCTCCGTAGAACCTAAAAGATGCTCTTAAAGATATAAAAGAGAATGGAATTAAAATTCGAGAAGCTAGTAGAAAGTACTTGGTACCGAAAACCACTTTAATTGATACATTATCTGGAAGAAAGCCTGAACACCTCTTAGCTAAATGCGGGTTTCCAATAAATAAAGGTATGCTCCTAGAAACAGTTTCAAAAATATCCAAGGAATCTAATGAAGAACTGTTTAAAAATGGCACACCAGGGCAAACTTAGTATTTGGGATTTTTGAGAAGAAATCCTGAGATATTCTTAAGAGAAGCTGAGAGTATAAACAAGGCTCGGGCAGTGGTCAGTGAGACCACAATTAGAAAATGGTTTTCAGAATTGCATGAGTTCCTAAAAGAAAATGACCTAATGCATATCTTTAGTGATGCTAGAATAATTTTTAATGGTGACGTGTCGAAATTTTGTTTGTGCCCAAAATCGGGAAAAGTTTTAGGACCGAGGGGGTATAAAAATTTATACAGCATTAAACTTGGCAATGAAAAGGAAAATCTTACGGTTCTCTCGATGTTTAATGCCAGTGGAATCATTTCTCCATCTTTAGTATTGTTTGCATATGTCAGACCTCCAAGATCAGTTGTTGAAAATATGCCAAGTGGCTTAGGCAAATCAGAAAAAGGATGGATGACATCGGATGTTTTTTTTTAGTACATTGTAAACGATTTTCATAAATGGGCATTAGAAAAGAACATTCCTAAACCATTAATAATTTTTATATAATAAATAAATAATAAATCGCATATGACTCTGATATTAAGCAAATGGTGTGAAGAAAACCATGTTCTTTTGTATGCTCTACCTCCAAATACAACTCCAACCTGCAAGTGCATTTAAGCCTATGAAATCGGACTGGAAAAAATCCGTTTGCAACTGGAAAAACAGACCAGAGAATATTAACTGTTCTGTAAGTAAAGTAAATTTTTGCGGCATATTTAATGAGGTCCTATCCAACACAGAAGATTTTAAAGTCAACATAAAAAGTGGATTTAGGAAAAGTGGTCTATTTCCATTAGATCCCAATGCTGTGGACTATACAAAATGTGTAAAGGATATTGCAGAAAATCTTGAAACACCAACAATATATTGGCTATATTTCTCAGAGAGATATAAGATCAGCAAGAACAGTTATTTTAGCAATTCAGAAAAATTTTGATTCATATGGTATAAGCACGGAAGTTATTTTAAACGAAATTAATTGTCTGCAAGGAACTCTTCAAAAATCTTCACCGTCTAAACAAGGAAGCGTTAATAAAAACATAAACAGGATTCAAGACACATCATCAGAGTTGCCACAAGCAGGGCCTTCAAATTTCAATAACAATATCATCACACCAAGTATGCCTGCTGAATTCATTGATGTTACCATGGGTATATTGACAAATGTAAGTTTAGGGGGTACTTTTACGTCATCTTTTATAAACGACATAGAAAATAATGAGGTAATATTTGAATTTTCCGACTTGAATGGAATTAAATGGTCCTACTATTACTTCTGATGGCAACCTTAATTGCAAAATTAACATTCTCGATAACGACGTTAATATTAAAACTTATTCTGAGAAAGTCAGTGCTCTAAGTGCCATTACTATTTCACCTGATAATATCCGTAATAGGGAAAATGACTTTTCCGATACTGACCTAAAGATTGAAACTAATTTTAAGAAAGGCAATGATTTAAGTGTCATTTCTCTTATTCCTAATGATGATGTTCCCGATAGCAACCAAAATATAGAAGCTAGTGTTGAGAATGTCAATGTTCCAAGTGCCATTACTATCACTTCTAGCAATAATACAGAGTGTGGCGCGAAGAGTTTTGATTAAAAGTAATGGCGGATACAGTTATGTTAAAAATCTGAAATTACGAAGTTGTAGGTTTTGGATGACGCTGAGTTCAAATATAATATTGTCCTGAATGTGGCACTTCCGGTTATACCGGAAGTAGACGTCAACTTTGTTATTTTAAATGGAACCTAATATTTTTTATATATTTTATTTTACATGAAATTCTAGATAAAATTTGTGCACAATGTCCTATACCAAAAATTTTCGAGATATTTAGATTTTTTTAAAATTTTGAAAAATGCTAGTCACGTTGAATAACGATATCTCCATTAATAACGAAGCTAGTGACGTGAAATTGTAACCAATAAACAACAAGCGCTTACCCGTTAACTCCATACACCCATGTCATTGTTATTTATACAGGGTGTTTTAATTTACCGCCAACATGCACAATTTAAATCGTTTATAAGTTGCTTACTTTAAATACATTTTATTACATTTTCCGCTGTATTTTATTAAGCCAATTCGTTTGGTATCAGTATTCCCTATACCTAAACCCAACCACTTTTGAGATATTTCATTATCTTAGTTAAAACATAACAACATTAATTATTTCAACATTAGTAAAGGGTAGGTCATGATTTCCATTATTTAAGGTGATATTTTGTTATTTTTCATAAGTTATTAATTCTGAAAAGTAACCAATAGCCTGAAGAATTATTAATTGTGGATATCAGTAAAAACGTTGACTAGGTATTTTGTATTAATTTAATTAGATAACTTACAAACAAAAATAACTAAATGTAATATTAAACAAATAAAGTTTTATAATAAGTGTTCAAAATTAGCACCATCTACTTCTAAACATTTATGAATCCTATTCATTAAGTTGTCTTCTAATTCTGGAAATATGGTAGGGTGTTAGAGAATTAAAAGCAAGTAAGACCCTCTGCATCATATCTTCCTTTGTCGTAACATTTTCCGCTGTATTTTTTTAAGCCAATTCGTTTGGTATCGGTATTCCCTATACCTAAATCCAACCACTTTTGAGATATTTCATTATCTTAGTTAAAACATAACAACACTTAATTATTTCAACATTAGTAAAGGGTAGGCCATGGCTGTCAGAGATTTGATAGTTAGAACGTTAATTGTTATGTTGTTTTGACAGTTTTCTGTACCAGTTTGTATTTCATAGTAAATAACGGCAAATGTAGGATTTACTAATGATGATTTTTAAATCTTATATTATTTACGGCGAGTGTAATAGAATTGTTGAACGGACTTGCCGTGTTTTGCAGAAAGATATCCAAATCGACCAATGCAACTGGTAATATTGTAAGAAGATTGCTTAAAAACTGCCGTCAGTTTGGTCAATTTAAGACAAAAATTAATAAAAATAAACCACTAGTGGACAGTGACATAAATGAAATTAATGTTTTGGGTTATTTTACGGCCTCCAAATGCCTCCATTGAGATTGTGAGAGAGATCTTACTTTGTTGACCAGAACAATTCATCGCATTTTAAAAACGCAAATGGAAACCATTTTCATATCATTTGGTGCAACACTTACAATTAGGTGATCTTCCTCGAAGGGTAGAATTCTGTGAATGGTTTTAATGAAGACCCAAGAGATGAAAACTTCATAAAAAAGTTATATGGTGTGATGAAGCAAAGTTTAGCAAAATGGATAATTTAATCGACATAATTCCCATTTTTGGTATAATGAAAATCCACATGTTAGTAGAGAACGTTATTTCCAAGATAGTTGGAGTTTTAATGTTTTTTGTGCAATAAAAGACGATAAAATTTTAGCATTAAAATTTTATGATGAAAATTTAAATGGTACAAGATATTGCCACATTTTAGAAGAAACCATACGACCGGCGTTACATACTTTAAGAAATGGAGAGGCGGCTTCAGCTTGGTATCAGCAAGATGGAGCACCTCTTCATAACTTTGGGCCTGTTGCTAGCATCTCTACGACATGTGTGATGATAGATGGATTGCCAATCAGGGTCCGTTTCGTTGGCCAGCTCGCTCTCCTGATTTGGCTCCTCTAGATTTTGGTATTTGGGGTTACATTAAAAATCAGGTATTTTCCAAACCTGTTACGACAAAGGAAGATATGATGCAGAGAGTCTTACTTGCTTTTAATTCTCTAACACCCGACCATATTTCCAGATTTACAAGACATAACTTTATGAAAAGGATTCATAAATGTTTAGAAGTGATGGTGCTAATTTTGAACACTTATTATAAAACTTTATTTGTTTAATATTACATTTAATTATTTTTGTTTGTAAGTTATCTAATTAAATTAATACAAAATACCTAGTCAACGTTTTTAATGATATCCACAATTAATAATCCTTTCAGGCTATTGGTTACTTTTCAGAATTAATAACAATGAAAAATAACAAAATATCACCTTAAATAATGGAAATCATGGCCTACCCTTTACTAATGTTGAAATAATTAAGTGTTGTTATGTTTTAACTAAGATAATGAAATATCTCAAAAGTGGTTGGATTTAGGTATAGGGAATACTGATACCAAACGAATTGGCTTAAAAAAATACAGCGGAAAATGTAATAAAATACAGGGTGTTCTATTTAAAGTAAGCAACTTATAAATGATTTAAATTGTGCATGTTGGCGGCTAAGTTTAAAACACCTGTATGAAATATCAATGAGATGGATCTATGGAGCTAAAAGGCAAGCGCTTGTTGTTTATTGGTTACAATTCACGTCACTAGCTTCGTTATTAATGGAGATATCGTTATTCAATGTGGACTAGGATTTTTTCAAAATTTTAAAAAAAATCGAAATATCTCGAAAATAGTTCATTTTTGGTATAGGACATTGTGCACAAATTTTATCTAGAATTTCATGTAGAATTCGAAAATAAAATAAAAATATTAGGTTCTATTTAAAATAACAAAGTTGACGTCTACTTCCAGTATAACCGAAGTGCCACATTCAGGACAATATTATATTTGAACTCAGCGTCATCCAAAACATACAGCTTCGTAATTTCAGATTTTAACATAACTGTATCCGTTATTACTTTTAATCAAAACTCTTCGCGTCACACCCTGTATATCCATTAAGGAGAATGACATCCTTGATAGTAATTTAAACAGTGAAACCAATTCTAAGTCAGATAAAGACAATGATCTTAATAATTACCCTAATAAAGAAGATGATATTTCTGATATTGACCAAAAGCTTGTAGTCACGTCTAAAATTCTGAAGTCGGTTACTAATACGTTATTGTCGCAAACAAGTAAACTGACAAATCTTACGAAAGTATTTGAAAATCACTTAGTATATCGTGAACCAATTAGACGAAGTAGTAACACAAATAGACAAAAGACTGCCTCAAAAACCCCTAGGGCAATTACATCTAGTGAATGGAGAAAATATTATGAGCAAAAAAAAGTGAGAATACACAGAAGGGGCTTGAAACAATTAGAAAAGGGAATGACAGAGATAAGTTAAAGCAAAACAAACCAAAGCACATTTTAAAAACTAAGAAAAAACAACAAAATGATATTACCAAAAATTGTGAAATCAGTAAGATACCATGTGCAAAATGCAATGAAGAACTAAACAGCGACACGGATGATGATGCTAAAAAAAATATTGGATGCGACTTCTGTGATAAATTGTATCACAAAAGTGTACACCTTATAATACTGCTGCAATTCAAGATTATAAATACGACCAATACTAGGCTTAAGCTTTTATTATTGCTGATAATAGGAAGGTATAGAATTTTATTTATTTTTTGTTACTTTTGAAAAGTTTTTTTTACCTATAGGTATTAGGCAAGTAAACTTACCGAAAATTTTTCAATCGAGGTAGCAATATTTGTTGACTTTAAGTCAACTTTACGTCTAGTTGGTCTTCCTAATTTTTTGTGATAAGATACAATAATTATAATAGATGTAAATAATAAAAGTACAAATTATTTTTTTAAGTTAAACCAAAGACGTACAAAATATGTTAAACGTGCTTATTAATTTTACTCACTTTGAAGTTTTATGTTTTCTACCTAAAAAGCTATTGTACTGTAATGAGTTACCTACCTGTAGCAATAAAAATAAAACTATAAATTACTTACATCTTTAATACACCAAGCATAAGATACCTACCTACTTAATAATAGATTTTCTTATTTGTACCTATTTTATGTGTAGCCTGTTTTTTTTACAAAAAAGGCTATTTTAGTTGAGGTAAACTAGTTAAAACTGTATTTTTTCCTAGTTTTTAAGTTAAATGTTTTTTTTTGCAATATTTTTTAATAAACTTTGTTGTATACTAAATGGGTACCTACCTAGCTCCCAACCCACCTCCTTGTGTAACACTTGTAAGCTGTAAAAAATAGGTGGTCGAGAACTGACATTAAGATGGTCGAAAATTTCGTCATGTGGTCGAGAACTAGTAAAATTGGACTTTTTTATAATTTGAAGAAAAATATATGTTTAAAACGCTCTAAAGTTATATAATTTTGTAAAAAACAACTTTTAATAATCCAAAAAATTGAACACAAAATCGAAGTAATTACACTTATGTGGTATTTTAATTGTTATGGTACTCTAAAGTTGAATTTTCTTTTAACTGGTCGAGAACTAGCTCATTGACCCGATTACAAAAAATTTTATTCGCAACACGTGCACTGTAACATTTTTGGTGCTCGGCCTTATATTTTATCCCTCAGAAATGTGTAAACAGCGCACTAGTTACGAAAATAACCATTCCAATGCTTGTTATTGAAAGCAAAAATACGTCAGTACCATTACTATTCGTCTTGTGTGCAGATTAACATAAAGTGAAGGACAGCAAATTATTTTTGGTAGACTTTTAACGAAACAAAAAAAGACAGAAAATAATCAATTAATGTTTTAATTAAAGATCTAAAAAACAATAAAACGTTTATTTTCAACTTAAAGAATTGCTTGAAAAATACATTTCTTTACTTTTTATGTCTGAAATTAAAACACTCCAAACACAATCCCGGACAATGATTACAGTAACTTGTTACTTTGGTAACTAAGTTGCTTGCTTCCCTTGATTTGTTCTCAATTTGTAATAGCATTCCTGGCATTGTCTTCTTTTCTTCTTTCCCGACCCTCTTGGTTTTGCAAAGATCTCTTGGGAGTAAAGGTTTCTGTCTGCATTACTGGTGTAACAACTAATTCTTGTGCTAATCTTCGTCTAAACTCCGTTATAGATAATTTTGAGAAACTAATGTTATTGTATACTATCCATGCATTTACGACAGAATAGAAAGTCAAATACAAGTTTCCGATTTTAAGATTTTAAAGTCTTGCTTAAAACAGAGTGGTATGAACTCATCTCGTCAACAAAATCATTTTTTTGCTTTATTCTAATCAATGACTGCCCTGTCAGTTTCGTTTTTCTACGGGAATAAAGGTGGTTGTATGTAATGCATCAGTTGGTAGCATCAGTACTGGTCGCTTATCCATCCATTTTATTATGTGTATACATGGTGTCCCACCGGAAACCAAACCGATCGATTGTGGGAAAAATATGCATAGGAAAATTTTGAAAATTTGGCAACATACTATTGTTGGTGGGGGGCATACAACTAAATTATCTTGACAGTTGTAACACTTCCAGTTATACCGGAAGTAGATATCAACTTGCTTATTTTAAATGGAACACCCTATATATTATTACATTTTTGAATTCCCCTCACAATTTTGGGCCGATTTTGTATGTCATGTCCTATGCTAAATCTACGGTATTTTGACATAATTAAGTTTTTATGTTAAAAATGATGTTTGCAGCCTTTAAAATAATGATTATTTTCTTCTATAAGAAGCCTTTTTTGTTTACTTTAGGTAGAATTCCTTGTTCAGAAGGGCCTACTACAGGGTGTTCAAAAATAAGATTAAATATGAACTTGGCAAAAGTGCTAAAACTCAATTTTTTTAAATGGAAACCCCCAATTTATATTATTTTATCTGATTAGGGATTAAAAATAAGGGTAAGTTTGTATAAGGTTGTCTATTATTTGTAATTTTGAAGTATTGCCAATTTAAAATTTTTAAACGGCTGTGACTTTGATAAAATGTTTAGTCAGTTAGCTTACACGGCGTTGAATAATAATTGAAATCTGAAAAGATGTATGGAGCTGTCAGTATGACAGATCTCTAAGAGTGGCAGTAAAAGTAATCCATACTAGTCACATTACTGTTTGAAACTCATAATAATCATACCGGACCGATTAAATTATGCAAACGAAGATTATTTAAACTTATTATTTATGGGCAAATTTATGTTATATCAAGAACATGAGACAGATTTGCAATTCGGTATCCGCAAAAACAAAAGTCATCATCATATGCAGTTAAAAAAACCACAGAAAATTTCAAGGACTTTGAATACGTAAAAATAGCACAGTATTTAAAAGAATATAACTAAAAGTAGGGGTTGAAGTAAAAAAAGAAGTTAGGTTGGAGTGAAAAAAACATTACTTGGTACCCTGAACTTACAAACATTTTTCGCATCTAAGCAGTACTTGTTCATCGGTTACTTTTCTTGTTAAGGGAGAGTTATACACTTGATCCTGAATTGCACCCCAAATGAAAAATTGAGCACTAAAACGTCTGGGGAGCGTGAGAAGTATTTCATAAAAAATCATGGGTAAAGTAAAGTAAATAGAAAAGGCTTCCTTGTAGGAAAAATTAATCATTATTTTAAGCCTGAAAACGTTATTTTTGACATAAAAAGTTAATTATGTCAAAAATCCTTAGAATTAGCAAGTTGACATGTACTTCCGGTATAACCGGAAGTGTATTTGCCAAATTTTCTTATGCATAGTTTTCTCACAATCGATCGATTTGTTCCCGATGGGACACCCTGTACAACCATTGTGAATACGATAAATTTCTTCTCATTTGTACAGGTAGACTTTTGGGAATGCATTTTCTATTAGTTCCACGGTGATTCGGCTAGGGCTAAACTGGAATAGAAATTATGAGCGTACAGGTATCGGTAATAACCATCATTGTGCTCAATGTCGGTAAGAGATCATAAACTATTTGCTCACTGCGCTTAACATTTTGAGCAGTCGTGTATTTACCAGTATATACAATTGTATTGATAGTATGTCCGCCTACTGTACATATTGTGTATAATTTAATACCGTAGGATGAGTTTTATGGGGATATATTGTGTGAATATCACTCTTCCCTGTAAAGGTGCTACACTTTCCTCTACAACTAAAATCTTATCTGGAGTTAATACATTATAGAAATCCTTATTTAGTCTATTGAGAATATCACGTAATTTATGCATACGATCACTTTTATTAGATATCCTCATCATTACAAAAATGCATACAACCCAGTAGTAAGAGAAATCTGTCACGTGGCATTGTACTTGCAATGAATTCATTTCATGGGTCTCTTGACCAATAAAGATTTATTGAAGGACCTTTGTTTAATCCCGTTGCAAAAATTATGGCAAAAAAACCTTTAGTTCATGTTGATCGCAATCAACCCGAGAATTCAATCTAGACTTCGACTGATTTGACAATATTTGTTGTGCAAAGCAGCTAGTATCTTCGATAATGATTTGTAAAAGATCATCCGATACAAATAATTTCAATAGGGATTTTTATATAACTTACATTAATATTGAATGTACACGAATCCTGCCATTTTTGAACTCTGGACCATTTTCCTTATTTTCATTAATAGTATGCCACAACGCTTGCAGCGAATCGGCATCAATATTTTCTATGCCATTAATTATTACGCTTTTTTTTCATCAGTAGATTAATTTTCTATACAATAACTTACATCGGAGTCTTATTCTTCTTCTGAAGGTACGTAGTTTTTGTCAGCAATAGAATCATCGGAATCAAACATTTCTTCTACTTCATCATCGGTGTTTCATTATCACTTTGTTCATTCCGTTCCTGCGAACATAGATTTTCGCGCAAATTCACAAAACGTAGGTTATGGTTATAATATTGTTTATGTTCAACGAACTGGGTACTTTTAATTGAACTATATGGTTTATTGTCTGTTTCCTCATTGTTTTCCTTTGAAGTTTGAGCCAAAAACAAAATTTTTTTAACACGAGACGATGTTCTGTTAGCGTCAAAGAACAAAGACCTAAACGCAGGCACAATACATAAAGGACGACCGGTCCCCATTACTCATTACATAGATTTAAAGAAAGGGAAAGTTTTAATGCAAATCGTATGCCTATATGTTCCAAAAATTTTAATTCCCCTAGAAATTTTATTGGTTTTTAATTGTGTAAGTACTTTCACAAACTTGAAAGTTTATATCGTCATAATAAAACTATTTATGCATATTTTAAAATTAAATTTCAGTTTTTGAATTTTGTGAAGTAAAGTTCGTCTTTTTTGTGTAAACGCTTTTCGAAACCAAAAAAACTTCGAATTTCAATTTTCTTAACTGGAGTTCTTTTTTTTTGTACAATTATAGTTAAAAGTTACAAAAATAACTTAAAATTTAAGCGGCTTGTTGAAGGAATAACCGTAAGCAATTATATAGTAAAACAATTGTATATAAATAGTATATTAGTATTTTATGCAGGTATTCGGGCTCATCAGAAATTGTTTTTTAATTATTTAGGTACTTTTAGGAACTTAACTGTTTATATCGTCGTAGTGAATTTATTGATGCATATTTTAAATAAATGAAAATTATTCAAGTTAATTTAGTTAAGTTTGTAACATTTTAAAAACGATTTAGGTAAGTACAACAAATTTGAAGTACCGATGTGTAAATTATTTTAATTCGATATTTGCCATTTATGACATGCCGATGCACATTTGCATCTTCTTCTAACGCATGTACTTAAATTGAACTTACGCTTTAACGTACAGTATAGGTTTTAGTTCACCACCCACGGGGTTATACACAACAAATTTTTTTTCCGTCTTCGTCATATAACATATGCAAAAACGACAAAGTTGCATGTTCGACCGTAGTGCTTGAATAAAATCGCTAATCCGATATTGCAATTCTCTCATAATTTCAACTATTTCACAGTACTGTCATTTGCCTCTATCTCATTGATAAATTTGATTGTTGGGAATTTAGAATTCCAAGTTTCTACAAAGTTCTCAACATTACAAATTTTGGTATTAAGGATGGCGTCATTCACGTATCTAATCCAAACTGTAGCAAAATAAGGCAAATCGTGTTTTAAGTCTGTTTCAAATTTACCCACTGTCGTGCCATGTTCTCGTTTGAAATATAGATGGTTAATTTTGAAAAAGGTGTTTAAGTTGTCTTGTTGTAGAAAAGTATACATTGGAAACGCAAAACGTAGCTTTAATTCTAGACGTGAAGACCATATGAAATTCTGTAGATTGAGTGACCCAGATAAATCTGCAGTAGAGGATCGTGCTTTAAACAATTTTATTTGTAAACATTCATGAACCGAACTTAACTTAAGCTATGTAAAATCACTTTCGCAAGCTACTAACTTGTAATAGTATATTTCATTAGTCCAGAAAATATACTTCTCCCACGCGCGCCCGGGAAATTCCTACGCTCCACACGGGAAGTCATTCAAGTAAGGGAAAAACAGTTATGAACGTGCAATGATCGATACTTTCCATTGTACCTCATGAATGTGGCTTTTCCGGACAAATAAACGAGAAGAAAATCATCACTTACTGTGTTAATTTCTTTTGCTGTCGCCACTTGCAGAAAAGACGGTACTCATTTTTCCTATCTTTCACAGGCAGTAATTCTGCACGTACTTTCGCAGCTTGAAGGGATATTTTGTCTTCTGGAGAAATCATTTTAAAACTATTTTGAGTACAAATTCGGAAAACTGTCAGAATACAACCGTTGTTTAACGTTGTTAAGGAAAATAAACAAGCATTTGTTTGCGGTTATAAAGGAATTTTCAATCGTATATGTTATTAGAAGGCGCTAATGTCATTAGCGTACGGAAACAATTTTCTTATGCGGGCACACAGGAAAAGTCTCTTTTCCGTGCGCTAAATAGACATGTACAAGTTGGGGTTCAAACCCCTCCATTGTGTTATGCACTTTCGCCTTGGCACTTGCATATTGCGTAACATTCACAAAACAGCAGTGATGCGACGCGACGCAGAAGTGGGGACACAGGACACGAGTCCCGGCCGCATATAGGCATTCCTTACGTCTAAGTAAGTATAGATCAATCCATGCAGCCTTGTGATTGGTCGGTTCAAACAGCCCGCCATTCCTACTACAGCCGTATCCATGCTCGTACAACAAATAACAAAAATAAAGAGTGTGCATTCATTTTATTTTGATGTGATTATACGTACCTACATAATATATGCAGAATTGAATTATACGCAACTATAAGTACCTACTAATGATGAAGAATAGAGTTGACACTAAAATAATATTATAAATTTGGGGGAAGGAAACTTCCACTCCATCTGTCCTAACTTCATATCTGATATAAATCGTAAATATGTTTTGTTCAAGTTAATATTATGTTTACATTCTATTCAAAATAAATTATTTCGAAATAGTTATGAAAATAATTGTTTGTTTAACATTTACAAACTGGAGTTATCCTTTCGCTCCAAACTAAGTTCCTATGTCTATTACCCCTTCCACATTAGATTTAAAACTTAAAATCCCAGGAAGCACTGAAATTTAATTTTGAAGGGTGATTTAAATAACCTGTTCCGCGCCTTCGTTGCGAATATCCTAACCCCCCGACGACATTCTGAATACGCTAGTGACTGTCACTAATAACAATTGTCAAATTGAAATAATTATTAATGTAAAATAATTATAAATAAAAAAAAATTAATCATGTAGTTTTATTATGCGCCCGCAAATGTTAACTAGAATCATACAACGTTAGAACACACCCTTTTCTGCGCAGGTGTGCATAAAAAATGTTATGATTTATAATGCGTATGTCGCAGGTGAACTATTATACTATTGTAAGACGTCTATTGGAAAATATACAATTATTTTTATCTTACTTACCTTTATCATAACCATCATTTCATACCTTAATATAATTGTTAATTTATATTAAATATTTTGTATAATAGTTTCACTAACTGTAATTTCAACACCATATTTTAATATCCATTTATACACATTAGACGTTTATAATTTATTTACATTATTTACTATTCTCATATATGTTTATATTAGGTGTATTTCTAGAAGCACCGGACTATACCATGAAAAACTTGTCTATACACAATGCTGACATTCAAGAAAGAGATTTGTAAAGTTAGGGTATTATAAACACCTCGCAAGCGATCTTACCGATTTAAGGTTTTAGTTGTTGGGATTTGCATATTGCCGAACGTGTAATTATTACCCTCGGTGAACATGCGTACATGCAGTTGCAATGGAGCCTGAGTCTTTTGGGCGAATTTGTATTGTACATTATTTTAGATATCCGGTTTAAACATCGAAGTTTTATTGAAATTAAATGAAATATTGTATGGATAAGGTTATACGTCAAGATGGCATATTCACAATAAGTTTCTATGGTTTCTTTTATCAAATTCATAAAAATTTTGGATATAACCCATTTTATTTGATTAATTTTGCCGCATGTATCTTTAGATGGTTTTGTTAAAAATTTTATGTAAAGAAAAAAATTCTTGTTTTGCGTTTGTAAGTACATAATCTTGCTATGTAAAATTTGTATTAACTCTTTTTTTTGTTACAGTATGGCCCCAGTTTCCAGTACAAGTAGAACACGATCTTCGCCAGAAAGAATACTAAAAACCACAATGTCCTGTTTGGGTCCTTCGGGATTTCCAAATAATACTGCCAGTTCTCTACCTTTAGCAATACCACCACACACTTCTCCTGAACCTAATTCTGTAGACACATTTATTTCTGACTTATTACAGGTATTCAAAAGTTTTACTTTTTAGTTTTGTAAAGCATTTTAATTGTAGGCTGTGACGGGTGATGATGTTCCAATTTGCTCAAGTTGTGAAGAAGGCACATCCGCATCATCCCGTTGTCGTGATTGTAGTGAATTACTCTGTGATCCATGTGTGCGAGCACACCAACGTGTTAGAATTACCAAAGATCACAGAATTGTAAAATTTGCAAAAGATGTGAATAATATACCTGATTCCTTAAGTTCCGTTGGCTCATCTCAGGTAAATATTACTAAGATATTTATTTCGAAATATTTTTTTTAATTATAGGCTAGCAACAGTCCTTGCAGTACGGGCGTAGGCACTACTATTAATTTTTGTGATCTGCAACATGAACCAAGACTTTATTGCGAAACATGTTTATCGGCTGTGTGTACTGAATGTACATTGATTGAACATAGTGGTCATCAATTGGTGTATATTCAGGATGCAATTGAATCTGCTAGAGCAAATACTCTTAAACTTAGTTCAGAAACAAGAGCAGCTATTGCGGCTGTTCGTGAGGCTATTGACAATGTACAGCGTAAAAATGAAGCTGTTGAGTTAAGAACACATCAGGCAGCTGTTGAAGTTCGGAATGTAACGAAAAGGTAATGTACCTACCCGTATCTTAATTTCGCTGCTGTCTACTGCCGCAGTATTAACATTCTTAGTCGTGTTAAAATGTAGTAGTTTGTACGAGGACGGATATTAAGATACTTTTCTAATATTAATTACTTTTGTCTCAGTTGAAATGTACATTGATATCCTTAAGTTCAGTTCAATGGTACAAAAGTGAGAAAATATGGGTCAACAACAGATGACCTAAAAACGTAAAGATTTGTCAATGTTTTCTTTACATGAACCACTATTTAAAAAATTAAATGTTAGCTATTTCCAAAAAGATCTACCATAAACTGTGTCGTTAAATTTAAACTTACCTTTCCACAGATTAGCAATTTGTGGTTTCCAAGATACCAGTTGACAAGTGCTCCGTATCCGTCTTTGTAAATTGTTTAGTGAATGTCTTCACATATTGTTTTATTGGTGCCCCATTTTACCTATTTAAAGCACGCCTTAGCGTATTCAAATGAACTTTCAAATTACGCGCGTTTTTAAAGGTAACCATGGCAACATCAGCAACTCAAGAAACGTGAATTTCTAAATGACAATTTTTGTGTTTATTAGAATCCGACAGGAGTACACTTCCAGTGCAGACGTTTCAATAAAATCATTACTAACAAATTCAAAACCTTTATTGAAATTCATTTAACACTGTTTGAACTGCGCCTCTATATCCACATGTTAGATATATTAACGTTTTAGTTTACAGTCCCATTTCTACATTAATAATTATTATTTCCATTTTTGTTAAATCATCACTAGTATTTATGACTTTCTAAAACGGAGCTGTCGTGCTGAAAACCAATTGCGTCGTTTTCTTCACTTATACTTTAATATACTATTCAAGAATGTAATTACGCGGTAGTAACCAAAACTAGCCGGAATAATTTCTTTTTTACAATTTTTTGTGTTTATTAGAACCAATACACTTCCAGTGCAGACGTTTCATTCATTGTCAAAACCGTTGCTAAATTCATTTGCTGTGTTTCCGAACTGCGCCTCCTCACATCCACATTAACAAAACGTTTTTGTTTCAAGTCCCATTTCCTCCACAAAATATACATACCGTTTCTTGTTAAAAATTCTACCGTGATGACTTTCTAAAACGGAGCATTGTTGTGATGGAAACCTATACTGTTCTTCCACGTACCCCAAATGCGTTAGCATTGTCTTGTCGTCTGACTTCGTCCTCCGTGCAGTTTTTTTTGCAAGGTGTCCAATAGCAGTGGTGGGTCGTGCATTGTTTATTACCTTTGAAGATCCCAGCCATAGCACCACATTTCACTACCGATTATTATGTTGTGTAAACATAGTACGTTTTGAAGCTACTTTGAATCGAAATTTCACAACCCGCCGTTCACGTTAGTCTCTTATGACCAAACACGAGGAACAGACGAAACCGCTTACACGAAAAAATTCACAATGTTGAAAAGAACTTTCTTAGGCACAGAACTTGTCACCCTGGTGCAGAAGGTTTTGTTTTTGACGGGTGACCTCGTCCTACCAATGCCTCGCCTGCTGTGAGACGATTACGATCGTATTTGTGTACTTTTAGTAAACAAGCAGAAGGTCTTGTTTAAATATATTTTAACCATATCTGCTCGTACAGACAATTTTTGAGTTCCTTGAACCAGTTAGCTAATAATGAAATAACAATCTATCTGTATCGTATCATTCACTTCCAAACTGAACGTTTACATATTTTTGTAAAAATTTTATTCAACTATGTACAGTAGTTTTCCTAAATCAAATAGTGATTTGTTTAGTTAACATTCTTATGTGTGTGTCTCATTTTAAATTCTAGTAAGAAATATGTTCTGGTCTAACTTTTTTTCTCGTGTTTCACATTAACTATTACTATTAACCCTGTACTTTTTAAACTTTTAGTTAATTATTCCTTTTCTAAAAAAATTTCAATCTGTAATTAATCATTATTCATACTTAACAGGTATGTGGCAGTTATTGAAGAACGCGAACGAGAACTTTTAAATCGAATAGAACATATGCGGCAGTTAAAAGGTAAAGCCTTACATAATCAAATGGAAACTTTGCGAGTTGCATTAACAAAATTAGCTCGTATGTCAGATCTATTAAGTGAATCATTAGAAGGCTCTACTGGAATTGATATTATATCAATAAATGAAAAGGTATCTAATGAATTAAAGCAAATTCGTGCAATTCGATCAGATTTGACACCATGTGAGGATGATAATATAGTATTTGTACCACCCGATGTAAATTTATTAAGAGCCATTTCTTCATTAGGTAGTTTAAATGTACCAAATAGTGGTTTATTGATGCATACTCGATTAAAAGAAATGCAGATGAGTAGTCTACCTTTTTACCTCCTGTAGAGTTAAAGGATGAACCGGAATTACAAATTGGGGCTGTACCACGAGGACGACCTGTTTTAGGCGTTACAAGATTAGTAATAGCACGTGAATCAAATGCAGTTCCTATTATTATAGGATCAGAAGGTGAAGGAGATGGACAACTATGTCGACCTTGGGGTGTTTGTTGTGATCGAAATGGCAACATAATTGTGGCCGATAGAAGCAATAATCGAATTCAAGTATTTAGACCGAATGGGTCGTTTTCGCATAAGTTTGGTTCACAGGGTACAGGACCAGGACAATTTGATAGACCAGCTGGTGTAGCAATTGATCCACAAAATAGAGTAGTGGTTGCAGACAAAGATAACCATAGAATTCAAATTTTAACAGTTGATGGTACGTTCGTTTTAATGTTTGGTGAGAAAGGATGTCGTAACGGTCAGTTTAATTATCCTTGGGATGTTGCTGTTAATTGCCTAGGTAATATTGTGGTATCAGACACGCGGAATCATCGAATTCAAGTATTTAGTAATGATGGTACTTATATTAACAAATATGGATTTGAAGGTACGACACCAATGTGGAAACATTTTGACTCTCCTAGAGGTGTATGTTTTACGCCAACTGGTAGTGTAATTGTTACCGATTTTAACAATCACCGAATTGTAATAATCGATCATAGATTTGCACAAGCCCAGTTTTTGGGAAATGAGGGATCAGGCTTCAAACAATTTTTACGTCCACAAGGTATTATATGTGATGATGAAGGACGTATTGTTGTAGCCGATTCACGAAATAATCGCATTCAAGTCTTTGAAAGTAATGGAACATTTTTGTGGAAAATTGGTGGTCAAGGAAAAGGGCCAGGAGAATTGGATCGTCCTAGCGGAATATGTTTAAATCCAGAAGGTCGTATTGTTGTAGTTGATTTTGGCAATGATAGAGTGCAAATATTTTGATACTGGTCTTGTGTTATTTAAAACCTTAATTTTTTTACTTGTAAAGTTTACAAAAATTTAAATCACTACCTCACTCTCAGGGTTACTATTTCTCAGGAATGTTTTATTTTCTTATAGATTTAAGTTTGCATGTGCCAACTAAAACAGACCTTGGGATCTGTTACATTTTAAAATCGTTAAGCTTGTTACATTTTATCCATTTTAAGTATTATTTTGTAAGGATTAAAGAATGCCCTTACCAAACTATTGAGTTACCAAATATAGTCTGCTCTATGGCAAATTTACAGACTGATCTTATAAGACTGAAATATGAAAATTTTCTAAACTTATTTACACAAAATATTTTTATAAAATTGCTCTCTGGCATATAATGCAACGTAAGACTGAATGTAATGTGTTCATTATATACAAATCAACTTTTTGTAGTTACGTAAGTCACTTAATATTATTCAGTAACATAATGCTTATGCTCATACCATAAACATTAAATCATTGGATCAAATTTTTAGTGTTCAATTATTTGCAGATATATCTAGTGACACAGATTAATACTGCACTAAATTTTCTTGAAACAATTTCAAGTTTACATAGTAAAAATAAATTTGTATATGTTTATTATACAGGACATTTAAAAATTTTAGCCTCCATTTCAATTTATGCGTTAAAATGGTATGATTCTTTATTTTTGGGAAATCTAGGTAATACCTCATTTTATCTTATAGTATTATAATAAAATAAATTGTTTCAAATTTAATTTAAGTAATAGTAAGAAAAAAAGAACAATTTACTATAGTGAAAGCAATTAAATAAATGTTGGCAATAAATAACTAACACAGAAAATGTTATAGAATGCCATGAAATTTTTGTATTTATGTTGACGTGTGTACCATTAAATTTTTAGTCAAGTTTGTTTTGTTTTTTTTTTGTGGCTTCTGCATTTTCAACTGCCCTGTATTAGTTTGTAATGTTTGAAACAAATTTAATGTAATTCTATTTAATAAAAGTATTGTCTGCATGAAATGTGCCATTATGTAAATTTTATCTAAAAACAGAGGCCTTACCTGTTTTGTAAAGTTTTTATTTTGAGGCATGTTATTTAAAACTCCATTTAAAATGATTATAAAGTGTGCTTTTTGTGCTTATATGTTTATAAATTAAAAAAGAATATTTGCAATGAAGTAGTAATTGTGAATACTTTTTTATGTATATTGAAGATTTGAGATAAGCCTTGGTTTTAAATTGATATAATTATACCGTTGTCTTTAAGACAAAGTAGCACTGTCTAAATTATTAAAAATGTAAACCGGGTAAAGCTATGTGCTGTATCATATTACGTTGTTAATCTACGAGTAATTCAGAATTATTCGATATAAATTTAGATAAATACTGTTTATATGTTTTAATAATAATGATAATGGTGCATTATTTTGTAATATGTGGCATTGATGTTTGTAATTTACAGTTAGAAATAGGAGATGTTTGAGACTGATGAAATAATTGTGTGACAGTGAAAATCAAAGATTTAATAATGTTGTAATAGTATTATATTGTTTTGATTTTCGCTCTTAATAGTATTTTTGCAATATAGAGAGAGCTTCTGTAAGAATTTATTTTTGTTTGATGTGTTTTTTAGGTTTAATTGTAAAATAGATTCAATCAAAATACAAACATTTGCAATTTTGATTGTGTAATTTTAAGAATATTGTTATAAAATATTCTTAAATTTAATTTATATTAGGAAATTATATTTTAGTGTGTATGTATTTCATTTTTCTATTGACTTACTGAAATCTTGTGATTTAACAAAACTGTTCTAAATACCATTTTTTTTAAAACTGCATGATGTATTACCCTTCTGCCATTATTACATGGTTACCTAACTCATCTAAGTAGCTTAAGAAATCTAAGTTATAAAATTTGTTATGATCCCTGATGGGTACTTACTTTGTGTATGTTTTTGTTTGTTCCACCTTGTAGTAATGGTGCAATTTGTGTAATAAATAGTTCCTAATAAGTTAATTTTAACTATTACTGATTATTTCTATTACCCTTACACTTCAATTTCTTTTAGTTAAAACATTATCGGCTTAAAAATTAATAAAAATTTCAAATAATTAAGTTGTAAGGTATTGATAGTTTATTTTCATAATTAAAAACAGTTGTTTAATTTGCAAGTTTACTTACCCACATTATAATTATTTTTAACAACAGTGACAGTTAATTAAATCTTAATTTACAGCTTTGATAATTCACTGGGTGATCTTACCAACAAAATTATTTTACAAATTCCAGATATATCTCACTAATAATAAACAATATAGAAAATTAAGATATAACGATTGATGATTTTATTTTATTTCATATTAACAATAGCAAAGTGAATCAGTATACAGGTTTTTAATTTTTGTGGGTCATCCAAAAATCCGACTGAATAACAGTATGAGAACACAAATTTTATTAATAATATGTATAAGTGTACAATTTTCTTATTCTTCTAAACATACCAGAGATTTAAGTTTTGAATGATTTCAATTGGAAAAATAACCATTCAAAAAAGCTTCTTAAAGCTCTATGAACGAGATCACCGTTGAATTTGAATTGATTTGATGACAGTTAGCTGAGGTTCCTTTTTGTTATGGCATAAGTTCGTTTGTAGCTACATACACAAACGTTAAACAAATCTTAAGACATAATTATGGTGTGTAGTTGTGTTTTTATATTAATTTTTTACAAATTTCGATGCTTCGATAACAATTACAATTGTCATATTCTGTAATAGTTTTTAATCCCGGACGAAAAAACGAGGGGCGTTATAAGCTTAACGTGTGTATTTGTCTGTTGAGTCGTAGCTCCCAAACTGAGGAACTGATTTTGATTTAGTCTTTTTTGTTTGAAAGGTGAGTTAAAAAATTTATTAAATCCCAAATAAATATATGAAATCTAAAAATGTAAATAAAAACCTGCTGTAATAGTTAGGGAACGTATATTGAAAATCCAACAATGGAATCTAGTTTCAGATCAGCGAAATATTTAATAGATTAAATATTAAGCTGCCTTGAAAATGACAAATCAGAATACCCTAACGCACAAGGGCTAACAATGAAAAATGTCAATCAAAAAACAATAACAAAAAAAAACAATCAAAAAATGCACATCATAAATTTATTTAGCTACTTCCACAAAATTATTCATACTACTATTTCGTACGTCCCCATGACTCAAAAGGAGATAGAAACAATCTAGAATGTTGGGACCGCTTATATAAATTAATGATATGCAAATGAACTTACATGAAATTTCCTATAAGTCCAAGGTTGTGAAAAACATAATTTTAAAGTGGTAAAAGTATTCACACCGAAAAACTTAACATCTTAATATCTCTTTAAGTCAACAAATCCAACAGAAATAATTCTCTGTTAATATTTAAAGACTGCAATCATATTGGTAAAGCATTTACTTAATGATAATAATTCATATATATAATATATATATATATATATATATATAATATATATATATATATGTATATGTGTGTGTGTATGTATACGTGGTTCACATTATCTGTCGGGTTTTAATTTTTATTCCAAAAAAATTCAAAAGTGGGGTTATTTCTCAAAATATCGAAAACATTATTAGAAAAAGTTTTTCTAAATGTAATTTTTAGCCCATATGCAAAATTTCAGCTGTTTAAGTTAATTTATATTTTTTGTAAATTGCAACACTTTTGCAAGATAAGACAACGCAACCTAGAAAAACTTCGTAGTTTTGACAATGCTTCATTCCAGACACTTTTTCTATAAAGTAGGTTCTGCCCTGTATAAGGTGACTTCATGAAATAACTATTTTTGAAAACGTAGTTTGTGTTTAAAAGTAATAAACATTAATATTGAGAAAATAGTTCAATTGAAAAGAGTAAAATTTTCTAATAAAAAAATCTTTGTGTGATGTTTCGAAACTGTATTTTGTTTAATTAAACCATTTTCTTAATATTAATGTGTATTACTTTTAGACACAAACTACGTTCTCAGAAATAGTTATTTCGTGTGGTTTCCTTACGCAGGGTCAGAAACAAATAAACTTTGCATCATAGTGATCAAGGTTTTAAAGCCTTATTTGGATTTTGTTGAAAAACACGCATTTAATATGCACTTCTTTAAAGAAAATGTGTCTGGAATAAAGCATTGTTAAAACTAAAAACTTTTTTATATGTAAGTTATGTTGAGTCCTATTTTGCAACAGTGTTGCAATTTACAAAAGATATAAATTATCTTATACAGCTGTAATTTTGCATGTGGACAAAAAATTCCATTTAGAAAAACTTTTTCTAATTGATTTCGATATTTTCAGAAACAATTAATTTTTGGGAAAAAATTTAAATTGGACTGATAATGCGAATCACGTGACTATTATTTTTTTGTTAACTTTCATCTCGATCGAAGCATAAGTTGCTGCCGAAGTTAAATTTCGAATAAAGTTATTAATAAAAAAAAATCAATCCGTCGGCCGTACATGGAACAAACATCGGACGTCTACCAAAAGCAGCATATATAGGTGAATATACACCACGTATAGTGCAAGATAATGAATTTTAGATCAGACTTTGGATGAAAAATACATCATTTTTTTAATGAAAAATCCATATTCCTATCAATATGACGGCATCCGGAATATGACGGCTAGAAATGTATATTTTATGTACAGTACTCAGATATATGAGACTACCGTATATTGCACTACGCATAATCATGCGTAATGCAATATACAATCGTGACGGCCCACACCGTTGCTAAATCGAATCACGTCTTTTGTTATTACTCATTGATTATTAAATAGCAATGACATTAGCTTTTCATAATATTTGGATTGCGACGGCAACCGTATGATACATAACGTTCACAAATTTTCGAGAAACGTTAACTGACTTAGTTCCAATTTTGTACATAATTGTAGTATTATTGAATACATATCCAAGCTGGTGTTAAAGTCAAAAGTAATAGAGCCCTATTTTATCAGTACAATGTGACGATTTCTTAATGAGGTATGTATGAGTTTAGCTATAAAGCGGTATGCTTTAACGGAAGCTTATTATTTTCGTGACTAAATGTCTTACTTGCACGGTCTTCCATCCATGATTTTCTTGTTACCGCTACAACTTTTGATGGAATTGAAATGCAATGCTGAATTTTCACAATAAATTCGCACAAAATAAACCTTGGGGTTGTTTACCACCCAGATCCCCAGATAAACATGGAAGATATTGACAAAAGGTCACTAAGCAATATCGTTAATATCTTGGTAACAATATGGATACGACAAAACTTTATTAGAATAAGTTGTAGAGTAGAACGAAATAAGAAACTTTAATTGAACCTCTTTTTCATTAAAGATTTCGTTTTTCGTAAAACTCTAAAACAAAACAAAAAATATTTATACGCCAATTTTGTTGAGGTATCTGCAAAATGGAGTCTCATTGACCAAGAGCTAAATTTTGCGCCGAAAGAATGTTTGTCAAAATTTGGGCTGAATGGTGGCCACAGTCAATATTTATACACCAATTTGTTTGAATTCATAGCAAAATGGATCCACTCAATAACAAACGGCTGAATTTTGTGCCTTATGGACGTTTTATAAAATTTAGGCTAAATTTTCCCGAAAATGTACATTTGTACACCAAGTTGTGGCCCTGGCAAAATTGATTTCTTTGATATCCAAGAACCAAATTCTTTAGCCCACGAGTATTAGTCAGCATTTAGACAGAAGGTTGGCCAAAATCAATATCTACACGCCAAATTATGTATCGCATAGGTGCTGATCAACATATGGGCCGAATATTCCCCAAAATCTATATTTACACACCAATTTCCCTCAAGGGAAGTTTTGATTTGTATAAACATAAATACACCATTAAAAAGCCCAAAAAGCTAAGTATTTTAAATATGTAATAATTATGAAAGTTTACATTTTCACAATTCCTTTTTTTGCTTATATATCTTTCAGCCAATTAATCCTTTTTTCCTCATGCAATGCAAACTACTAAATCGTCGTGATCATCTTATTATTTCAATAACTTATCTTAGGCTAACATTATCCTTATCAATCATTTTAAAAACAATATTAGCTGATTTCCAAACACTCAGTTAAAATCAATAAAATCTGAAATAAAATAATACTTTTCCACGCTCGAGCATTTTTGTTCATTTACAATATTTTTTTCCAAAACACACAATGTGTTCATTTTCCACAAAGCACAATGAGCACTAACGAACTACAAGCGTTGCGCACGAGTAATTTGGTTAACATAGCTTCACAACCCTCAAATAGATAACTCCTGAGTGTCTGTTGAAAATTTTTGAATTTCTACTAGGTTGAATCAAACGGCCAGGAAAAAATAATTTACGAAGTTGGCTAGCATTAGAAACTCTATTGTTGTTGGACTGCTTCACAGAAATTGTATGCGTTTACGTTATTTGGCATTATCTAGATTTGAGAAAATGAACCACCATAAATTACGTCTTGTTAAGGGATATGCACGCAATCCAATCCTTTAACTGTTATACGGCGGATTGCATGACCAGTACAGGACAAGTCAGCGTCTTTTACTACTGATTCACTGCGGCCGTTTCATCGCTGATCCATCTCATCGTCAGCCCAACCTGTCGAGAATTGGTTGCAACGATCTAAGCAATATCTGGTGTGGAACACACTCCAAACTGCAAAATGGAAATTTAAAAAAATTAAATAATTTTAATTTACATTCTTCTTAGGATAAATTTTTTTTTAAGATCATTACAAAAATAGGCAACATTTTAAATGCAGAAACAATAATCTACGTCATACAGACGTTTAAAACTTCCTGAAAGGCAGACGTTAATAGACATAGATGCTATCTTAAATTAAAAGAAATGAAATAATTTTAATTTCATTTTTTTAGGATAACTATGCAAGATCTTCTTTATACGTTCATAATGAAAACAGGCAACATTGTAAAAACAAATGTCAGAATGACGTTTAAAACTTCATGTCAGATAGAGATGCATATACATAAATACATGTTAACGTAAAACAAAAATTCCAAAGCCGCCCGCTTCTATAAAAATATTGATAATACAACTTCAGCATTTTCAATCATATTTATTTCATTTTTACATTTATTACGCTTTACATTAAAAATTTTGTAAAGTAAATTTATGTAAAATTAAATATTCTTCAAAAAATACGTCTATACCTTTTCTTATAAAATTAATGGTTATTCAGATAATGCAAAAATGTGAACTAACACTTAAATTCTACCTTAGGAATTTTTTGCCACTAATTACGCGTCATATCAAAAAATTGCATAAAACACAATTAATCGATATGTTTAAGGTCTATATCCAGGTATTTGTATATCTTTTAAATATCTAGCTGTTTTAGAAATATTTGATAAAAACGAAAAACTACCTCTAATAACCCCCCCCCCCTCTCCGCCGCTGGCTCTCTACCAAAATCTAATCAGCTCTAAGCCAAATGAAAGCAGGCTTAAATACAAAATTTTAAGTACGTAGGTATTTTCGTTCTGGAGTTCTCGTGGATACTAACATAAGTAGGTATGATTGGAGACTTTTGGAACACACCACATTTCCAAGGTCCCACATTTCCAAGGTTACCACAATTTCAAAATCCCACCCGCCCAAGGTTGCGCAATAAGTAGGTCATGTTTGCTCACAACTTTCCCAAGATCGCACATTTCTAAGAGTACCACATTATAAGGTGTAAAAAATACGAAGGTCACTAACACTCAACACATTCTCAAGGCTATTTGCGTACCCTACCTACTCAGACATCTCATTTTTTCAAGGCTTGCTCATGTAATTTTTTTACACTTCTCTGATACCACACTTAGAACCAAATTAAAAAAAGTTGATATGCTAATATATTTATTTGTTGTATGTGCAAATGTAATCAGTGTATTATTCAGATATAAGATTTTCTCTAGGAATAAAACATTTTGATTTAGTGCAAGTGCAAAAGGTCCTTTCCACTTCTGTAGCATTACACTTGCGAGGACGTGGTGCAAGTAATTGAGCGTACTTGCAGTGTGGTGCCCATCGGAGATGTTCCTGTAGCGGAGTGTCAGATCACCGCCATTGGTTCATTCGAACTCCACACATGCAGAATTCAACCGTATCGTTTGGAGGTATGGAAATGAACCCTGCTGCTGCAAGCGATGTAGGTGAGTGAACTCCAGGCCATGTTCGATAGGTAAGTAAACGTTTATCGAAACAATTGTAATACTGAGGTTAATAAAAGGTTGGTGTCACGTCGCACATCTTCTCACCGTAGAACACAGGAAATAATTTATTATATACAAATATACATTATAAAAAAAACTAATTGTCCAAATAATACTCTTCTCCGCAGATTATGCATGAATCATCTTCATATACCTCGTGCAAATAATACATGCGGCAGCGGAAATGCCTGATGTTGAGATACACAGGTTAATAGTTCCATTACAAGATATATTTGATCTCAATGTAGCACGTCTTATGGAAATATTAGAATTTGCCAAGGAGAAAATTGATAGTGACGTAGAAGTTGGGAAAGGCGTTTAGTAATAAGTAGGCGTAACGACTAAAGCGAGAATAGGGATAATAATAAAGTTTAGTCAATATGTGGATGTGTTATAGTGCAGAGTCGTGGCCTAAGGCTGTGGATTGTGTTGGTGCAAGAGACTCTGTACGCTTTAGGAAAAGAAGAGAAGAGTGTAGTCAAATACTTTCAGTTGTCCTGGAAAAGCAACATCGTGATTACGTATTTATGAAACGCTTTAGTAGTGTATGGTATTGTATGTATTGATAATAAATAAAAAAATAAAAAAAAGAGTTATTTATTACATCATAATATTACAATATATAAAAGGAATCGTACAGAGCGTATTATATAATGTCTTTGTTAGAAATCCATGAATTGTGAGAATTATCGAACTCTAACCATTTAACGAGAGACATATTCCCTCGACGTCGTATTACACGTTCAACTAGGTGAATGTCAGGATGTTTAACACTTTGAAGTTCTGGCTCATAGAAACGTCATCTCGACTATCAGGTGATTGGATTGGAACGTTTCACTGCTGATATTCGAAAGACTTCGTAACTCCAATTAGGTGTGTAACCCTTAGAGAATATGCCTCTGTATTTGCTAATACGTACATAATCCCCCACTTTAAATTTAGGTCTTAGTCTAGGTCTTACGGTCAAGAACTTTATGACATTTTAAATGTTTCAAAATAGAGGCAGCATTTTTTTCCGTTACTTCTATAGGTTTATATCCGGTGGTTCTATGCTTTCTTGAATTATAATCCGCAACAATTTGAGGTAATATTGATAACCATTTATAGGAACCTAGCATACTGAATGTTTTCCACATTATTACTTTAAGGGTTCAACTATACTACTCTTCAAGTTGCAATAACTACTGTAATGATTAATATTAAATTTTTTCATAACTTTTTTAAATTCAGCATTATAAAACTCCGTTCCCATGCCAGTTTGTATATGTGTAGGCGTCTTTTGCAAACCAGACAAAAGTTTATTCATTACATCTGCGACTAGTTTACCATTCGTGCGTTTGATGGGAAAAGCCCAGACGTATTTAGAAAAGCATTTATTATCACTAAAATGTATCGAAATCCTTTATTTACCAGAGCGTAAGGTATCATTTCCACTAAATCACCTTGAAAGAGATCATTTAAACCTT
Source organism: Vesta saturnalis (assembly GCA_036346205.1). Taxonomy (NCBI): domain Eukaryota; kingdom Metazoa; phylum Arthropoda; class Insecta; order Coleoptera; family Lampyridae; genus Vesta; species Vesta saturnalis. Next base: position 2,640,696 of record JARFJB010000379.1, read on the forward strand.
TTAGTACTACACAACGCCGCGGTAAATTCCATCTGATATTATAGGATGAATCACAGCTTCCTTACGTATAGTTTGACTAATTAGAAACATCGGTGTCGTATATAGTAGATCATCCACTTGAAGATGAAGAACTCGAGGTGACCACATACAATGTGCTATTGTACACTCTGTATAAGGAAACAAATATTTGCCATCTGTACCCAATGGAATATCTACTGTTTTCTTGTGCAATAAACCTTGTAAGGCAAAATAAGTTTCGTAATATATAATTATTACATCCACTAATTTATTCGGATCATTCCAAGGTACAAACTCAATCGCTTTGTTATTATATCTTAATAATTGCATTCCACCCCTCTTTTGGAGATAGAAGTTGTGCGAGATCTTGTGCCAGGAGGAGCAATAGCTGATGTAGCGAGTCGTTTTTTAGGATGAAGTAATGATTTAATGATCTCAATGTATTTCCTACTATTAGTTCATTGAATTTGGTCATTTGGGTTATAATTAGGTTGAGCAGCATTTGTGCGGCGCAAAATGTCATTGTATTGCTGCAGATCACTCTTTTTGTATCCCGTTAGAGCTAGTAACCCATATAATCCCAAAGTTCCATCATAGTCTAATGATGATCCATCAGGAAGAGCGATACGAAAATTCTCTGCAACAAAGTCTAGTTCAGCATCACCAATAAAACATTTCTCTTTTTCGGGAAGAAAGTGTACACCGTATATTAAATCATACTCGTCGTCGGGATCTCTAAATATACCTTCCACATAATATTTCGTTAATCCTTCATACTGACTAAGGTACTCTTCAAAGGCCGGTTGAGATCCAGCAGCTAACAGTTCTGATTTCAATTGTAAAGTAGGATCTACGTCTCGTCATCATGTGTGGTATCAGCAATCATAGTTTTCTCTAAAACTTGTGGAATGGCGTCAGGAACAAGTTCCAGATGTTGTAGGCGTATGATATAAAAAAAATTCCTTTTCATGTGCAACAGGCTCGGCTTTTCCGAATTCTGATGTAAATGGTTCAGCTTTGACGAGAGAAGCATCTCGTTTAATAATCAATTGTTTCAATGGTTGTGTTATAGGTTTAAAGTGCGCCTCGATTGCACGCTCTGTAAGTGCAGTATCTTCCTTTAAACTAGCATATTTTTGTTGCACACTCTTGCAAGCGCGCAAAATATCTTGTACTAAGCGCTCCTTCATTACTACTGCATGTTTACATATCAAGTGTAGTATTTATAATGCAATGTAGCAGTCAAATCCTTTACGGAAACGACCTGCATTAACATCACTCTCTTTATCAGTCACAAGAAATCCAAATTTGTCACGCCAGCGACAGAAACACAAGTCCTTAAATCTATCAAATGTTATATCTACATTAACGTGATCATGATACACATGCTTAAGATTGGTGCTATCTTGTTGAAACAGAACTAGTAGATTCGCATTATCACGTATAAGCTGTTTTGGAATGGAAGAATACGTTTGGCACAAACATCAACCTGATGGACCGACGATTATACCTCGTTTACAACCTCCTTTTAGTAGACCATTATATATATATATATATATATATATATATGTGTGTGTGTGTGTGTGTGTGTGTGTGTGTGTGTTCATACGCACTAAATAGTTTAGTAGTGAATTGTCAGTCAGTGTGGTATGCAGCATAGTTCTCCGTGTAATACCTATAAAAAGGTTCTGGATTAATTAACACCTTAATAAATAAATTACCCGTGGAGTTACATATACCTGGGTACAGATATTGCGGTTCGGGTACCCGTTTACGAGAACGATTAGCTCGCGGTGACAGAGGTATTAACGAACTGGACGAAGTGTGTAAAGAACACGATATTGCATACTCGCAGTCAAACGATCTAAGGCATCGCCACATATCTGATAAGTAGTGCTCGGATTATATGCAAAATGCATATTCTATAATATAAATAAGCCATCAAAAATATTTTGTTTATACACGAATCACATAATTTAAATTCGATTGACACCAACTTTATTCTGCATATTTACGTGATGTTGTGATATTTTGCATATTTCACTCATTGCGTGCATTTTATTTCATATTTTTTTAATTTAAATTTTTTTTCTAATGAAAATGAAAAATTACATTTATTCTATACATTCGTGAAGTTTTTCGCCGTTTTTTTTTCTTCTTCCCATTTTAGAGATTCAATGGAATTATATTAAATTATGTGCATTCTTGCATATTTATTTATCTACAGGAAACTCATTCAGGTAGAATGCAATAAATCTTTCAGTTTCAAATTTTCAATAGGTCATTGTTCTGAGGGCCATTGGCAATAAGTTACTATTATTGTTCGTTTGACTAATTACATTTGTTATCCAAATAGCGATTTAATGACATTATTTCTATGAATGTGTGAATAGACCGGATACTTTAATTTTAATAAGCAATTGCCATATGCGTAATGCTTATATCAAAAGTTTGAAGATGTTTTTTAACCTACTCAAACAAATGAAATGAAAATGAAATTATATAGTCCTATATATTAAAATAATGGGATCATTTAGTTCACACAGATTGCGAGACAATCGTCGGATTTCGACGATTTATTTATTTAATTTTTTTTTATATAAAGGTAAATTTGTGTAGAAAGAAATAACGGAGCTAGAATTTGATTTTAAGTTTTTAATTTTTTTACAAATTTGATTTAAATTTTGCAAAAGTCTAGCACCCGGCGCTACCATTTTAAGTTTGCTTTCGAAGAAACAATTTCAAATCATACGTTTACCGCAAAATTTTGCGAGGGAAAAGCTCGTTTCAATAATTTGCATTTCTTTAGTAGCTTTTTTTATGATCCTTTAGTTTAGAAATTTTCAAACTACTAATTAATAACTACTAATATTAGTCGATAATTAAAATATTTCGAGTACTAATAAATAGTAATAAAATAATCTATCATGGAAATGTCTCGATTATTTCCATCTCTTAATTCCTTCCCATTTATATCTTGACTAACTTGCTCAGATTTTTCGAAATCATTTCTTTTTGGGGTGTTCCATTCTTAATCCCTGAGTTGTCTGCAATATTTGAGTTGTCCTTAGAAAGGATCTATGTAAAAGTGGTTAGTGTTGTATATGTATTATTTTAAAAATAAATGTATAAAAATATTTTGTTTATTATTGTGAGTAAAGTTTAGTGCATGTGCTGCATATTTTGTGCATATTTTACAGAATCAAGTGCTAATATATATATATATATATATATATATATATATATATATATATATATATATATATATGATATATATATATATATATAATAATTTTCGTACATATAAATCCGAGCTTTACTGATAAGGCTTTGCAACAAAAAGCTTGGAATAGATTTCGTTCCTCAAACGCTACCTTTGGAGAAAGAGCAGCTGCATTAACCATAGCCGGTATAATTAAATGCAAAAGAACAATGAGAATGGGAAGCAAATCACGACGTAGGAAGCGTTCTCACAGAAGCAGTGCTTTTAGCGCGACGTCGTGTTGGTGGTAAACTTCGGTCATCGTTAAAATCTACGGTACAACAAGCTTTAAACGTTTTAAAACATAAAAAAATCTTGACACCCAAGAGAAGGATATTACCAATACCAAAACGTGGGGGATTCATACCTCTTCTTTGGGCGGTGGTGCAGCTGCAATTGCAAAAGCAGTCACTGACGCAAAAACTGCGTCAAAAACGACACAATCACGCAATGGAAAAGGCTTATATATAAAACCATATAGCGAGGTTTAGGCCTATATCTACAACCGTATTCAAAAAACTCCCACTGACGCTACCACGTCACGCCTTAAGCAACGTTGAGCTATCAAAATTTTGTTGAGAAATTAAAAATTCCCAAGTTTAGAGGGATATACATGCGAGATAAATTACCTACACGAATCCATACGAATGAATGTGGTATCGTGAATCTGGATGATCAAAATAATAGGGGAACACACTGGACGGCTTACATCAAGCGTAACGGACATATTACGTATTTTGATAACATAGGACATATTAAACTACAATTAGAATTAATTTACTATTGTCGTACACATTTACATCTACCGATGCAAGCAGTATTTTGCAAACCAACTTTAACCCACCGATTTATCTTGAGAATGCAATTAACTAGTTTTGAATCTTTGAATACTGTACAAAACGTGACTTCCAAGAATAACCAACTTATATTTGAAGGAAATAGAACTACAATACCGCCAGGATCATACGAAATTGCGGATGTGAATAAACATATAAATGATACAGTGAAGGGTTCGAATAATTTTTTTAATTTACGGGCGAACAATAACACTATGAAAGCAACACATGATATTAACTTTAATGTAGAAAATTATATAGGATCTATGCTGGGATTTAACAAAAAAGGTTACAAAGGTCATTACATACCTCTGAAAATCCTATTAGCATTATTAAGATTAATTCGTTAATTATCGAATACAATATAACAAGTGGAAGTTTTAAAAATGGGGAGGCGTCACATATTATTCATCAATTTTTCCCAGTGTACCAAGCTGGATACAAAATAATTGAATCCCCTCTACATGTCATCTATTTACATATAAATACATCCACCATTTCAACCATAACACTTAAAACAGTAGACCAAGGCGGAGACCTCGTCAATTTCAACGGTGAAGTCATAACGATAGTATTACATTTGAAGAAAAGATGGTAACGCGGTAAAACACATGTACGTGTAACCACAACAAGGTGAACTATAAAAGATCGAAGTGTGGAAATGCGAGAGTCGGTAAGAGGTCAACCCTCAAAGCATTGAGAGCGCAGAATAGAGAATACTTGCAAAGTCTTGGTTTCATATTAATACAAGGAGTATATTAAACGTAAACGAAAAAGTTGTTGATAATACCATAGAAAATTCCGAACTCCACACCCATCAACCATATACTACCAGATTTGGAAACAATGATGAAATCAGAATACCCATCCAGGTATACATGTGCACTTTACCATCAGAAAGTTATGTCTACGTAGAGGGAAGATTGCTGAGGGAGGATGGTGCCATCTCTAACACTGCGCGGTTTGATAATAATGGCATTGCATTTTTATTCAGCGAAATTAGATACGAAATGAATGGAATAGTGGTAGATTCCGTGACGAACGTTGGATTAACGTCTACAATGAAATGATTGGTATCATTGACACTCAACGACCTCGCTCGTCATGAAAACACAGGTTGGTTTCCTACGACAAATAGCATACTAACAAATGCGTTAGTGTATTTCAATATCTGTGTCCCTTTGCGAATGCTACTTGGCTTTACGGAAGACCACAATAAAGTGATTTTGAACATCAGGCAAGAATTGGTTTTAATTCGCAGTAACATTGACACCAATGCGGTAATTTCAACTGTTGCACATGAAAATTAACATAGATAAAATATATTGAAAAGTTCCGCGCATCATTCCAGCATTAGCGGAGGAATAGGCGTTAACGAAGTACATGGATAAAAATGTGAATACTTCAGTAGCATTTAGAAGTTGGGAAACACACATATATATGTATATATATATATATATATATATATATATAATATATATATATATATATATAATATATATATATACCAGCAGTTCCACAACAGATAAACATACATGGGCAATCAAAACATCGACTAGTATAGAAACACCTAGACACATTATTATCGGATTTCAAACGGGGCGAAAAAATAATGCTTTTCAAGATATGAGCAGATTCGATAAATGTGCACTAAAGAACAATAGGTTATTCCTTAACACGGATCGTTATCCGTATGACAATTTAAACGTAAATTACGATAATAATTGCTTTGCTACATTATATCAAATGTTTGCTAAATTCCAAATGTCCTGTTATCAAAGAGATGATCAACCATTACTCACACCTCATCAATTTACGACAGTCGCACCATTAATAGTGGTAGACTATTCGAATCAAAAAGAGACAGTACACACTAAAGCAGTAGTACTTCGTGTAGAATTCGAAACAGCAGTCAACATTCCCGCGAATACGACAGCATACTGTGTTATACTCCACGATCGCTTAGTTACGTATAACGCGTTAACCAAAGCATTAAGACAACTGTAATACGATGCCCGTCATAGTCGACGTACAAGGCTTTAAACTTTCAAAAATTTTTAACGGAACACAAGTAGCCCACTAAGTTAAATCACCGTATCCATGGCATACGTTAGATGCGGAGAGTCGCCGTCAAGCTACTTGGTTAATTGATAATCAACACTGTATAAAATGGGAAGAGGGCATACACCAGAACACCGATTTCGCAGAATTCTCAGTCGCTTGATTCAACCTACAGATACTGTCTACGTCAAGGTAGATAAAGCGGATTACATCAGAAAATTTGTTACACAACCGTTATAGAACTCTTCCAGCTTTGCAACCAGTTTGTTATTATCATTGTAAATGTCACTGCGCTCTGTCTAATGTATACCATCTGTACGATACTTATGTAATGCATTAAAGCTTGAACACTTTTTTAAATAAAAATTGTAAATATATATTTTGTTTATTTATTTTATATATCACACAATATGAGTACATTCTGTATATATATATATATATATATATATATATATATTCCTCGATAATGAATTATGGCATAATAATAGTACGTATTCCACTAAAAGTTACTATATTAAGTAGCCGACCTGGAATGGTGTATCGATATTATTCATTATGGAGATAATATATACACAACTAAAACTAACAAGCATCAGTACCCAAACTATTAGCTACTAACTGGATTATACAAATTCATTTGCCTAGCAACCTCTAGTAGACCACTCAAAGGATCGATGTTCTCCAATTCCGAATTCGCCAATGCCCCCACGCCAATGTTGTACACGTGTCACGCAATCGATACCGTTTGTGATCCTGGGATCGAAAGGCGATTTCGTTTAACCGCAAAATTTTCGGGAGAAAAGCTCGTCTTATATATGAAAATAATCGGGTCATTCAGTTCACTCAGATTGCGAGGCAACCGCTTGATGGATTTTTGATATGAAGTAATTTAGGAAATAATTGAGCCAGAATTCTAATAAATGTAAAATTAAATATATACGATTGAAAATGCTTAAGCTGTATTATCGATATTTTATAGAAGCTTTGGAATTTTTTTACGTTATCATATATTTATGTCTATTAATCTCTATCTTCCCAATTACAGATTTGATAAACTAATTTTTAGAAATAAAAATTTCCTATTAAACTGATAGTTGTCAAAATAATTCCATTCTATGAAAAGAGTAATACCATTGAATAACTACTGCGGTATTAGTTATTCAGTGGTAATACCTATCTATTTTATTTCTAAGTAGATACAACTTTCTTCACTCTCCGTCTTTTCCCACATTCACTTCTGAATTTCTGAATGGAAATTCTACAGTAAATCGCGAGAGACTTCGTCAAAAGCTGGAAGACTATGAGGTTAGTCTTTCATCACCGTCTGGAAATAGAAGTTTTATTAGAGGCTGTTCGCACTGAACTCTGTTAATGCCCGTGAATTATAAAAACCCTCAAGGAGAAACTCTCTACGCTTTATAGGACTTTGTTAGTTATTACGGTCAAGTTATAAAACTGATCATTAAGATTTCTTACAACGCAATAATTAAATTGAAGGTATCCAATTATATTTTTAAGTTATTAATTAGTGAAAGCACAAACTGTGGGACCTCATTAAGGGGTTTTCCAACCATCTGTGTGGACGTACAGCCTCGTTATACACAGGTTCTTCATTGATTTTAGTTGAACGCTATAAAATGTAAATCCACGAACTACAGGTCAAAAGTTACGCATATATAAGCAAACGAACAAAACCTTTATTTAATTAATTAAAAATTTTAATTTATAAAACGACGAAACTTTTTAATTACTAAGCATGTAACAAAATTTAGAAAACGAACAATACTTGCGTTCAAATAAATGCCTGATTTTTCACTGTATTCTTCGAAACACTCTTTTCAATATTGTTATCAATGGTTTCTCACGAAATTTTACGAAATCGTTTCATTTTTACGACAAACTTTACTTAAATTTTTTAACGTGGCTGGCAGTGTTTGACAAATGCTTCTTATTCATGACAAGAATAGCTCTGTTACTATGGTAATCCTAACGGAGTTGCATTGCTGTATAGGAATTATACATAAGGGAAATATTCTTTGTAACATCTATATTTGTTATCAAATAGGGATAGAACTTTGACAAAGACTTGTATTGTTAAGTTATAGCTTACAAGTCACACGAGCTGAATAATCTTCACGATAGACGTTATGAGAAAAATTTTGGAAAGAACCAATGCCACATGGTTGAAAGAAGTAAAATCAGAATTTAGCAATAATTTTATATGGTGGTTTCAATGTGAAGAAACTAAATATAATAATTTTATGTCATTCGTAGTATTTTTGACTCGTTAATACTATAAGTTTTGTTTTTCTAAAAGATTTCGTCTAATATTTAAGCTATTTTGAGGCATCTGATTTCCGGAACTTTAAATACTAGTGTAGTTAATAGCCTCGATTCACTTGGTATACTTCGAATATATATACTCGCGTTTCCAATATTCCAAAAATGAAACCTACAAATACAAACAGATATATTATCTAACTAAATGAGGGAGGTGACTCACTCAGTGTTTTGTTGCCAAAGCTTCGGTCGTCATATAGTCGATGACATGGGAATAAACGTATATTTAATATACACAATTTTTACAGCGCCACTTTTCTGTCGGCGGATTAACCTCTGAATCAACAATATGCTAAATATAATTCATAAAACCTACATTAAACGGCCGACTATGTATTACTTATGGTACTTCTGATGCTTACGAACTGTTTTAACCCAAACTTTACTTACTCTACAGGGTGTCCGCGGGGAACTAGATTAATTCGTATACATATTCTTTGAACAATTTTGAGCAAAAATGATTATGTGAAATTTTTCCCAATTCCTAACACCTAAGGAGATATGGCCGCTTGAAGAAAAATGCAAAAGTAAATAAAAAGAGTACTCTTAACAGCTGCTTAAGCTTTAAAATTATCATAAAGAAAACTTTTAGTGACAATTTTCATTAACAAATTAACAAGAACGCAACATAGTACAAAAATGCACATAAAATAACGAGGTAACAAACAAAAAAAGGTTACAGTTGTTCAAAATGAGATCCACCAACCTCCACACATAATGCCACATGCCTTCGCAGCTTTCTTTTCTATTCGATATTTGCGAAGTTGTCACGAATGTTGGTAAATGCATCAAAAATTCATTCAATCAATTCCTCTCTTGAAGACGGTTTGCTTCGCTCGTACACTAACGACTTAACATGGCCCCTCAGATAACAGTCTAAAGGTGTGAGATCTGGTGATCTGGGCGGCCAGTGTTCAGGTCCGTTTCTACCAATCCATCGGTTGGGAAAATTTTCTGTGCAAAAACTCCGTTACAACACGCCCGTAGTGCTCAGGAGACCCATCTTGCAAATATCAAATGTTCTGACTGACGTACAATTAAGAGAACATCTTCAAGCAATGCTGGTAAATCTTCTTCCAAGAATTGTTTGTAGATTTCGGAGTTTAAGTGCCCACAGTGGCGATATATATATATATATATATATATATATATATATATATATATATATATATATATATATATATATATATATATATATATATATATATATATATATATATATATATAAATTGTAAATATTTGGATAACGGTGAAGAAATTTCAAAAATTCGTTAAAAAAATTTTGCGGTCAAAACAGTTTCATATTCTAATAACTTCTCTATCAAACCTGTAGCTTTGTATCTAGTTTCCGGTGTTGCTTTTTTCAGGTTTTCTTGTTTAATGTCACAACTAACTCTATAAACAAACCATTTTTATCACTAGCATATTACCGAGTATTTTTTTAAATAAATCATCCTTTGACCACCATTTTGTTTCACCGATTAAATTTAACTTTTTATTTGGACACTCCTCAATTCAACAATCCATTCTAACATACGAGTCCCTTAAGAACACTTCGCACTCATTCAACAATCCAAATAAATTAGCAGATATAGTTGTGTGAGTGATCACTAAATTTAAAATATGTGCGGAACACCACAAATGCATATTAACTGGACTTAATTCATCTAGCCCTCTTGAAAATCCATTATATCCTCCCTGCATATTTGGCGCAGCATCTGTTGAATTTCCAAGCATTTCCTTATATATATATATATATATATATATATATATATATATATACATATATATTGAGCATACTGTGTTATACTCCACGATCGCTTAGTTACGTATAACGCGTTAACCAAAGCATTAAGACAACTGTAATACGATGCCCGTCATAGTCGACGTACAAGGCTTTAAACTTTCAAAAATTTTTAACGGAACACAAGTAGCCCACTACAAGTCTAAATCACCGTATCCATGGCATACGTTAGATGCGGAGAGTCGCCGTCAAGCTACTTGGTTAATTGATAATCAACACTGTATAAAATGGGAAGAGGGGCATACACCAGAACACCGATTTCGCAGAATTCTCAGTCGCTTGATTCAACCTACAGATACTGTCTACGTCAAAGGTAGAGAGAAGCGGATTACATCAGAAAATTTGTTACACAACCCGTTATAGAACTCTTCCAGCTTTGCAACCAGTTTGTTATTATCATTGTAAATCATTATGTCACTGCGCTCTGTCTAATGTATACCATCTGTACGATACTTATGTAATGCATTAAAGCTTGAACACTTTTTTTAAATAAAAATTGTAAATATATATTTTGTTTATTTATTTTATATATCACACAATATGAGTACATTCTGTATATATATATATATATATATATATATATATATTCCCTCGATAATGAATTATGGCATAATAATAGTACGTATTCCACTAAAAAGTTACTATATTAAGTAGCCGACCTGGAATGGTGTATCGATATTATTCATTATGGAGATAATATATACACAACTAAAACTAACAAGAATCAGTACCCAAACTATTAGCTACTAACTGGATTATACAAATTCATTTGCCTAGCAACCTCTAGTAGACCACTCAAAGGATCGATGTTCTCCAATTCCGAATTCGCCAATGCCCCCACGCCAATGTTGTACACGTGTCACGCAATCGATACCGTTTGTGATCCTGGGATCGAAAGGCGATTTCGTTTAACCGCAAAATTTTGCGGGAGAAAAGCTCGTCTTATATATGAAAATAATCGGGTCATTCAGTTCACTCAGATTGCGAGGCAACCGCTTGATGGATTTTTTGATATGAAGTAATTTAGGAAATAATTGAGCCAGAATTCTAATAAATGTAAAAATTAAATATATACGATTGAAAATGCTTAAGCTGTATTATCGATATTTTTATAGAAGCTTTGGAATTTTTTTTTACGTTATCATATATTTATGTCTATTAATCTCTATCTTCCCAATTACAGATTTGATAAACTAATTTTTTAGGAAATAAAAATTTCCTATTAAACTGATAGTTGTCAAAATAATTCCATTCTATGAAAAGAGTAATACCATTGAATAACTACTGCGGTATTAGTTATTCAGTGGTAATACCTATCTATTTTATTTCTAAGTACATACAACTTTCTTCACTCTCCGTCTTTTCCCACATTCACTTCTGAATTTCTGAAAGGAAATTCTACAGTAAATCGCGAGAGACTTCGTCAAAAGCTGTAACATTATGACGTTAGTGTTTCATCACCGTCTGGAAATATGTTTTATTAGAGGCTGTTCGCGCTGAACTCTGTTAATGCCCTTGAATTATAAAAACCCTCAAGGAGAAACTCTCTACGCTTTATAGGACTTTGTTAGTTATTACGGTCAAGTTATAAAACTGATCATTAAGATTTCTTACAACGCAATAATTAAATTGAAAGTATCAAATTATATTTTTAAGTTATTAATTGGTGAAAGCACAAACTGTGGGACCTCATTAAGACGTTTTCCAACCATCTGTGAGGACGTACAGCCTCGTTATACACAGGTTCTTCATTGATTTTAGTTGAACGCTATAAAATGTAAATCCACGAACTACAGGTCAAAAGTTACGCATATATAAGCAAACGAACAAAACCTTTATTTAATTAATTAAAAATTTTAATTTATAAAACGACGAAACTTTTTAATTACTAAGCATGTAACAAAATTTAGAAAACGAACAATACTTGCGTTCAAATAAATGCCTGATTTTTCACTGTATTCTTCGAAACACTCTTTTCAATATTGTTATCAATGGTTTCTCACGAAATTTTACGAAATCGTTTCATTTTTACAACAAACTTTACTTAAATTTTTTAACGTGGCTGTCAGTGTTTGACAAATGCTTCTTATTCATGACAAGAATAGCTTGTTACTATGGTAATCCTAACGGAGTTGCATTGCTGTATAGGAATTATACATAAGGGAAATATTCTTTGTAACATCTATATTTGTTATCAAATGGGGATAGAACTTTGACAAAGACTTGTATTGTTAAGTTATAGCTTACAAGTCACACGAGCTGAATAATCTTCACGATAGACGTTATGAGAAAAATTTTGGAAAGAACCAATGCCACATGGTTGAAAGAAGTAAAATCAGAATTTAGCAATAATTTTATATGGTGGTTTCAATGTGAAGAAACTAAATATCATAATTTTATGTCATTCGTAGTATTTTTGACTCGTTAATACTATAAGTTTTGTTTTTCTAAAAGATTTCGTCTAATATTTAAGCTATTTTGAGGCATCTGATTTCCGGAACTTTAAAAACTAGTGTAGTTAATAGCCTTGATTCACTTGGTATACTTCGATTATATATACTCGCGTTTCCAATATTCCAAAAATGAAACCTACAAATACAAACAGATATATTATCTAACTAAATGAGGGAGGTGACTCACTCAGTGTTTTGTTGCCAAAGCTTCGGTCGTCATATAGTCGATGACATGAGAATAAACGTATATTTAATATACACAATTTTTACAGCGCCACTTTTCTGTCGGCGGGTTATTTCTGAATCAACAATATGCTAAATATAATTCATAAAACCTACATTAAACGGCCGACTATGTATTACTTATGGTACTTCTGATGCTTACGAACTGTTTTAACCCAAAATTTACTTACTCTACAGGGTGTCCGCGGGGAACTAGAGGAATTCGTATACGTATTCTTTGAACAATTTTGAGCAAAAATGTGCAATTTTTCCCAATTCCTAACACCTAAGGAGATATGGCCGCTTGAAGAAAAATGCAAAAGTAAGTAAAAAGAATACTCTTAACAGCTGCTTAAGCCTTAAAATTATCATAAAGAAAACTTTTAGTAACAATTTTCATTAACAAATTAACAAGAACACAACATAGTACAAAAATGCACATAAAATAACGAGGTAACAAACAAGAAAAGGTTACAGTTGTTCAAAATGAGATCCACCAACCTCCACACATAATGCCACATGCCTTCGCAGCTTTCTTTTCTATTCGATATTTGCAAAGTTGTCACGAATGTTGGTAAATGCATCAAACATTCATTCAATCAATTCCTCTCTTGAAGACGGTTTGCTTCGCTCGTACACTAACGACTTAACATGGCCCCTCAGATAACAGTCTAAAGGTGTGAGATCTGGTGATCTGGGCGGCCAGTGTTCAGGTCCGTTTCTACCAATCCATCGGTTGGGAAAATTTTCTGTGCAAAAACTCCGTTACAACACGCCCGTAGTGCTCAGGAGACCCATCTTGCAAATATCAAATGTTCTGACTGACGTACAATTAAGAGAACATCTTCAAGCAATGCTGGTAAATCTTCTTCCAAGAATTGTTTGTAGATTTCGGAGTTTAAGTGCCCACAGTGGCTATATTATATATATATATATATATATATATATATATATATATATATATATATATATATATATATTATATATATATATATATATATATATATATATATATAAGCCAGAACATTGTAAATATTTGGATAACGGTGAAGAAATTTCAAAAATTCGTTAAAAAAATTTTGCGGTCAAAATAGTTTCATATTCTAATAACTTCTCTATCAAACCTGTAGCTTTGTATCTAGTTTCGGGTGTTGCTTTTTTCAGGTTTTCTTGTTTAATGTCGCAACTAACTCTATAAACAAACCATTTTTATCACTAGCATATTACCGAGTATTTTTTTAAATAAAGCATCCTTTGACCACCATTTTGTTTCACCGATTAAATTTAACTTTTTATTTGGACACTCCTCAATTCAACAATCCATTCTAACATACGAGTCCCTTAAGAACATTTCGCACTCATTCAACAATCCAAATAAATAAGCAGATATAGTTGTGTCAGTGATCACTAAATTTAAAATATGTGCGGAACACCACAAATGTATATTAACTGGACTTAATTCATCTAGTCCTCTTGAAAATCCATTATATCCTCCCTGCATATTTGGCGCAGCATCTGTTGAATTTCCAATGCATTTCCTTATATATATATATATATATATATATATATATATATATATATATATATATTGAGATGGTTAGAATTAGGCATAATAATAGGGGATAGAGTTTATTGAGCTTGCATCTTTATAGTAGGAAAGTTAAATAAAATTGAGGAAGTATACAGTTCGTTTTGAAAGAAAAAATAGTATACGAGTGTAACAATATGGTTTGATGTAACAAAACAGGCTTTGTGGGGTATGCACAAGGTTGTTATATTTATAAAAGCAATGAAGCTATACCAGTAGCATGTGAGAAAGGTCAACACGATTCATATTAGTGTGTACGATTAGTTTCGTGTAACATATTTAAGTAATTTCACATTATAATCAATGAATTTAAGAATTTTAAACACATAACATTTATTGATCACATGAAGTATGATAATTATAATATGTAGAACATGTATAGTATTAGGTACAATGCATAAACTCTATGAGCTATAAAAAAGGGTTATGGTAGGAACACAGTATATTAATATTTCACAAAGTGTTTAAAACATGCATAAGAAGTGGTAGTGACTTAGAAACATAAGTAAGAACATGAACAACATTTGTAGTGTGATATTTAATATATAATTGCAAATTTTATACAAAAATGGTTAAACAATATGAAAATGTAAAATGACAAAATTAAGAACTATGGAGTACAAATAGACAGTATTTGTGTTAGAGACAGATATAAGAACACATTTTATGAACATTTCAAGTGTTATAGACGTTGAATAGGCAAATTAAAAGTAAATTTATATTAAGTTAGGTTAAGTACTGTATTTAAGAATTTTACAAAATTATAGTTTTTATAGGCCAAGATAAGTTTAGAATAAATTATAAAAACAGATAATAGTAGGTTTCCGTCATTTCCACAAGGAAATTAACAATAAATATGTAATCCAAATATAAAATTACAAAAGTTGGGTTAACTACCTAAAATATAGATATGAAAGTGGAAATTTTGTTAAAACTAACTAAAATGGGTTGAAATAAATGTATTCTGATACAGTTTTTTATGTGGAATTTGAATATGTAATTAGTTTAGTTGTAAAATGTTAAATTTTTTAGATATTAGTAAATTTAGATTTTAAGTTATCAAAATGCAAATCGTCGAAGCGAAGTAGGGCTTGTGAGGTGTCTTTTTATGCGGAAAGTCGCCCTAATTCTAAATTTGTATGTAAAAAGCAAAACCGATTTGATTTAAAAAAGATATATCATAATTTATGTTTTAGTTAATTTAACAATTTTGTTTAGACCAATCAGATGCTAGAATCTTTTGTGTGTAATGTAGGAAAAAAATTGAAAATTTGGTATCTAGGAGAAAAGTATAAAAGGAATTGCTCCTGATTTCTCACTCTCTAACCTCTAACGCGCTAACTCTTGTGCTCTTGTGCTAAATCTTGCTTTTGAAAATTTTTGTGACTAACAAGTCATAGTGTTAGTGTTGTTTGTGTTAACATGTAAGTTACAATTTTCGTTAACATTATCGGATTTGAAACGCGATCAACGTAGAGTGGAGATATCAGAAACAATTGTATTAACCTAAGGTTACCGATTATATTTGTCGATAAAATCGTAATTGTTTCGTTTTCAAAATCGTGTGTAAACATCGGGTGATGTGCATTTTTTTATGTCAATATAATCCTTCAGTTATTTTGGATTCGATGTTTATTTTGTTGAAAGTGATTAAGATTATAAAATAAATTTTACTTCATAACGGCATCTAAAATAAAAGTGCAAGTAAATATAAACATCTATATAAAATTAAAATACTAAGATAAATCCGAAAAATTATTAAATATTTAAAACAACATTTAAATACACAAATAAAATAAAGTGCTTGTCTGAAAGTATATGAGCATTTTAAGTACATCGTATTTACCACAAGGAAGAGTATTCAGCAGTTATTGAATTTGGATGAAATTATGGAATATTAAGCAGCACACTTGAAACAGCAAGGCAGTATCATCGATTTATGGAAAGAAGTCTACGTCCAATGTTTTAATATGGAACAACCTAACGTGACCATTATTTGGAATTTGCAACAACACATGTGAGTTAAATTTCTTTATCGTAACGCTATTGCATTGATTATTTCTTTTGATGTCCTGTATTTATTGTTTTTTTTGATAATGTATAAATGTTTGTGCAACTACATGTATCAATACCTGAAAAGTAAATCGAATCGGTACTCACTAATTTTAGATCCTTTGGTGAAATTTTTGACAGGCTGCATTTAATTCAGTTAGTAAGGACGCAACGCATGCGTAATTTGTGCAAATTTCAACAAAGTCTGTTTCACATTGAAACTACTAATTACAAAATACAATTTAATTATTTATATGAATATTCCCAGGTGTAAAATAAAATTTCTGTTGATTTAACGAAAAATATTTTGATAAGATTTACATTTTTTTTTAATTTAAAAGGATTAAAGTTTATTTATTTTATTTTGCCAACAATAGATTTAATAGCAATTGAACCCTATCCCCAAAGAGATACTGAGTTAGTACGGAGCATTTTTAAGTAAATTACAAATTATATTAAAACCTGATCCCCACTTAGTTAAATCAATTTAATTATTCATTCCCACGTATGAACCATCACAATATATATATATATATATATAAATGTTCTAATACTTCGCACACCATAGCTGAAAAAGCTTGTCCTGTTGTGTTGACAAACACTTTGTAACACTAAGACGTTCGTACACCTGATCTGTCACATATCTAATTATTATCGAGCACTGATCTGCTACAAACATAACTTGCATCATATCAATTTGAATTGAATTTTTAATCCTGTATTTGTCACGAATGTCATGTTTAGCTGGTTCCGCATTTCCAGAGAAGTACAGTAAATTATTTTATTATCTTGCTTCAAATTTCGGTGTCAGCGACACATTTTTCTACCTCTTAATCTTTCCAAGAACGATAAATATGGGATGTATAACCACTGTATATTGTAAACTTAAAATATTACCTAAGTGGTTGCTCGACAAAAATAGTAATTAAAACTGTGCTTTCGGTTTTAACAACTCTAAAAATTTATGCATTACTAGACTAGGTATATGTATAGAAAATTTATCCCGTTTATTGTCTGTTTTTGAAATAAAATAACAAGTTGTTAATTTTCCTTGTATGCATTCTTAAAAATTCTCTTTTTTAGGTTTTTTTCTCTAAAAACTAAATAGTATACCTGATCTTAATGATTATTAACTAAATACATTTAAGTAAAGATTTATTGTATCAATCACAATAAGGTTTATACTTACTAAGAATTGCTTTTATTATCTTATACATTAAGATAAAAAGTGGACCTAAGTTAGCAATTTTAGATTATCTTTAATATTCAATCGACATTTGTAGTAAAATTTATATTTTCTTCCGATATTAATTTCCGCGGCCCACCGGAATTTTCCTGGTAGCTCGCCGGTCCTATCCGCCCCTGAGTGCCCATTTAAAATTTGGGGTCCAATGAGGCTGTCTCCGATAATCCCGGCCCAAACATTTACCGTGAAGCGATGTTGAAATCCGGTAATAGTAATTAATGAGAATTGTCATCTGACCAAACATGCTCATTGTTACTATCGTTCACTCCATCCCAAGAAAAAGTTGCCTCATCACAAAAGAGTGTAACAGGAATGTTATCGTCATGGGTGATCATCCATTCACAAAACGGAACTCTTGGAGCCAAATCGCCAGGAAGAAGGTGCTGAACGGGTTGAAGGTGATACGGATGCGGTCTATTTTCGCGAAGAATTTTCGAAATCGTGGTCCTGCTTCTACCAGTGGCTGGTAATGCACATTCGGCTATCGATTTCAACTACTCTCAGCACCTCTTCTGTAAACGCATGTCGTGGAGACTCGATCACTTCGATGTTTAAGCAAACTTCCTGTTTCTCGAAGGCAGTGAAAAGTTCGGGCTATCGTTTTGTCAGTAGGAGCACGACGATTTGGAAAACGATTTTTGTACTCTACTGCTGATGCGTAACAATTACCGTTAAACAAGCGGTACAGGAATACCATATCACTGTATTCCTCATTTCAAAATTGATAAGGCATGATTTAATTGTAATTAAATTAATTCAAATTGTTACAAAGCAGATGATAAATTGCATTTACATTCAAATCATGTTTGATACAAATGACATGAAACGTCAAATAAGGCACACTTTCTCAGTTTATTGTGGTAAAATTGCTAGGCAACCACAATTACTCGTACGATTTTTACAGTGTGGATCTCATTTTGAACAACTGTAACCATTTTTGTTTGTCACCTCGTTATTTTGTGCATGTTTGAGCTAAGTTGTGTTCTTATTAACTTGTTAATGAAAATTGTTATTAAAAGTTTTGTTTTATGATAATTTTAAGACTTAAGCAGCTGTATTCCCTTTACTTACTTTTACATTTTTCTTCAACCGCCTATATGGGAAAAATTGCACATTGTTTAAGATTGTTCAAAGAATACGATATATATATATATATATATATATATATATATATATATATATATCAGGGTGTTCTAAAAGTCCATCAGAAACTCCGGGAGGAGATTCTACGAGCTAAAATAATAGCAGTTTGTAAGGAAATTTTTTTTAGGATTGTCAGTTGTTTGCAAGTTACGGCTTGTCAAAGACCAATTTTTTTATTTTATTTATTAACGATTTTGGTTTTACAAAGAGATAGCGTTAGATAGCGGAATTACACGAACAAAGTATGACAGATTCTCCTATTTTATAATAATAATAATAATAATAATACATTTTATTTGTCCAACAGAAACCAGTACCAATTACAGGACAAACTGAAAAAAAAAACTAAATATAAATACATAAACACCAATACAAGAGAAAATACTACACACAGTTGCATTTATCGGCTTGAATAAAGAGCACATAATTTTTTCTAATATTGTTTCTCTTTATAATAATGTTCATATTTTTGCTATGTTTGGCAAGAGAAAAAAGTTATCAAAAAACAAATTTTGAGTTTTTAGGTAAAGTGCCCTCTAACGGCGCAGAATGGAACTTTTTATTAATAGAACTTGATCTAATTAGTGTCAATACTAATCGACCTTAAACTCAGAAGTTATTTAAAAGAAAGTTTAAAAATCGGCCTTTGACAAGCCGTAACTTGCAAACAAATGACAATTCGAAAAAGATTTCCTTACAAACTGCTATTATTTTAGCTCCTCCCGGAGTTTCCTGATGGACTTTTAGAACACCATATATATATATATATATATATATATATATATATATATATATATTATATATATATATATATTATGTAAATATAATTATTTATTTTAATAAGTGTAAAACTGGGGGATAGAGTTCTAATATTTGAATTTATGGCAAATCAAAATATAACTATTTAACTTTTTAATTATAAATAAATTAATGTGTATGCATGAAATCATAAAATTTTTATTCCACACCAGGAAATGTTCATGTTAATAATTTAATAGTAATTTGCAATTATTTGTTTCACCGTGTAACAGGCTTCTACGTAATTGGCAAAATGTACGCATGCGTTGCGTCATTGCTCAATTCAAAAATTTCACCAACGATCTATTACTTAGCGAGTACAATTTTGATTTTCTTTATTTCAAATTAAAATATTTATGGTTACACCTGTTCATTACCTTTCCAGGTATTGATACACATCGTTGCACAACAAATACACATAAATTCAGAAAACAAAACATAAACACAGGTCATTAAAAGAATAATCAATGCAATATATTGGGTTACGATAGCAAAATAAACACATGTGTTGTTATAATCTCCAATAAATGGTCACCTCAAGCTTGTTCCATATTACCATTGGATGTAAAACTTCTTTCCATCTAACGATGATACTGCCTTCCTGTCACAAATGGTACTGCTTAACTTCCATAAATTCATCCAGCTGCACTAACTTGTGATATGTCTTCTTTTCGGTAAATACGTTGCACTTACGTAATGTGCTCATTTACTTTTGTAGTCGCACTTTATTTTTCTTTGAATATTTAAATATTGATTTAAATGTTTATTAATTTGTCGATTAGACTTATTTTTATTCTTTCATAAAGTTTTATATTTACTATCACTTTTATTTTAGATGCCGATTTGAAATTACTTTTATTTTATAACCTCCATCATTTTCGAAAAAAAATAAACATCACATCCAAAACATCAGAAGAAATTTTATTTACATCAAAAAATTCACATCAACCGATGTTGAAACAAGATTTCGAAATGAAACAATACAATAATGTCGAAAATTATAACCGGTAACCTAAGTTATTTGTTATATCAATTGTTTCTGAAATCTCAAACTCTATGTTGATCGCGGCTCACTTCCGATAATGTTAATGAAAATTCTTACATGTAACGAATACACTATAAGCACTATGACTTTTTAGTCACACAAAATTAAAATTATAAAAAAGTAAGAGAGCGAGAAATCAGGAGCAATTCCTTATATACTTTTCTCATGGATACCAAAGCTTTCAATTTTTTTTTACATTACATACAAAAGATCCTTGCATTTGATTGGTCTAAACAAAAAAATTAAATTAACTAAAACATAAATTATGCCATAACTTTGTCAACTCACTTGAGATTTGTTTTTAAATACATTTTTTGATTCAGGGCAAAATTTTACATAAATAGACATCTCACATGCTATACTTCGCTTCATGAATTTACATTTTGACACTTTACTACCTAAAATTACTAATATCTAACAAATTCTATATTTACAACTACACTGAAGACATATTCAGCTTCTGCATAAAAAACTTTATAAGAATACATTGATTTCTATCCATTTTTCATAGTTTTAACAAAATTTATACTTCAATAGCTTAAATTTAGGTACTTAACCTAACTTTTCTAAATTTATGTTAATGTTAAATTCTATGTGAAAATGAGGGAAACCTATTATTATATGCTTTCATAATTTAATCTGAACTTATCTTATCCTATATAAACTATAAATTTAAAAAATTCTTAACTATTGTACTTAACCTAACTTTATATAATTTAATTTTACCTTGCTTTTTAAACGTCTATATCGCTTGTAATGTTTATATAATATGTTCCTACATATGTCTCTAAACCCATCACTGTTTTTCTGTACTCTATAGTTCCTAATTTTGTCTTTTCACACTTTCACAATGTTAGCATATTTAGTAAATTTTTGTACACAGATTGTATTTATATTGTAAATATCACATTGCACAAAAGTTCTTAGCTATGTTTCTAAGTCACTAACTTCTTATGCACTTTTGAAACACTTAGTTTGTGAATTACCAATATACTGCCTTCGTACCATAACCCTTTTTATAGTTCGCAGAGTTTTATGCATTGTACCTATTACTATACATGTTTTACACATTAGAATCATTGTACTTCATGTAATCAATATCTGTTATGTATTCAAATTCTTAATTAAATTGATTTAAATGTGAAATTTCTTATTCAACTTAAACGAAACTGAACGTGCACACTAATATGTATCGTGTTAACCTTTTTTACATGCTACTGCCATAGCTCATTGCTTTTATGAATATAACATCATTTTGCAAACCCCACAAAGCCTGTTTTGTTGTATCACAATCATATTTTTATACTCGTGTACTATATTTTCTCATAACGGAGTGCATAACTTCTTCGACTTTATATGAACTCACATACTATATATTATTTGAGCTCGATAAAACTACCCCCTCTATTATACCTATTTACAACTATCGCAATATATATATATATATATATATATATATATATATATATATATATATATATATATTCAAATGACAAAAATATAATTTCTATAGACATAAAATTATGATCAATCATAAACAATAATTAAATTGGTTTGAGATCAGTTAACCCATCTCGAGCTTTCTGAGTTAGTGGATGAATCTCCACAAATCTACTACTTTTTTTAGTCGTCGGACATTCCACTACTAAATGTTGACTGGTTTTAGTTATACAAATCGGTATGGGTAAGTACAAGAGTGCAATACAAAGGTAGTTATGGATCTTACAATATGAAAATTTGAAAAAGAAAAAGAAAAAAAAACTATTTCACTATGAAAAGGATAATTCATAGTTTTGGCAGCCAATTAGATAATTATACACATGTCTTTTAAAAACATTTGTTGGCATGTATTTAAAAGTATTTGGTAGGCTGTTGTAATATTTGGAAATATATGAAACCGATCTCACAAACAGTTTAGTCGCGTGGAAAGGAGGGATAATTATCAGGTTATGTCTAGGATTAGAACTAAATTTTATTCTATCGAATAGGTAAGTCGGATCATTATTAAGGTTTATGAAATAGCATCAACCAGTGATATTTGCATCTGTTAGTCATATTTAGCCGTCTCAGCTCTTAATTTATATATGATCAAACTTCCTGATGACATACATGCATGCAGGCATTTCGAATCTTTTAAATTCGTCTAAAATCATTATTGTTAATACACATACCATAAATGCAATCACAATAATTAAATTGTAAAAGAACCAAGGTTAAAAATAGCAACGTTTTAAGCTTTGTACAAACAACGTGTCGAATACAATAAATCAATTGTAAATTACTAAAAGCTTTACTTGTAATTCAAATCCAAGTTCTTTAGAAAAACTTCATGTATAAGTTTGGTACTAAAGTAGAACCTTGAGATGTGCCTAACTGCGCAGAGATTTTATCGTTCGGTACAACATATTGTGTTCTTCCAGACCAAAAGCGTTCAATTAAATGACGAGCGTCAGTACTGAAACCAATATAATGTAAGATGCCAACCAATATTTGGTGGTTAATTGTGTCGAAGGCTTTGCAGAAGTCTAATAATACTAAAGATGACAGTTTTCCAGTGTCAACAGCAGTTAAAATAGTGTCAATGACGTTTTGTAACGAAGTTGTAGAACTGTAACCGGGTCGCAAACCGTCAATACCTAGGTATGATAATTATCCATGGGATGTTTTCAATGTAAGTTTGATGTAACTAGTTAGGTGTACAAATAATTTTCAGAGTTTTTTTTATCAAGAATTGAGCATTTATTGTGAAAGAGCGGAACCTAGTCTTGATCGAGTAATGCTTCCAAATCCGCATTTTTGTACACCTTCAGCCTTCCGTCCGTTCTTTATCTTCGATGTCAAATTCACCGTTCTTAAACTATTGATACCACTCACGACATCTTCTCTCACTTAAGGCAGCTTCATCATATGCTTCTACTAGCAACTCTCCATCTCAGCTGCCTCGACACGTTCACACACTAAAGAATATACTGATAAAAAAATTACTAATATTAAGGTTGTGTTGACAGATGTCCAACCTTATGATAATGACGTTTCACATCTGACAATTTTAACCATAACTTACTAGTGGCGCCAACTTTTGTCAAACAGCGGAAACTTATTTGTACACCTATGCATTTTCCTGCATATAATTAAAAATGAATGGATTTAATTGGATGTTTTTGACAAAAAAATTTTGGAATAAAGAATCAAAGTACAAACATAAACAATTGGATATTTTATATCAATGGCTTTCGAAACACCATTCACACCAACAGCAATAAAAATAATAGAAATTCCAGTGAGAAAAAATTAAATTTTACCGATACGTAATTCTTAGATGCAATTATATTATTGATATTTATAAATGTGAATGAGATAACTTATTGATAGGTTTCGATGCGAATATAAATATTTTAAAAGTAGGATGTTTACAAGATAAAATAGAAATTCATACAAATTTTAGTGCAAATGTGAAAGGAATGTCCTAACAATTTCATCATTAGGTGTATGTTTGGTAGTTTTAAATATTGCAATTATATTGTTCCACATTTTTTTCATATATTTCCTAAAATTTTTTTAATGGGAAACAGTTTTTAAGCGCAAGCAAAAAGCTAGCCTGTATAACTGCTGGATTATTGCATTTTAAATGGTATTTTGGAAAATGTACGCATTAAAAAAAATACCGGATAGAACTAATTTTTTTTGGTGTAATAGTTATTGTTCCAAGAGTATACGAAATGTACTAAAACCATTTAATAATTTCGCATACATATTTGAAATTATTAACGCTAACGGACTCAGCATTCCCTCAGAAAAGGAAACAGTACATATTAGTGTAGGTAATATAAAATTCCCAAATTCAAATCGATTGGATTGTAACCCCAAGCGCCTTAAATTAAAACGTAGAGGAAAAAATCTATCATTAATATTTGTCGCGATTATGATGACTTATTTGCTAGTTATCGACTTGCGTGTACGGATATTGTGACACGTTCTACTACAACGAAATCAAATATTGCAACGTATAGATTACCATAACATCAGAAAAATGAGGTCAAAAACCAAATTGAAAACCGTTCTGTGGCGAAATTATAGTATAGTAATTATAGTTAAAAAATTCTCTATTTTATTAGTTCCCAAAAAGAACAACGAATAAGATATGACAATGTCTAAGTAACTGATATTTGTGATGTCTGGATTGCAATTGATATTGATATTATTTCTGTAAACTACAAATTAAAGGTAAATATATTTATACGGCTTCGGTCGATTAAGACTTTATTATTAACGTTAGAAAAAATGTTTCAGACAAAAGTTGTAGACAGCAGTAGCTTTTATATTTCAAAATTAATATATCTCTACAGGGTGTTAAGCAAAGAACCAGTCACTAAACCTGTATTTTTTAATAGTACACACTGTATATTATTGTATTTTTCAATTCTGATCACTTTTTCACTATAGCACACAATAGGTTATATTGAGTGCTTTAAAAATTAGAGCCATTTGAATGTAATATTTTTTATGGATTTTCTGTAGCCGATTAGGGTGGAAATATTCACACATGATTAGGTAATCAAAAATTTTGTGATAATTACTATATAGTATAAGTTATACTTATTATAGTATAAGTATGTAAGTATAACGTCATTCGATTTCTTTGATGTTGTCCTGCCATTTCTATTTATCATTCCTTATACCTAAATTCTAATTATCGCAGCTCTTTGTTTAAAACAGATCATTTTCAATTAATTTTGAGTTGGCTGTAAAAAAAAAGAAAAACTGAAAATAATATTACTCCTACATTATGTTAACGTTACAGCACAGTTCAGTGTTATGGACTCAGAGAAATTGCAATACGCGAAGTGGTGCGACAGTTTAACGAGAGGTTTCCCAACACCAATCTTACACTTATGACTTGCATTTCTTGCAACTGGCAGCGGTCTTAACGTTAAGAAAGAAATAAAGAAATGTGATGAAAACGATGCCGCAACTATTGTTGCTATTGATTCCGTGGAAGAACATCCCAGAGTATCATTGAGGGAACGTTCACGTAATCTTAATGCAAAGAATTTATAAATCCAACAATGTAAAGCCATTCAAACCAAAATTTGTATGTACACATTATTGAAGAAGGTGATGCAGGCCGTAGATTATTATTTTGTCTTACCGTCGGGGAGAAATATATTGTAGAACGAAATTTTTATAAAAACATCATATTTTCAGACGAAGCAACTTTTGCTACAAATGACGTTATTTCGTCTCAAAATTGTCGCTACTGGTCTACAGAAAATCCAAACTTTGGGATCAATTATAGTATTACCAAAAAGTGAATGTGTGGTGTGCCGTTTCATATCGTCTTGGACCTTCCTTCATAGAGGGACGGTTAAATCAGTATCTACAGCTACCTTACAGATTCAGGGAAGAGTACTTACATGACTTGCTGCTGACAGAAAGACAAGCAATTTATTTCCAGCAAGACGGATGTCCTGCACATTCGATAGCACGCGTAGCTAAGTGGATAAATGTGGTGTTTCGAGAAAAGTGGATAGCTAGAAATGGTCCGATTGCGTGGCATCTAAGGTCGCCCTACCTGACGATATCAATTTTTTTTATGGGGTCGCCTCAAACAACTGGTTTACCATCAGCCAATACCATAAAGAGTGGCGGTTATGTTGAATAAATAATTTATTGTAGATCAATGTTATTATTACTTTTCGTAAGTTAAATTTGTTGTAAATACTATTTGTTTCGCTAAATGTTGTTCAAATAGAATTTTTAAAAAATACAATTTATTTTGTTTAATCTGAAAAATAGCGGTTTAATCAAAGTAGGTAGAACTTCCTGAAATTTTGCATAAGGCCATAATCACTGATTATGAACAACTTAGTAAAATTTTTCCGCATCATGAACAAAAAGGGTACTTTACCTTACAAAAAAATAGTTTTCTCTTCACTATCAAGACCTCTTGTAACATCAATCCTGGGACACGCTGTATATATATATATATATATATATATATATATATATATATATATATATATATATATATATATAAAAGGACTTTTTTTAATACCCACAAAACGAACACAACGATATCAACATGCGTTGAAGAGGACGAAGACTTCTGAGTAGCGCATCACCAAACAAACGCAATACTTTGAATACTTTATTATTTTATCGTAATATTGTAATTTCTATTATATCATATATATATACAATGTGTCCCAAATTCGCTTCTCTATAAAGGGATCTCGGCTTCTGTTATACTTACGGCAAAGGCTAAATGGGGAAAGTTTTAGAGGAAGCTTAGAGCATTCGATATCCGGTTTCAGATTTACGATCGGTCAATTGGTTATGATCGGCGAAAAAACGAACACTGTGAGATTATTCGGACAATTTTTTAAGACGAATAAGATGGCGTGTATGACATGTCACAGTCGTCTTTTGTTATCCCACAATCTGCCTCAACTTTCATATTTCTTATTGCCGCCATATTGGATTTTTCGATTTTTTGAAAGAGCGTATTATTTCCAGTTTAGTGATGTCTCACAACTGCATAAAAGATTAGAGTTTCATCGAAATATCACACTTTCTAAAGTTAGGTCTTATTTATTATTAGTAGGCCATGATTTATTTGTCGCAAAATAACATTAATAAATAATGTATAAAATTCTTTGAATTTTCAATAAAACATGAAATTAAATAACGACCTCTCAAAAAGACAGATGTTTTGGGACAAATTCCCAGCTATGAGTGTGTTAAAAATAAAGTCAGAAAAATCATCATTAATTTAATTAATACTTGAACTTTTGAACAACCTACAATAAAATTCCAATTACAATTAATTTACAGATTTGCAAAATGACGTCCATTTACATCGAGACATTTTTGACAATTGGTGACTGTTTTTCATACAACCCTAGCAAGTGTATTTCCGTTAACACTATTTCTAAATGTATCCAAAACTCTCTGTCTCAGGATTTCTGTGGTCGCAGGAGAATCAAACTCGTAGACCTCATTCTTTGTGTGACCCCAGAGGTAGAAATCCAAGGGCGAAAGGTCAGGGGATCTAGGAGGTCAAGATATTGGACCATTTAATCCAATAATTCTTTCATCAAACTGCTCCCTTAAGAAGTTCCTGACTTGAATGGTGTTGTGTGCCGGACATCCATCCTGTTGAAACCAAGTTCTTCTGAACTCATCTTCGGTTAGAGTAGCTCGTAAAGCCGGCACAACCTGGTTTCGCAAAAGCTCTAGATACCTCTGTCCGTTTAAGTTATAGTCAAACAAAAATGGTCCTATAAGTCAATTTCCTACAATGATTAATAATTTATAATACATAGGTGCCCAATTAAAATAGGTAAGTTAGATTAAATTACCAATAATCCCACACCAAACGTTACTTCCAAATCTGGTCTGTAGACGTCTCTCTGCCACTTCGTGAGGGTTTTCTATAGCCCAATGATGAATGTTGTGCTTATTAAAAACTCCACAATTCGTAAACCTACTCTCATCAGACCATAAGACATGATTAACAAAATCGGGATTTTCATTACACATTCTAGTATACCACTCGCAGAAGTGCATTCTTCTTGGAAAATCAGTTTCCTTAAGTCCTTGAACTATTGTGGGTTTGTATGGATAGTAGTTATTCTTTTTTAACACTCTTTGTACCGTTGATTTTGATACACGAATTTCCCGTTCTACCGTTCTTACCGATGCACTGGGGTTTTCGTTGACAGCTTGTAAAATGTTTCTGTCACGATTTTCATTATCAATATTGTATCCGCTTTTAGGTTGTTCGAAGGCCCCATAGTTAATTAAATTAATTACAATTTTTCTGAAGTGGGTTTTATGAGGTTGCCGTCGTTCGGGGTACATCTCCAAATACCTCGCTGAGGTAATGTCGGCGTTTCTGTTTGACTGCAAGTAAAGCGCTAACATGCCAAACTTTTCTTCATTTGAATAGGAAATACCGGCCATTTTCAACAGGCTTTTACAATTTGTGTGTCACGTTTATGATTTTAATGACAGAAAAGCGACTACTTATGAAAGTACTACTTTGAATTATTTAACGTCAAAGTCGAGCCACCTTATATCGAAAAAATGAAACCCAATTTTACTGTTAATAAATCATGTTCTACTAATAATAATAAATAAGACCTAACTTTAGAAAGTGTGATATTTCGATGAAACTCTAATCTTTTATGCACTTGTGAGACATCACTAAACTGGAAATATTGCGCTCTTTCCAAAAATCGAAAAATCCAATATGGCGGCCATAAGAAAAATGAAAGTTGAGGCAGATTGTGGGATAACAAAAGACGATTGTGACATGTCATACACGCCATCTTATTCGTCTTAAAAAATTGTCCGCATAATCTCACATTGTGACTGCTGTCAAATTAACCATTTCGGATTTACTGGCAAAAAACGAAATCCGCCATTTTCGGTTTTTCGCCGATATTTTCAAAACCAATTGACCGATCGTAAATCTGAAACCGGATATCGAATGCTCTAAGCCTCCTCTAAAACTTTCCCCATTTAATCTTTGCCGTAAGTATAACAGAAGCCGAGATCACTTTATAGAGAAGCGAATTTGGGACACATTATATATATATATATATATATATATATATATATATATATATATATATATATATATATATATATATATATATATATATATATATATATATATAGATGTGTAGATATAAATATCTCACTTACGAATCTTTAAAACTACGATTTTACAGCGTTTTAATTCACAGTAACACTTTTATGGTCGTTGTTAATAATTGTTTATGACTGACTTGCAGCAATTGCTTGTGCTTTTAAGATTTAACCAGCGTTTACTCTTTTACGCTGTCAACAACCGACTATGTTTCGCGTCTTTGTTAACGTCTCCTTTTCTACGCACACGTACTTAATCTAAATAACTTAATTCTACAATATAGAAGGTAATTTTCATAAAGCATTTTATACAGGGTACTGCAGAGTAATAAATCTTATATACCAAAGGTATATTCAGAAACACTAAACCTTCCCCACAATGTATATATATATATTGAAATTTAATGCAACATAACAGATAGGTGACTAGTTTCGACACACAGTGTCATCTTCAGACCTTAAAAGATATCCAGTAAAAGATATCAGGTTTAAGCAAGACCTAAATTATGTGTTGAAGTACATAACCAGGAAAAAGGAAAACAAGGATTCTCCTTAATCAGATAATTCTATCAAATGGCAGTTTCAATTATGATGTTACAATAATGTTTTTACCATACAAGTTGACAAACAAATTAAATGAATGCAAAAATTGTTTTTGAGTCCTAGAAGAGGCATTCGTGCGACTTAATAGTCATTCAAAAATTTACGCCTATTACAGTATAAGCGATAATCCTATAAGTAGAGGAAAAATTAAATTTAAAGTTAAAAACTTTCAAATTGTGTTTTGACCTACATAATTGAAATTGGAAAAATTCTCCTTAATTAAGTTAATCAAAAGAAAATTTCTTTTGATTAACTTAATTAAGGAGAATTAAGGAAGCGAGGTTGCTTGAGATAATAGACCGCTACAAACGCATTGTAGAATGTAAAAAGCCAGACTCGCAAGTCAACAAGGAGAAAAAGCTGTTTGGGACAAAATCGCCCAAGATATTAACGCAGGAAGCGAAATAAATCGCTCTGCAATAATTTTACAAAAAAAAAGTATACAAATATTAAAAAAAAGCAGCAAGCAAAAATTCGCCGATATTAAAATGCATGTGAAAGGTACATGTGGAGGACCGCAATGCGATACCCAATTCGCTGAAACTGATACCAATATTTTAGAGCTGCTCGGAAGACCGCATGACTGACCGGGTTAGCGAATTTGACAACATAATAATTCCAGTTTTTGAATTGATTGATCACGCTAGCCAAGAAGTTCTAGAAGAGGTAGTGGGGGAAGTCACTTTTATCGGTACATAATAGATATAGTAAGTGAATTGGCCATTCCAAAAATTAAATCTGGGGGAAACTGGTCAACAAGCTATGTTCTTGGGTGGATAATAAATCATCTACCCAAGAAATTCAAAAAAATATATTAGAAAAAGAGCACGAAATACATATGCGGCACCTGGAGGAAAAACATCGGCGCAAGAAGGACACGATTTAAAAATGAAAATTTTAAAACAGGAATTGCTGTTGAAATCCAATGTAAATAAATAGTTTTGATTAACTTGTGTTATTAATTTAATTGGAAATCCATTTAAACTGGACTTACAGATTAATGATCTGTGATAATGATAATAAAAGTTCTAATATGGAAAATATTTATTTCATTGGAACAATCGAAAGCACAAATTATAAAAGTGTTGCAAAGTGATTGTTAATTAAATGTTGCCTAATAATATTATTTGCATGTAAATCTCCGTGAAGGACTTCGACGTTAGCCATTTCTAGCAATAACAACTCTTCAACGTTATTGTCTATCGGTGGTGGTGATTCTCGATTTTTACAAACGATGTTGTGAAGCACAGCAGTTGCAACAATGACAACTTCAATTATTTCTATATTTAACCGTAATCCTAAACTCAAGATAGGAAAACGACGCTTCCACACCCCAAAGCATCTTTCAATTGGATTGCGTATTCTAATTTTCGCTTCATTAAACAAGTGCTCAGCTGGTGTTACTGGATTCGCCGCCGGAGTAATAAAATGTGATCTTACTCCATATGCACTATCGCCTGCTAATAAATCGCTTCCTAATTCCCTGTTTTCGAATTTTTGTCTTATTGCACAATCGTTGAATCATGCGTAGAGCCCGGCCATCGACTAACAATGTTGGTTATATTCAGTTCAGCATCGCAAATGCATTACACATTTATGGAGAAGTATCCCTATCGATCCCACATATTTCCTGGTGATTGTATCTTAACGTGCGTACAATCTATAGCACCCATGCAGCGCGGAAACCTGGCTATATTATAAAATCCTAAATTCACCCTTGCGATATCCTCATTACGTTCAGGGAATTATATGTAGATTGTTCTGAAGCTGGCAATTGCTCTAGACACCTTATTAATCACTCGACTGGCAGTGGATTTATACACTCCCATAAAATCGCGGCTAACAACTAGCATGGAACCCGTAGCAAAAAATCGCAACGTTAACAACAGCATTTCACTTACAGATAATCCACAATTCCTAAAAACCAATTATTATAAAATCTAGATTATAATTGGGAAAAATTGTTTTATGTTACCTCATTGAGTTCGGTTGAATATTTAATTGTGGCATCACTACTCGAACTGAATTTTTTGTAAGTCGAAATCGATCGAAAAACTCTTCGTCTGACCTTATTTGGAGATCGCCTGGGCATTTGCGAAATACTCCTGGATTTCTTCTAACTCCTTAGACTACCTCACCAACAAGCTCCACAAAATCTTCATCCTCGCTTAAACAATTCACGCCTCTACTCCAGTCCTCTTCTTGAAGCGAAACTAAAAGGAAAATTTTTTCTCTAAAATTTTAATACCTTTACTGATCTTCAAATTGTATTGCCCTTTAAAAAAACATTCCTTCACGTATTGCTGCAAGGTCGATAATTTTCGATATATTCACAAAACGTAAGTATTGCGCATTTGTTAAGTCGGTATCGTGGCTACATAAATCATGCTGAAAATTGTTTCTAAAAATGTTCAAATCGTATACAACCGACACAAACTCAAAGTCAATCAGTTTAAGGTGGGTTAAAATGGTGTGCATCTTATTCGCGTATCCTACTCACGACGCAGTCCTATCCTTACCGTTTACACTTCACGGATTTTGTGCGCGACAAAGGGCGAGGTATTACTCATGGCGTGGCAAGAGTTCTAGTAATGAATCTGTGTTTATTCGATGCAGTTATTGTTTTAATTATTGCAGTAATGTTAAAAAAGAAGAGAAAACTTGAACACAAACGCCGTTTGTGGGCGAGAAAAATATTAATTTAGTGGAACGATGTACAGAGTGCAACAAGTACTGCAAATACCTTTGATTCACAATCAAACACTAACCAGCTAGTGCCTTACCTTCACACGTTTCCACTAAGCGAGGTTAGCCTTGCGAGTCTAGTGTATTATGTCGTTTAAACCCACTTGATTAAATATTTGGTGCGGGAGAAACCTGACAATGAGATAGTATATCATTAAAATGTTTTAATATGGATTTGGTACGCCATAAATGGTTGGAGATAAAATACCGCTTTTAATAATTTATAGGTTAACAGAACTATATATAATTGCCTGCTGTTATTTGGAAAGTGCCTAGTAATTATCATGTTTCCGTTCTCTCGACTACACTGCGCTTCGGCTCGCAAATGCAAGCAATTATTTCCCAGAAAAAAACCCACTCTTAATCCTTATAACGCAATACATCCTACGTTACAGTACACTACTTTTTGTTTGTTTTTCATTTTTCAATTAAATGAGGTCTGTTAGACCTTTTCGAAGAAAATTTGTCCAAAAATATGGATTTTCATTACGGAGAGCGAACGCTCGTGTGACCTGAGCTGCCATGTCTGCCGTACAACTAAAAAAGCTGTGCGATACCCACAAAGCACTCAACGTGCTTTATGGTACTAGATACCTGATAAACACATTTTAAGCGTGTTTAATACCTAGCATACACAATTGAAATCCGCTAGGAGGCGCAGCAGTCGTTGCTTGAAATATTTCGTTACGTAGTTGACTATCTCCGCCCCCATTCCACAACGATACCTAATTTGTCTATTACCTGGTACTCATGCGCAAAATATATCATATTAAAATTCTAATTTTTTAACGTCATGAAAACTAATTATAATTTATTTTGTGCTTGCGAGACATTTGGGTCGAGTTGGAAAACACGTTGAGTGCAATGAACACTGTTTGCACGAGATGCATACAATAATTTTTTCTACGTTCACTCAAAAGAAAAAAAACGTTTTTTTTTTAAATAATGTATTATTTAATAGTAATTGATTATCATTGTTAGCGAATTGCTGGATAGTAAATTTAAAGGCGCTTTATTTGCCAGTACACTAGTTCTGGTAGGGCATTAAAAAAATTTTCATTGCTACTGTCATTCATACTTTCAATAATATTACTCATTAAGCCATTTTGACAATCGCATTTGCTTAAAGTAACAAACCAGAATAACTAATATGTAGTTAAGAAATCTGTGTGTTAGTGTTGAAATGCGTGTCCGATTTTTGATACTAAAATATAGTGATAGAGTGCTCATGAAACAACCTTTGTAACAAAATGTAACTTTTTAAAAAATTTCGCGTTTCACCTAATTAAACAATATCACTTTAAAAAAGGGAATCAAGAACATAATAACTTATAATCTTTAGTATCTGTTCAAATGAAGTTAGTTCCCTTGTCAAACCTTATTTTAATGCTGTTTTTACATTTACTGTTGTACCTTTTAAATCTAATCTAATCGACAACTACTTACTTTAAAAACAATGCAAAAAGTGTCCGTTTTCCGAATGAACGTAGAAAAAATTGCAATTTTACATAAGGTAACTCTGTAACCAAAGTGCAGGTAAACATGAATTTTATCTAATCTTTTATATAATCCAAATTGCCATGGCTACTTTAATGTTAGCTTTTGACGTTTACTGTCAATTTCTCAATTCTAAATACTAAATTATTTACGTACGAAATAAATTAGAATATTATACACCACGATATAGGAAGGTTGGCATCTCGTGAAATGAAAACCTTTCATATGATTTTAAAATTATAGAATGAGCCCAGAATAAGAATTGACGTCATCAGTGGTGGGTAAGGGCGTAGAGGCTGGGGTGGTGTCGGATTCTTTTCGGGGTCATTTTCAACCCCATTGATGGTATTTTTAACCCCTTTATGCATTTTTACCACTAATTAGGGCCTTTTGGCAGTATTAAGTCTTTTTGGCAGCCCAACTCTGGGGTTAGTGGTGTGGGGTGGTCACGTGACCCGGTCAAAGTCCAATTATTTTAATTATGACGTCATAATTAAATTCTAGCGCGATTTTGTTTTTAATTATGAGTCATAATTAAATTCTTCAGCCATTTTGTTTTTAATTATAACGTAATAATTAAACTCCTAGCCATTTTGTTTTTAATTACGAGTCATAATTAAATTGTGGCGCCATTATGTTTTTGTCGCTCATCTTGGCGGCCATTTCTTGAGTCAATTATGAGTCATAATTAAATTGTACCAGGATTTTGCTTTTAATTATGAGTCACAATTAAATTTTCTGTAATTCAATCAACCTCAATCAAATTAATCTCAAGTAACACGAAACAAAAATGATTTTATTTTATGAAGCCAATCTGATCATCACACAGCATAGTAATTATAAAACTGTTTTTCTAAATGAATATTACATTGGTTGTTTTGCATGCAGGTCTTAAAGAACGCATTGAAACATCTTTACTCTTCAGCCACTAGTTGAACGGTATACGATGGTCCTTGGACTTGAAAAACTTATGAAAACGCTCGGATAGCACACATTTAAATTCCTCCAGCTCCACAACCACCCTTTCCCCATACTTTGTTAATATGAGTCCAAGATTGAGTATCTTGTATTCTATTCCAGTCTCTAATTCCTTAACGTTTTTAAAACGCTTAAATCATGTTGATGCATAAATCCATATTCTAAAATACTAAAACATTATCGTATAAAGTCCATATACACATCTGAATGGTAATCTTGCAGCGTCGTTTTGTTGTAATAGAACCATCTACAATTCTTCTCTAGTAATCGTAAATGGTAACCTAGCCGGGGCCGTCCAAAGGAATCAAAACACTCCGGTTACCATTCTCGTAAAGTAGATCGCTCTCCAATGCTCGCCTGGTTTGTTTGATGGATTTGTGTTCACAATAATTGCACACGGTCTAGGTGCGTGCATCGGCAACTGATAATACAAATCGAAACACATTCATGCGGCTGTGGATCAATTTCAAACATCTCAACACTTGTACCGCATACATCGTTGGAGTTGGTGGAGTGGTATGTGTCCAGTCTTGCAATAGTAATGGTTTTTCCAGAGAACACATAGGCGCTTCGATGTTGTGGTTTAAATAACTATATGCCTTTGCTTTTTTTCAATTTTTTAATCGACGGACGACCAATCTCGTTCAGGCTTAGTATTGGTTTGTTAAGAAATCTTAAAAACTACTGTTTTTCACTACCATTAACGCGAATTTTTTTAAACGGCTGCAACGCTCTTATCAAGTCCTCTTGGAAAGCGCTGTAGGGCACATACTCCGACCGCCATTTCGGTCCATGATATTTATTCTCTAAATACCTTATCTGTCTTGACATGGGTTTTGAAATAAAATAATTTCGGGGTGGCTTTATCAGAATCAGCAATAAAGCTCAATGATCTGTTACCACGGCAATTTCTTTCGGTATGAATGCGTTGTCAACACCTCTAAACCCTTGTACGTCCAAGTGCGCGTCCATCTTCTTTCAACTGCTGTTGTACACTGAAGCGTGTGATCTACAGTTGCCCTTTTAACAGGTAAAATTTACGAGGGCATTCCGATGTTTATCGACCTCGATCAAGTTATCAAATTCGGCATACACTAAACAGTTAACGGTTTCAGCAAGAGCTTCTTCAAAGCCGACTTTTAGTCGCAGAAAACAGTTTCTAACTAAATTCCAGTGCGTACTAGCGTTTGCATGCGTCAGAAGTTAGGTGAAAGGCCATTAAGCAGTAGGCGTTGGGGTAATCTCTTCTCGATATATCGTTGCCCTCATTCAAAAAATGAATATCAGTACAGGAGAATAAGGTGTGATACGCTCTAACATATAAAGCATTAACTGTAAAGTCTGGTTAAAAAGCCTTCGAAGGAATTTGCTGGCAGTCAATATATAACGACATGTAGTTAATATTGCTGTAATGAAAATTGAACAGGTTTGAGGAGTAATCACCGTTGAAGTCTTTATTTGCTACAAACCGTACGATGCATCGTTTAGATGACTGCCCAAGAAAACATTATCAATGATTTTCGCTGTATGCCGCAGGTATAGTTAACATTTTTACGTCTGTTCTTGTAACAGGGTATTTTGCTGCAGTTGTTTCTAAAGCTTTAGCGTGCGCAATTAGAATGGTGGGATTGATCCTCGTACATCTCACCAGTAAACTAGCTTCCATAATTTTCGTCTTGTAATTTGAACCGTGTGCCGCCATTAGACTAAAGGTATCTCTTGATCGTTTAAATTTAGCTTTTAACTCAACGCCGCTCATGAGAAACTTTTCTTGATTAAACAAATCCGAGTAGACGCGACCAATCATCCCAATCTGTTTGCTTGTCGCTGCAAGCGCATGACGTTTTGATAAACCGTTATTTGCTTGTCCCAGCGTATTCATCTGCCCGGCTGTATCATTGTGCTATAAGGTGCAACCTAGATGTGAAGTCTTTTCCTCCTTTCCATAGTTTAGCAGCGTCTCGATATATGTGCGGTAGGCATAGGTAGTTGTTTGGCTGTGACACCATCTTCTGATTTAAATAAACATCCAATTGTTTACCGGTGCTGAAACACCCGCCTCAGTAAGAGGTGTATCCGTCTTGCTTTAGAACTGTGATGAGAAAAAAGATAAATAGTAATTTATTATGCATACCAGACGATAAAAGGGCATTTTAACATCGAGAGAAAGATGTTATTTCAGGAGCGAGGTTTGCCACGAGTAAATTACCTTACACAAGATGTTACCTTTATCGTGTAGTATACTATTCCATTTTATTTTTTGCTAGTACGCAAATTATTAAGTACTGAGAATTGCCAAAATTTTCGTAAATGTCAAAAACTAACATTAAAGTTTTCATGGCAATGTGGATTTCATATCAGGATGGATAAAATTCATTTTCATTATACCTCTCTGAAAACATTATGTATCCATGTCTATTTAGCACACAAAAATAGTTATTTTTGAAACTAGTGTGCTGTTTACACATTTCTTGGTGCGAGGCCGTTCTTTTTTACCCGAGGCGTAGCCGAGGCATAAAATATAAGGCCGAGCACCAAAAATGTGCAGCGCACGTGTTGCGAACAAATTTTTTTGTGATCGTTTACATAAAATTAGAAAAAAATTAAATTTTGAAATATTTGATGACAAATGTCAAATTAAATACATAAACAAAAAAGTTTAAATATTTAGTTATATACCACTTTTTTGTTTATGTATTAAAAGTAACGATTACAAAAAGGGGCTTTTCCTGGAAAATTTTCCACGTGCGCTAATGATATTTAGTCGCCTTCTAATACAATTTACTATTGAAAGTTTCTTAAAAACCCCAAAAAAATGCTTGTTTATTTTCCTTAGCAACGTTAAACAACGCTTGTATTGTGACAGTTTTTCAAATTTGAATTCAAAATATTTTTAAAATGATGTCTTCAGAATAAGAAATATTACTTGAAGCTGCGAAAGTAAATGCAGAATTACTGCCCAGGAATTCTTGTGAGAGATATGATGAGTACCGCCTATTCGATGATACTTTTCTTATTTATTTGTAAGAAAAAGTCAAATAAATAATGTATCATAAAAAGTATCGTTCATTACCCGTCAATGAATGCTTTTCCCTTGCTCGGCTACACGGGAATTTTTCACGCGCGCACGGGAAAAGCCTTTTTTTCTGGACTCCTAATGAAATATACTATTTATCTACACTATAGTTTAGTTTTACGTTAGCCACATATTTTAGTGTATTATGTTGTATTTTAAACGTAAGCACAAAATAAAATAGTATATTATAAGGTAGATAATCACTTAAGAGGAGATTGAATATAACTGTAAAAAAGACGGTTTAGTAAAAAGAAAAATCTCTGTTACTGTGTGTTAATATTTTGGAATGCTAGTTTGGAAGAAAACCATTGAATAAAGAAAAATTCAATTAATTTTTATGAAAAACCAGTGGATGATCATGTAAAACGCCCCGGTTGATAATACTGTGTCCTAGGAAATGATAATTTGAAAAAATTCAATGCAGACTGTTAGAAAAATGTATTTTAAAGAATATGTCAAGTTTTAAACAAAAAAACAATGATATAATGCAATTAAGAAATCGCTGTGGTTTCAACAAAGCTGATAAAATGCTTCATAGTCTTCCATTTCGAGCACATGATAAATATCTTTTTTATTAGCTGGAGCCGGAGGATTAATAGTCTTTATTGCGTCATTTCGTTCATACAATAAAACCTCGGGGCGCATTTGGGACCATTTACAACTATTACCAATTTTTTCCATAACATTGACTCTTATTTTATCCTCCAAAACGTCCATAACTTGGCCTTTAAAGAATGGTTGCACAGAAACCAATTTTGTTCCGATGTCAATACACTATCAAACTCAAAAACGTTTGCACTTTTCATACGGCGTTTGATACAGCTAATGTTTTTAGTTAGAATTTATTTCGCATGATCGTCAAAACTCGAATTTATCCGACGCGCACCTCAGCATTCTTTAGTATTGACACGATATCTAACATTTTCATTAAGTAGTTCTCGGTTATTGGGATCGTGGTTGCTAGCACCTGCTTCATGTTCTGTGTAAGAATTTTTATTTAAAAAGTCTGCATTTGGTGGTCCACTATTATTAGAGTTTCCATTTTTTTAGTATTTTCACAATTTCCACAATCTGTTTGTCCCCAATTATTTTCTTGTGTCTCTGTTGTCGTTTTTGAGATATATCGCCATTTAAATCTCGAATCATTTCACACTAATTCAGATTAGATTATTCAGGTGATACATTATCTTTAGGCTCTTTTATAATTTCTTGGGACCGTTGTTCATTTAAATTTTGAATCACTTCAGATCAGATTTTTTTTCTGATGGAAATTCAACGGCTTCTGGTAGTTTTTATGGGAACTCTTTTGTATCCGTTTGCAAGGTGTTATTATTTGCATTTTCAGAACCATTAATCATATCAGGAATTATAATCTATCAAGCTATTTTTTTCCACCTCGGAATCACTAATATGTTGATGTAAATTATTTTCGTTTAGAAGATCTTGAATCCATTCACCCTCTAGTACCATATTACCGTCTTGAGCAACAATCTGGTATAGCGTTGTCTGTTGTGTCTTTTAAAGGAACATCTTATTTTCAGATGAATTTCCAAAAGCTTCCAATTTTTGAACTCCAATATAGCTTTTAACATATTTCAGAGCATAGCGAGTTTCCTCACAGGAAAACCGATTACTTTCGGCAGCTAGATTTTCAGATGAGATATTCCTCATAACTCAACAGCATCAAACGGAAATAGCCCGTATTTTCGGAAACTATTTGGTAAAGTTTATGGGGTAACACTGTTTGCAATTGCTTCTTTTAGAATCCTCTCTTGTAATCTATTTTCCGTCATTTCCAATTTCCGTTTGTGCAGCTCTTGCTTCCATTGCATTTTTAAAGGTCGAAAGACAGAAACACAACAAATGCGTCCAATTTGAATACAACGCCACCAACACAATTTTTTTCTCAGCACAAGAATCACTTAGATGAAGTGTAAGACGGGAACGATGGCTATCGATAAACAGAACTCAGGGATACAACACATTGACAATAAATTATTAATCTACCATTAGCCACTTTCCGATTTTCCTACTACCCATCCTTCAGGAATTTTTTTATTGAGATTTCCTAGAATTCTTTCATATTTATAAATTA
This sequence comes from Vesta saturnalis, assembly GCA_036346205.1. Classification (NCBI taxonomy): domain Eukaryota; kingdom Metazoa; phylum Arthropoda; class Insecta; order Coleoptera; family Lampyridae; genus Vesta; species Vesta saturnalis. The sequence continues at coordinate 2,681,213 of JARFJB010000379.1, forward strand.
TCATTGGAGGTGTTGTCTCCATTTGCATTTCCGGCAATAAGCGTGGTTAAACACTCTTTTTCGTTATTAGCAATAAAGTTATAAACATTTTTTTCCTTTTTCTGCCACAACTTTATCCCCTTTTGGATTGAGGAAAAAGAGCTTTCATCATTATTAAATATTCGTTTAGCCTTTTGGATAACTTCCAATGTATTATTTTCTGCCATGTAATTTCTCACTTCTTCGAACCAAGAACGAATCATACTTTCTTTAACTCACGCTCGGCTTGAAGTAAAATTTTGGGGGGTTCCTATTGAAAGCTCTGGATGTCGTTTTAAAAGTGATTCATACCAATGTCTTCCAGGTCGGACATACTTAAATGGTGTCGTCCGATTTAATTTAGCGATTAGCATCTGAACGCTGTTTAAAAGTTCTTTTGCGACTGGGAATCCTCTTCGCCCAACATGCAGTATCCATCGAACAAGATTTTTTTTCTCAGGAAAGGACAAGGCATATGGAATATTGAATATGCACACTTGCTTGGCGTATCCTCACACCATTCTTGCTATTAGTTCTGTGATTAAGTCTTTCGAATAATTTAAAAATTGCCTTTTTTGCCTGGTGTAGTGGTAATATCATTCTACAAGGAATAAAAAAATCTTATAAACGTTCAAGTACTTGCTTAACAACTTAAGTACTTACTTGTAAAAGCGTTTATTGCAATAATGTGACTCTTAAGAAGTATTTAGACTTAAGCACGCACGGACTGATCCACTGCGAATGCTCAAGTGTAAACGGTTATGCGGGCATACTCACCCTGTTCATTGCTATGCGCAAGCCATCGCGAACGCAAGCCGGTTGTCGGGCACTGTGCATGCTCAAAAGGAATTCCGTGCACAGCGAATGCTTAATTTGTACGAGGAAAAGACAGTAGCAGTACGCAACACCTGCTCACAGTGTGCGATAAATTATTCTGTATTTACTTTAAGTATGGAATGGAGTAATTACATGGTGCTGCGTTTACCTAGTACAAGAATTTGAAAACGATAGCATTCTTGGGAACACCCCGAATATTCCAAAACCAAAATAAGTAATGCATGGCATTCATGAATAAATACAAAATTGATAGTGAAGATTTAGAACGCGTAGAGGTCAAAAAAAGATTAAAAGCAAAGAAAATCCTATTTGGGCATTCATGTCGAGGTAGCCTGCGTTATGCACAAACACTGTAGATTACTCCATTCGCCGAAACATATTTATTTTAATTAACGATACTTGGGAACGCCAACGAATGGCGTGTGCGCACGCTCAACTCGTGCGTGCTCAAGTCTAAATGCGTATATCCACTACTGGTACATGAAGTATTTGTGAGATTGACCAGTAGCTGATAATAGTCATCATCTACTAGGACAAACCATATTTTTATGTCCCAGTAACATAATCATTAAATTTTAAGAATATTATATGAGTTTTGTCTAAATTTCTTGTAAAATTAGAGCGCAAATACATTAATAAGTGGAGTAAATCCATTTCAACTTACGTTTTACGGAGAGAATGAATTGAATATCGATTTGCCTTATTAGTACTTGCTTAACTAAGGACACTAACACAAGTATCAAGAAACAATAACTTTGAAATGTCAATTTTAATTCACTTAGCGTTCTTTTGCCAGAAGTGTGAAGCTTCTGTATTCCACGCTAATGTTTTGCAACAAACCTCAAATGTTTGGTTTGTGTCAAGCTATGCAGACTTGATCATTTATTGGTGCCGTTATCTTATTATAAGTGAGAGAAATGCATCTTTAGACGCGAGTGAGAAGTTTGACACATGAGCGTGCGTTTGCACGCGAGTGAGACACTTCTCACGAGTTTAATAATGGCATTTCGCTCACGTGTAATATACGACGTTTTATCTTACAGGTGCATAGAAAAATTAAGTTGACTCAATCAAATACCTAATACTTATTCGCCTATAAAAATTGTATCGTCGTATGTTGTTATGGTATAAATGTTCACTAGGACAAGGTAAAAGATAAACCTGGTTTTTGCACGGCTAGCTCGGCGTGCGGGTGAAGGTCTATTGGGACAAAGCAGTCTCGTCTCCGTAGTTTACGCTATCTACCAAAGTCGAAATCGGGAAAATGACACAATAGGTTCCGGTAGGCGCCAGGATATTCTAAAAGAACACACCAGGGTGTTTTAAAATGCGAATTAAACGACGATACGCAGTGGTCCAAATACCCAACTTACCACACTTACCAAATCGTAACGCTCGTAGCTCCGGTTCCGCAATACTGCTTCACCTGAAAAGGCTTCAAAATCTGCACCTTAATCTGATCAACTTACCACCGTGCAGCGATATTCAAATTCAATACAAATCTCTAATGTTCCCCTTACGTTAAATTACTCCCTTAAACAAATCAACATAACACATATTACATAAAAACACAATCAAATTTTATTCTTTCAAGTCGCAAGATCACCAACAGAATGTAAATTACATTACCTAAGTCACGCAGGCAAATAGGGGATGATCTCTGCTCTATGACAGCGTCGAATACGACTCGTGCAGTCCACTGTATTACTGCTGATCGATGACACGAAGCTGCCTTCCCCAGGCCTCTATCACGCATTCAACTTGATTTTCAATTAATTTACAATGATGTCTCGTAACTTATTGAAGCAGCATTAACTATTTTAAATCCCTCTAATAATTTCCTTTAACTCAAAGTTGATAAGGTTCGGCAAACAAACAAAAAAACACTCAGCACATCGTTTTACATAATCTTAAACAGTACGTGTGGGTGGGTGTTCGGTCACTACGTTCACTTAACTCTTAGGAATGGGGTTCTCTAATTATATCTCGTTAATCACGAAAATTCAATAGTCCTCAGGTTCGCACTACAAGAAAACACGAACCAAATTTCTATCATAAACGCACTCGAAGATGCCGTTATTCTCTAATAAACTAAATTAATGCGCGAGCCCGGTTGAAATGTTACACAAAAAATATCCCAAACTTGGTTATATTCGACTAGTCTTGCAAGTCCTCAACGCTATTCCCTTAACTTTCACTAGGAGCTCGCACAATGATGAAACCCCAATTCCGATAATTCGACGACTTCCCTACACGCAGGACTTTACGCTTCAAAAGCTTAAGACAGACACTCTCCCATTCAAAATTACTTTCTCGCCATATTAAAAAAACGCTCCCCTCCATACAACTTCTTTCAAACAAACCAACCAACCATTTTAATTTTAAAAGTTCCACCCCCCTAAATTTACGATGATCTCCCGATTTAAGGCGAAGAAGCTGCCCGTCTGCACTTTCCTTCGACCCGACACAGAAATGTTATTGCAAAGGTACAACCAATCGCCCATCCCTATTACTTACACGGATGAAAACCAACATTCCGACTCTCCAACTGTTCCTCTACACGAATGCGACAGTACGGCACCAACGCGATAACAACGCTTCTTTGTAATGAAACTTAAAAAAAATCAAATGAATTTATCTCAATAGAACTTCACATATGATTCGGGCAATAAACTGAAGATTGTACTTAAAATTCCAAAAAAAAAAACTACATTGACTTTTCTTAATGAAAATTACGTAACTACACCAAAAAAAAACGAAATTCCTTAATGCACATTACACATTCCTAAAATTCCTTTACATACAGCGTGACCCATTCAAGCAAAACATTCATTATCTACAGTAGGCTCTTAAACAAAAAAAAATATATACGGAATCTAACTAAGTGAATAAAATTACAAACAAAATTATCCAATACGTATACAGGGTGTTCAAAATACCCTGACAATGTATCATTTTTCCTGGTTACCAACGATTGCCATAGTTATTCACAATTTTCATTGGTTTGCGCGAAATTAATAAAAATGAATTTTAATTAAAACTGACTACTATCAAACTTACTCACTTGTGATTACTTTAGCGCACTTGTGAATAATATTTGATTTCTGTAACCGAAAACAATGGTCTAAGGCACCTCAATAACTACACCTATAAGATAGACTACCCATATTATTCTTGTTAACTAAATTTAAAGAAAAACTTACACAACGATTTGGAAAAAAATAAATGTGGATAATTTGGTGTATTTAGAAAATTTTTTATATCTTGCATTTTTGCATAAAACTTACGGATTTGAAATTAAAAAAATAAAATGTAAATCATTGGGCGTCGGGACGGGGAATTTTATTTTAGAAAAATAATCTACTTAGCTGCTGTCAAACACAGTTTTATTTTGTACTAAATTAGTTAAATTTTTTTCTGAACAATCACATTCTAATAATAATTTATTAAGCAACATTTTTGGAACTAACCTATCCTCTATTAACGCATAAACTATGAATGAAATCGTTCTTAAAAAATATTATTTAAACATTGGAACTGAAATAAAAATACAACGTCCTACACCGAAACGACTACATTTTCTACAGCGATGTAATACATACATTTATCCTACGCATCATTGAGTCCTTAATACGCTGGAATATGGCAAGATTATTTCTTTTAACGTCACATGATGCAATTATGCGATTTCTCAGGTCTTCGGTATCCTGTACTGGGGTAGTGTAAACTAATTCTTTCAGATATCCTCAGATACAAAATTCCAAAGGATTTAAATCTGGGGATCGATGCGGCCTAAGATGAGGCCCGCCTCTTCCGATCCAGCTGTTTTCATAGGTAAGATTTCATTTAAGCTGAAATGTGCTGGGGCGCCATCATGCATGTAATACATGTATCTTCTACTTTGCAGGGGTAAATGTTGTAGTAGAGGAGGCAATTCTTCTTCTAGAAAATGAAAATATGACTCACCAGTTAATCTTAAAGGTAAAAAATATGACCCAATTAAATGTTCATCGATAATTCCTATTCAAACGTTAACGGAAAACTCATATTGATGTCTAGATTCTGTTATTGAATGTGGATTATCTTCAGCCCAAACATGCTTGTTATGATATTTTTGAGTTGCATCTCTTCAGAAATTAGCTTCGTCCGAAAAGAGAATTTTTGAACAAAAAAAAAGAATGATCGGTACTCATTCGGGAAAAAACCATTCTCGTTTCGAAATCTCTTGATAAGAGAGCTTGAACCCTCTGTATATGGTAAGGATATAACTATAGTTATTTTAATATCCTCCATACAATTGATAGATCATTTAATTCCTCTACAATTTTCCTGGTACTTGTCTCAGGTTGTGTGCTTCAATAATTGTTTAGGATAGTAACTTCTAATTTTGGTGTTCCAACTTCGCAGTGTCGGCCGGTATCAAAACGTCTTTTTTTTTAAGTTCCAGATTCATGTAGTCTTTGATGAAGCCTGGTAAACGTGCTGTGAGAAGGAGATCTACGATTAGGATACGCTTGCGTATAAAGACTACAAGCTTCCAAGGAATTTCCGTTTGCTCTCTCGCACATAAAATGCATATTTGCCATTTCTGCATTAGTAAAACTAACCATTATTGTTCTTATTGATTTAATTCAAACTCTACTGCGCAATTAAACAGATCAGATAACAAATATTGGATTGAATTAATCGTAAAATATATTCAAACTACGCTGAGTAATGTCAAATAAAGTAATATTAAAAACGACCTATTAAGTGACGGCAGCCAACTAGATTCTTTTTCTAAGACAAATTTCCCCGTCCGACACGTAATGATTTACATTTCATTTTTTTATTTCAAATCGGTATGGTTTATGAAAAAAATACAAGAGATGAAAAAGTTTTTAAATAAATCAAACTATCCAAATTTATTTTTTTCCAAGTCATTGCATAAGTTTTTGTTTAAATGTAGTTTAGTCTATTTCAACTCCTTCCACGTATTCTAAAAAAGTGAAAAAATAAGTAGAAAGTGTGTTTCCATAATAATAATATCTCGATTATTTCCGTAGAATTTGCTTATTCCATCACTTTTCTTTTTTAAGATAAAAATAAAAAAAATTATTTTTCCGCCATCTTTGTACCGCGATATCTCCCTAATGGTTGACTTTTGTTCCAACGTTTATATAACAAACTACCCTTTGTTTTCAACAAGGAATCGCCCCCTTAAGTTGTTCGTATTTGTTTTGAAACAACCTGTATATAATCAATAGTCCTTGTAGCAACATTTTGACAAATTCATAGAGCTGACAGCCGACCCTGTTACAGGAAAGACAATACAGAATACTGAATACAGTGTAAGGTCCTTGTTCACAATGTTCAAATATGCGTAGTTGCTGTATTAATTGCCTATTCTCCATTAAATACTATTTTAGTATTTTATTCGTTTAGAACCTAGCATTAATTGTTTCAAGGATGCTCAGCCACGTTTAACAAATTTCACTTAATTTCAATATCACCAACTTCAATGCAATGTCGCAATTTTATTTACACGTTACGCTCGCTAACTTCACTCCATTTTAAGCAATATGAGGAATTGATCCGAACGTGAAAGTTCCTCTAACTTTTTTTAATTCACATAAAATGGCAGCTACCCCCAGAGCAGAAGGTCCTCCAGAAGAAGTAATAAAAGCAATAGGATGTGCTCATTATAAAAGAAAATCAAAATTTGTGGTACGTAAGTAATGTAATTTTAAATTAACATTACATTTCAATTAATAATTTCTCTTTTTGATGTTTACCAAAATAGCCACAAAAGAGAAATGTCATGCTTTCTATTTTTGTTTTTCTTTGTTTTTGTAAAAAAAAAATTATTGTATTAACTTTAAGTTTAATTGATAAATTTGTGTTTGTTTTGTCATCATTTTTCACTTTTTTTTAGACACCTTGTTGTAATAAAGTATATACATGCCGATTTTGTCATGATGAAAAAGAAGATCACACTGTTAATCGAAAAGAAGTTACTGAATTAATTTGTACTTTATGTGAAACAAGGCAACCAGTGCAAGCGGAATGTCAAAAATGTGGTATAAGATTCGGAAAGGTATGTATTGACAGTTAAAAATATGTGTATTAAGAAATAAAGTGGTATATTATGATGTATCGTAAACATTTATGATTGAAAAAATTAATTGAAACAATAGAGGTCAATGTGAGCATGCTATGACATATTTGATCTTTTGATTGGCTTAAATTACAAGTAATTGTATGTGTATACTAAATAGATTAAGATTTTTTAAAGTCATGATTAAGACTGCAGATTTATTTTACCTAAATTAAGATTCAAATCAATTATTTATAAAATTTTTGCTTGTTTAACACGTACTTATTATATTTTCGTATATATAAATATGATTACTTTTGAAATTATTTTGTAGAGAATATAATTACAAGATTCTTATCATTGATAATTTAAATAAAGTTAGGGAGACATTGTAACAAAGATAATTCTCATTTTTTTCAATTACTTTTACAATCACAAATAATACTATAAGTTCTTCAGAGAAGTTATGGTTTTTTGTCAGATGAATAAATCTTTGGCACGGAATATTTTGTAGTGGTGGGACACCTAGAATGAAAAATCAATCATTCGATTGTACGGATATCTCGAGATATTTCGAGTGGTTATGAGAAAATCATTTGAATAGTTTGTTGATCGAAATCAGCGCGCACTCTGTCGTGTTACTTATCATCACATTCATTCTTTCCTCTCACTTCCAGCCTTCAACGATCAGATCAAATTATTATTACACTGCAGCTTTGGTCGGAGTCGGCAATGCATGTTTGAGTCACTTACAAACCTATCGAACATTTTGTAGCCTGACATACAGGTTATTTTTGCTTGCCCGTGTTTAGTTTGGTAATATCAAAGTGCACATTTCGATTTATTTAAATTTTATTCAATCACTCGACATCAATGAACATTAAGAATAATTCGTATTCAAGTTTTAATATTTGAAAGGATACGTAGCACAATTCGAAATACAACAGATGTCAGGTTCAGTATATATGATTAAACAAAAATGTTATGTACAAAATGAAAGAAAACGTTTCTTGCACAGCTTACATTCCACATTGAACTCAAACTATAGATTTTTTTTTTACCAGTACGGCGACTAATTTTAATTTTTGAAATCGACTTCTTGCACGATTTTTGACTTCAGTGAAACTAAGACAGTTTTATTAGATATAATAATAATTATTATTTTTGTATGGCTTTACCATTGCCTACTCTTTTGGCAGTAGCCGCACGTTCAGAGGGGTAAGCGATTAGGTTATCTCAGATGTAATAACATCTGTGACTATTGCCAATTGTACCGAGCCGACTTGACAATGCGAAACTTGCGAACTTGTGTTCTCCTGAGAAACGAGAAATTGGCCTGACATTTTTCGAAAAATGAAATCGTTCGAATGTAAATTTCACTCGAGAGGTGAAGTTTCAATTGTTGAAATCATTCGATTGTGCACATCACTAATATTTTGTCATGGCATTTAAATTGAGAACCAAGGGTATGAAAAAATTGTGAGAGCTTGTTCGAGCAATTCCTCTTTGTTCGAGAGTGATTGTCCAAATGAAAAAAATATTAAGTGATATTTAAAATGCAACGGTGGGCTAGAAATACGGAAATTAATTAATTCGGGACTAAATTAGACTACAGGAAATTTACGATGTGAGTAAATTCTCTCGGGATTATTTCCGGGATATCGGAGTTTTGAGATAATTATTTTGAACGGAAAATTACGTAAAGTAAAACAGAAGTAATGTTCACTTTTCGTACGGAATTTTACAACAGGAAGTGATTGCAGAAGCGGTTTTTGGAACTGGGTCAACTTTTGCACACGATTTTACCAAGCACGTTTATTCTACCTTCCAGGTGTGTCGGTGTGTGTAACTGAAGTCATTCATTGAACCAGGGAACCGTCCTACTAGCTACTCTGTGTGTTTGTGTGGGTGTAATGAAGTCACCTAGAGAACAAGAGCAAGCATGTATGTTTGTGTCGGCACATTAGACTTACTTCCCGTCGGACCAATCCGTTTATGAAGCGGTTACGGGCTTACTTCTCGCCTTCACGCTTTCGCCCGTGTATTGTGTGGTGTAAGTGTTGTTTAAAACAACTTGCGTGTGGGCGATATTCGGCACTAAGTTAAAGCTGGCCGGAAGCGAGTCAGGTCACTACTGGACATGCACAAAGTGAGAGAGTCTGAATAAATGAGAAGGAAAAATAAATAAATGTATCGGAATCGGAATGAATCGCTGCCTGAGATAAACTCGGGGATAAAATAAAATGTCTGATGGTCTCGCGGGATAAAATCTGACTGAATCTCTGAGCCACAATCATGGATGCCCAGCATACATACATACATTACGTATGTATGCATGGAGGGATTAAGTATGAGTGTGGTTAGGATAGGATCGGAAGGAACTGAGTTAGGGTTCTGAGGGGGGAAATGCTACACCAGCATTCGCGTAAATAACCGCACATGGTGTGCGTATACGCAGTGGCCATGCCACTACATGTATCTGTCGGCAGGAAAAAGGAAAGGTTACGTATTTCATTCCCTCCCCAAGGGGGAGGGCGGGCTGTTTGAGCTTTCCAAGCTCCTTCGCCACAATCATGGATTGCCAGCATACATACATACATTACGTATATATGCATGGTGGGATTAAGGATGGGAAGGAACGGAGTTAGGGTTCTGAGGGGGAAAATACTACCCCAACATTCGCCTAAATAGCCGCTCATGGTGTGCATATACGCAGTGACCATTCCGCTACATGTGTATGAGGAAAACTCCCTGAAAAAACCTCATACAAGGTAGACGGTAATGGGAATCGAACCCATTACCTCTCGAATGCTAAGCAAGTTGTGTTACCACTACTTTACCAGCCCGGTGTCTATCTACAGCGGAAATCGTGGTTTTATACAAATTTAGTGGTGGGAGTCGGTGACTACGGCCATGACGTAAACCTCTTTGTGAGCCGTCCGTGGATAGTGGTGAGCTCAGGTGCAGAAATCTTTCGACGGTTTCTATTTACAATAGAGGGAATTAAAAAATTAATTATTGATTATTTCTGGTCTGTAAACCATCAAGATAATTCCACAATTTGTACCGTAAACTTACCTTATTATTTTCATATTGGAAAGGCTTATTGATTGTGTAGTCATGCATTCCACCAGTTGTTTTATAGATTTGACGAAGACATTTGTTTTGTGTGACAACTTTATAAAAATGTTAACCTGCCCTTAAAAAGTAATTTGACGTACATCTTAACCTCATGTGGTATACACAAATTTGATTTAAACTTAAACCTATTTTCCAAGAAACATGTTTCTTGCAAGGTTGCACCATCTTCAGACTAACAGTGTTATTGACCCATGTATGTAATACCTAAAATATTTTTAGTTACTCTGGTTCATAGGTAGCAAACATGTATGAAAGATCTTTTTCCTGGTTTTGACAAATCTCTTGTAGCTATAATGCATGCAATAATTAGGGCTGAGTACTTCACTGCTGCACATTTAAATTATTATCTACTGTTGCGGAAGTAACTGTAATAGTAATTTATACATCTAGCCTGTAGGGCTAGCTTTTACTTCTGTGGTGCAAATAAATTTTTTACATGACTGTGTATAATATAAGCGAAAACAATGAAAATTCACTTTAATAATCTTTTTGTAGTAATTGATATCATAAATGATACAACTACCTTTGATGTGATATGCAATCTTTTGTTTTTATTGATATTTCTATTTGTGTAGGTAGTTTCTACCAATGCCGGATTTGGTAGACCACCTTAAATCTAGGTACAAATATGTATATGTTCATAGAAGCGGTCGGGATATCCGACATAGATTATCTATGTTGTTTTTATAATGTTGCCTATTTTCCATGTAACTACGCCCATTTTCACCACACGACCCTGCCCATCCGCGTGGCGTATGCTGAATGGAGGCCTAAGTATCTGTAATTTTATGACGAGAAATGAATTTTTAAATAGGATTCTAATAAAGGGGGCTCCATACCATCTCATAGGACAGCGAAAGGGTTCCGGAACTTGTTCTCAAGTCTTAGCCCCTTACAGGGCCCCCTTGTTTGTTATGGCGGAAAAACTTAGAATTTGAAATAGTATTATATTAATGGGACCCCATGCTAGTTCGTAGGTCTCTGAAACTGCTCCGCAACTTGTCCCCTTGTCGAGGCCCCCTTGTTTGCATAGCAGAAAAACTTAAAATTTGAAATGGTATCTCATAATAATAAGGACATCATACTATCTTATAGGACACCGCAAGAACTCCGAAATTTGTTCTCAGGTCTTAGCCCTATGCAGAGTCGCCGTGTTTGTTATGGAGGGAAAACTTAAAAATATAGGACTTCACTGGGACTCCTAAACTTGTTACATAGTCTTGTTTCCGTGGGCTTTCCGCAATTTTGTTTGCACCATTTTGTTTCCGGGTCCTGACTCCATCTAGTTGTACATTTTAAAAGTAGATGGTTTCCGAGTCGTGGTTCCACCTAGTGGTATATTTTAAAAGTGGTAATTGTTGTGGAGGAAAATCTTGATATTTGAAACAGTATTCTAATACTGGAGTTTCATACCAACTCATATGACACCGTTAAGGTTTAAAAACTTAGCGTGTTAGACCCTACAGGGCCCTCAGCAGTTTTTCCCCGAGGTTAAAATCAACTTTCACACGACACGGGTATAAAATCCTTGTAGTTTAAAAGACTTACATTAAAGATTAAAATAAATTTGGAAATTCATGGTGTTCAAAGAAGGTTACCCAAGATAGATCTGAATAAACATCAGACGGCTCAACAGATTGACGTAACTAATGAAATATGTAATTGTGCAAACACTGTAAACCCATAAATAAACAATAGAATCACGCAACCAGAAACAAAATAAACTAACCAACAAGCCACTGCAAACACCAAACACGCAAGAAAAACATCGACTGGACTATTTTTAAAACTAGTGGATGCGCAGATTTGAAATTTGAAATGACACTATATTATTTGTTCTGGGTTTTGAATTTCCACAGTTGTTCGTTTCAAATAAAAGTATCATACATTGTGTAAGGTGTTATTTAAAATAACTACCTTCGATTAATTGTCTATGAAACTCTTCATCTAATCCATCACCAGAAAAATTCCCATTACTTATTTTCAGTTTAAAATAACAATTACTCTTAAGGCGAGGCTTTACCGTTTGAAGCGTTGCGACTTTCGCGCTTCAAACGGAATAATTTGGGTAGCGTAGTGGGAGAAAAGCCGAGCGCATCCGATGCGAGTCAGTCTCGCCTTGACTTCCTACCTCCAAAAAAGAGTGTGCGATCATCGAACTTACGTCGCGCCCTGTCTATGCTTTACTATTACCTCACTATCACTACGTTATGTTTCTCAGAAATACGTCTGAATTGGTACTTGCGATTTACGCACATGATGCGAATGGCAGAATTATGCTCTAAAACAGTGAATTCAATTGCATCAAAACTTTGTGATAAGCGAGAATCGTATAAAACTTTTCGGTAACATACTGCGATTTGCAGTGATTAGCAAATAAAGTAAACGCTTTAAGAAATATGGCAAATTACGACTATCAGCTAACAAAAAAAAAATCTAATGCCGATTTGGGTCTGGCTAGATAGCGGTAAGTAAACATGTAGTAGACAAATACACAATTTACCGGGTCTCAACAGAAACCTTATAGCTTCTTTATGTGCGATTCGATTCAATTGAAATTTACGGAAATCTGCACCCTACGGTCCTCGACGGATGATTGAAAAAATTGATCGCATAAAAGCGCGTCAACAATCATATCGAAGTACCGGTGATTATGAGAAAATTACTGGAAAACAATCTGCGATGTGGAGTGTACACTGCGATCAAGAAGAGGTATGCTTTGGTACAAGAAAATAGTGCCAACCGAATTAATGAAGAAAGACAATTAGCACTAGATATAAAAAAAATGTCCAAGCACGTGTTTGGCGACATGCAAGTTGTAAAGAACGAAGTGTCGGGTGCCTAATTTTTCAATTAATTTATTTCTCTTTTAATACCCAAATTTAATTAAAGACTAGCATAATTACACGGAAGATCTGAAACTGTGGAATGTACGAAGACATTGAAAGAGTGGTGAATCTTACTGCACTACGTCTCCAGTTTAATTTATAATGTGAATAACAATCTAGTTGAGCGCTATAATTCCGTCGTAATCAAATTTTTCGTCGGAAAGCGATGTAACTTTATACAACGCGACTCTTATCAGGCAAGATGTGAGGCCTCATTCCTATCATTCAATGACAAATACAAGCTGTACCAAAGTGTACATAAAGAATTTACAAAAAAAGTCCCAGCCATACAGTGAATAATACGTCCACAAAAAAAAAATTATACGCAAAAGATATGCATGCAGGCGTATATTATTCAATAACAACAAATATAAACGATCATCACATCACGCCAATCGTCTGCAGATGCTGATTACGATCGTAACGATTTAGGGATTGATGATATGGACCAGCACGAATTTAATACGAAAACTGTATAAAAACCAGCAGGAAATTAGAAATTTAGTGCCTCAAATAATAAATAAAAGCGACTCAAAATTGTAGCATGACGAAAGGATCAAGCGAATTACCGCCTCAAATTTCGGTCGTATTTGTCGTGTCAAAGAAAAACACCTCTTTAGTAACACCACTTTACAATAAATTCGGTAGAACTGAGCACACTTGCTGGGGCAAAGAAAAGGAGGGCACTGCTCGGCAACAACTGTAGAGGGATTTCAACATCACTATTCAAGACTATGGTTTCTTTGTTCACCCTTCTATTCCATTTCTAGGAGCACGTCCTGATGGTTTAGTTGATGAAGATGGAATTGTTGAAATAAAATCTGCAATGAAATCAGCATCACTCGCGCTTCTGGAAGGTTGCCAGAAAAAGTACATAACTTGTTGCGCCATACAATCAGAAATTAGTTTTGATAAAACAGACCATTATTACTATCAAGTACAAGGACAGCTTGAGGTAACAGGAAGATCTTATTGCTTATTTGTTATATGGACTAAATTTTGCGCCTGATGGTTGTCCGGATTTTTAGTTGTACCCCGTTATACTACAAGTTGACTTTGCAAACTGTAAGCTATCCAAATCAGCATTTTAGATTTCAATTTTAAATCTTGTTTCTATATCTAAGATGTTGGCAGAAGCTGTTTTCAAATCAACATCACACTTTCATCTTGTTTTTGTATCTAGAATCCTCTAATTGAAACTGGTTCGGATTGAAATTATAAATCTAAGGCCCTTTTGACAGGGGCTAATTTCAAATCAACCTCTTAGACTTGAATTTTAAATCTTGTTTCTATATTTAAGATGTTTTGATAGAGACTGGTTTCAGATCAACATCTTAAAATTTCTAATATTATTTAGCGTTTTAATAATTGGGAAGCTATTAAAATCTGTTCATGGATTTGTTTTTAAACGTATTAATAAGTACTACGCGGCCTTGATATTAGTTAAAATAAAAAATGAGTGTATTATTAAAATTGGAAATAAAAGTGAACTGGATCCAGCATCTTGAACAAACTGTACGAGTTGAGAACCAACTCAGACGTAAATGGAGTTTAGGCCAATCCTAAGCTGTTAGAAATAATGATTTGATGCTAGAAATGCTGCTCGAACACTGTGTTGTTTAAATCTGTGTCTTTTTAACCGGTATCTTGGGAGAACTTCCCTGGTCAGAAGTGTCCTTTTACCGTGGGGTTGATATCTTGAAAATAAGCCTATGCTAAACGCATTACCAGCAACCGGGTATTCTTTTGTGTTTCCGTCATCTTGCTTGCTTGCGCCATCATGTTTCCGAGTGCCTTTTTGGTTTTCCGTCATCTTGTTTCCGTGTGCCTTTTTGGCTTTCAGCCGTTTTGTTTACGCCATGAAATTTATTTCTAGATCTAAGACTTTCAATAAAATTAATGCGAAAAATTGGGGAGTGTAGATTTTCTGTGTGTTTCGAGGACTGAAACCTCCTTTTGACAGGGGGTAGCTTTTGAGCTCGAAACCTGCAACTCGGGCGTGCTCTCCCTTTCTGCATCTAAAATCCTTTTGGTGTATATTGCACGTTGTTTCCGCATCTAAAGTACTTTTGGCAGAAACTCATTTCAAGTTAACATCTTAGACTTGCATCTTGTTTTGTATCTAGGATCCTCTGACTGAAACTGGTTTCAGGTCAGTATACTGATAAGTCGAATGAGGTTCTCAGGTTGAAATGAACACTAATACAATAAACCCTTGGTAAATAATAGAATATAAATATACACCGCGATCAAAAATATCTAACACAGCTGCTCTTATGAAAAATGACGTTAGTAACCAATTGCCGCACCGCATATCAAAGGACACCTTTGATAAACAATTAATATAACCTCTAATAATTCTGTTCAATAATGTTTGTATTGTGCAGTACCATACGAGAGGCGGCAAAAGGCGACTAAAATCATGTTTCATAAAAGCGGCTGTGTCAATGATTACTGACACCTTTGTATTATTATATAATGATGCGCACAGACCTAAACACTAACAAAACCTATGTAGATTGTTATAAAACTACTAGATTTTCTTTAAGAAATGCAAAAGTTCATGAGAAACTAATAAACACCTTTTATAACGTCACCTCACAATGCTATTTGGGGAATTATTTAACAATGTTGCCAGGACAGAGAAAAATAGAGCAGTGTCCTATATTTTAAATAGCAGATCTTAATATTTTGAATAATTTTGGAATTGTCCAATAATTATCACTTGGCCAATGACTATACCCTCTTCCCTATTGCTCAATTTTGTACACGAGTTCTTATAGTGACGTAATCAAAGCAATTCTTTCTGTTGTTTTTCTCTTATAAAACTCCTATAAAACTATCATTACAGCAATAGTAGATTTGTTAGTTTATTTCGTCAAACACGGGCAACATTCTGCTTATTTTGTTATTATTAACGCTGTACTTAGGATAAACTTGTTCAACAAAACAAGAGGGCACAGCTCCAAACTTGGTGGACTCTGTTAGTTGATTTTGTACTTTGTACACTAGCGGCATAATTAGAATGGCGCATTTATGCATTACATATTGTAATGTCTTTCTTTAGCAAAACAACTAAATGTGTGTTGTTTTATTTCAAGTGATTAATTTCTGTTTTGTTTCAGTACACGTGTTTAGAATGTAATTTATTTGATGATGAGGATAAGAATCAATATCATTGTAGTGGATGTGGTATTTGTCGTATAGGTGGTGCAGATAGATTTTTTCATTGTGAAAAATGCAATATGTGTTTACCAGTTCAATTAAAAAATGGCCATAAGGTATTAATATTTTTGTAATATAAAATTTAGCATTTAATTTGAAACTACAGTGTGTAGAAAATGTATCTCGAGCCAACTGTCCGGTTTGTTTAGAAGATATTCATACTTCAAGAATTCCTTGTCACATCCCTGACTGTGGACATCTTTTACATCGCACATGTTTCGAACAATTGCTTCAATCAGGGCATTATGCATGTCCGATTTGTCAAACTTCCCTTATGGATATGACACAGCTTTGGAAATATCTTGATAACGAAGTTGCACATACACCTATGCCTCCTGAGTATAGTAATTATATGGCTGATATTTTATGTAAGGATTGTCATAAGGTAAGTGTTGTTACACTATTTTTTTGTTATTATAATAATGCCTTATGTTTTAGGAAAGTACTGTAAAATTTCACGTAGTTGGATTAAAATGTACTCAATGTGGTTCCTATAATACCTGCCGCATTAAAGGCCCGCCATGTCCAATAGCAGGTAATGCATAATAATTTATGCTGTTACAAAATTAAATAGCTTTGCACATACCTTTCTGTTATAAAAAATGAAGTGCATTTAAAGTTTGAAAAGTTTATTCCTTTTATAGTATGTACATTCAGCTTTATGTATGTCAGTAAAATTTAAGCATTTAGAGATAACATAGTCAAGCTTCTTAATTAGGAAATAACGACACTTTAAAATACACACCTACTGTTGTTTTGTACATGCTGAGTAATAGAAGACACAGTGGTTTAATGACACCAATAAATTTACATTATGATGAATTTACACCTTTACCATTTCCTTATTTTACTTTAGGCCCACAGGATAATTAAGTTTATTTTGTACTTCCATATCTCCGATTGATGGGAGGTACAGAAATAAGGTTTTATGTGAAAATGATTGAGAGACATTTTAAAATTCAAACATATAGGGTATTTCATAAGATATATATATATATATATATATATATATATATATATATATATATATATATATATATATAACAGGGTTAGTCACGCTCGACGGGACGGAACCTAGCGGTAAAACGGTAAATCATATCAAAAATCGTTTGACACAAGTATGTAGGTCTATTTGGTCTACAAATTAAAATTAGTGTGGAATATACAGGGTTACTCAAAAAAAAGTTACATATCAAAGTTATGTTTTTTTAAATGGATCACCCTGTATTTTATTACTTTTTTGAATCCTACTTTAAAAAATAATATGTATTTATTCAAGTAACCTATACCTAAGTTTAATAGTTTTCGAGTTATTCAATTGTTTCTAAAAATGTATAGTAATTGAACTGTCTATCAGAATAATTACAATAGTAAAATAATATGCAGGGTGTTCCTAACTTCAACTTTGATTTTCTCCAAGTATTTGGTGCTATTACTTTGTTATTTTAAATGGAACACCCTGTATTTTATTCCTTCATGAGAAGGGAAATTTAATACTCTTTTAAACTGATATAGGATTCCCTATCCCAATTTTCAGTATTTTCCGAGATATTTCCATTATTTTACCAGTATGCATAAATATTGATGGTTTTATAGTAAATACTGGCAAGATGGCCTTGAAATATAAAACAAATAAATTGAAAATATTATAATTTTAGAAATTAAACAATAAAACGAATTAACATAATTACAACATTAAAAATCACTCTACTAAACTCATTTTATAATAAATGTTCAATGTGATGTCCATTTTGTTGAATACACAGCATTATCCTCTTTTCAAATGAGCGTTTCACATTTCTGTTAAGTTGTAATTAATTTTTTTCAATTACTCTACATTTTTAGAAATAATTGAATAACTCGAAAACTATCAAACTTAGATATAGGGTTACTTAAATAAATACATATTATTTTTTAAAGTAGGATTCAAAAAAGTAATAAAATACAGGGTGATCCATTTATAAAACATAACTTTGATATGTAACTTTTTTTTGAGTAACCTTGTATATTCCACACTAATTTTAATTTGTAGACGAAATAGACCTACATACTTGTGTCAAACGATTTTGTGATATCATTTACCGTTTTACCGCTAGGTTCCGTCCCGTTGAGGGTGACTAACCCTGTATATATACAGTGACCGGCATAAAGTTGGATACAAATGAAAAAAAATTTTATTGTTCATTTCTCAGAAAATTTTATTCGTGTTAAAAGTGCCTGCTCGATCGCAAACCTAAAATAGACTTACAAAATTTGAATATCTCGTTTCTTATATGAGGGAGATTCAAAAATGTGAACGCAGCTCAAGAGTAAAGTACCCTTATTTTTCAAAATACACAAAAATATGATTTGAAGAAGTTGTTTAGAATTGAAAAGATATGTCAAATACGAAATTTCAGCCAGCTTCAAAATATTTACGTTTTTCCTTTTTTTTTCTACCACCCCTGCATTTTACGGGAAACAACATATTTCGGAGGTAAGTTATTATCTGATGCAACAACAATACGCTAAAAAGCATAAGTGTTATTTGCCCCATAAGTAACAAATTAGGTTATTCACAATTATCTCTAAAAATACCTCAATTTTTGTATCCAATAGGGTAAACTACATATTCCTTCAAGATTATACCTAATAAATATGAGGGAGTTATAGAGAACATCAAGTGACTTATATTTTATCAATAAATCCTTGTCCGCAAATGAATAGAAATTGATTTCTTTATTTATAACCACAACTATGCCTCACAAGTACTCATTATTCCTTATTTTGCTTTGATATTTTGCAAAGTAGGCTTTGGAAAAAAATTGATAATAGTCAACAATATCGTTTTGACATTTCCGAAATCGCTGTTAGTCTATGAAAAAGTTGAGATTGTTTTAGTGTATGGTGATAATTATCATACTTCTCGCGAGACTGCAGATATTTTTAATGCAAGACATACAGATAAAAGTATTAGTCATGCAACAGTTGCAAAAATAATAAAAAAAATTAGAGAAAATGGATGTGTTGAAAATAAATATGAAACAGAACCCAGAAGAAATTTAACTGGCAATGATGACAATGTTATGAATGTTGTTCTATCTACTGTGGAGAATCCAAGGGCATCGTTATCACAGCGTCAAGAAATTGCCGATGTTTCTGAGCGATTAATTAGAAGAATTATGCAATTAAATAAATTCAAGCCGTACAAACCCAAATTTATTCATACCCTTCAGGAAAGAGCCCCAGATGTAAGGTTAGAATTTTCTTTTTGGTTCCAAGGAGAAATAGAGAATGATGAATATTTTTCGGGAAGAATTCTTTATTCTGACGAATACAGTTTTACATCAAATGGTATTGTAAATTATTTGGCTAATCTTCCTCTGAGAACCAGAATCAATATGTTTTTCCAACAAGATGGCGCATCTATTCATTCAACGGTGACGGTAGAGTCATGGCTGGACCTAAAATTTCCTAATCGCTGATAGGACGATATTCCAACAATCTATGGCCTGCAGGATCGCCCAATATCACCCCAATGGACTTTTACGTATGGGGATATTTAAAGGAGAAAGTTTATAAACAGCGTCCATTCCGAGATATTCAACATTTGGAAAATACAATTAGAAATTGTATTCGAATAGTAACCCCGCAAATATTGAGAAATGTACATCAAGAAATGCACAAACATACAATACTTTGCATAGAGAACGGTGGGCACCACATTGAATGATTATGGTATAGGTAACTTTTTTTCACACTTTTGTTTTATGTTTGTATTCCATTATCAATTAATGTAGGTTATTCCCATATTTTGAATAAAACTTCTTTATTGAAATTTGAAGATTCTTTTATTTATTATAACTCAACGTTTCAGAAAGATACATAAAGAGTTATTCCAAAATGTTAAAATTTAAATGTTTTGACGTTCTCTATAACCCCCTCACATTTGCTAGGAATATGTAGTTTCCCTCATTCGATGCAAAAATTGAGGTATTTTTAGGGATAATTGTGAATAACCTAATTTACGACTTTGGGGCAAATAAAACTGATGCTTTTTAGCATATAGATATATATAGGTAGATATTTTATTCTTAACCAAGTGGTGTAGAAGTAAATACATTATATAAAACACACATAAGAATATAGTACACAAAACATATTGAAGAATTATTATTAGAAGTAAATACATTATTTAACTCGCATAATAAAAACAAAATATACAAACAGGTGATATAATGTTATGAGATGTGTCAAAAAACTCTTGAGTGGAGTAAAAAAAAAGCAAATGTTTCAAAATACTTACAAATTTTGTTTTTAAATGTTGACTTGGAGGCTTTTTTTATCTCATTTGATAAGTGGTTATACATCTGTATTGCCTGATTTTTTAAATATCTGTACACTATACTTGATTTTCTAGTCTCATTTCTAATTTTGTTACGTGATCTGGTGTTATACGTATGAAAATCTCCATTTTGTTAGAATGAATTTATATTTGTATGTGCGAATATTAGGCATTCACAAATAAATAAATTATACATGGTGTGAATATTTAGATTGATGAAATGAGAACGACATGATTCTCGTACACTGACACCGGCTAATATACAAATTGCCTTTTTCTGCAGCTTAAAAATCTCAGCAGCTAATTTCAAGTTGCCTCAGAAGAATAATCCATACCTCAGATGCGATTTAAAATAGGAATGGTATACTGTTTTTAATGTTACTGTGTAACCTAAATACTTTAATCGTCTCAAAGCAAATAAAACCTTGTTTAATTTTTGAGTTAGTTTTAAAATATGATCCTGCCACTTACAGTTGTAATCAATGTACAGTCCTAAAATTTTACATGAATTTACAAAGGTTCCCAACCAACAGACTATTTAAAGGGATCTATTTATTTTGAAAAAGTAAAACGTTGGTTTTATCCAAATTGAGCACCATTTTATTTTCGTTAAACCAATGCTGTGCTTGAGACAGGGTTTCTGCTACATTAGATTTTAGGTTTTCCAGTGTACTCCCAGTTACTACAAAACTTGTGTCATCTGCATACATTGTTGTTTGGACAACCTAAAATAATGTTGTAGAATAGGTCATTTATAAAAATTACGAAAAGTACAGGCCCTAAAACAGATCCTTGAGGAGCTCCGCATACAACTGGTTCTGAACTTGATTTTAAATGAAGAGATTAAGTTATCATTTTTACGAACAATTTCTACATATTAAAGACGTGAGTAAAGGTAAAACTTGATTACATTTAAAACTGGTCCACGTATACCGTAGTGGGATAACCTATGTAATAAGATTTCATGGTCAGTCATATCAAATGCCT
Organism: Vesta saturnalis; assembly: GCA_036346205.1. Taxonomy (NCBI): domain Eukaryota; kingdom Metazoa; phylum Arthropoda; class Insecta; order Coleoptera; family Lampyridae; genus Vesta; species Vesta saturnalis. The sequence continues at coordinate 2,702,709 of JARFJB010000379.1, forward strand.
TTGACAAATCGCAATTGATGCTAGCAGCAGCGACGTCGGAAGTGGATAACAATTGGGGGGGCAAAAATCACCTACTTGATGTCTGATTTCCCACGGAAATTATTTTATGCAAAATAGTGGGTATTTTTCAAAGTAAATTTAAGTAATAAATTACACGTGTCGGATGATGTGTAGTAATATTCAACTCGGACATACAAGTAACAACAATTTCATTCTTATTTATTGTACTATTCTAACAAAAGTAAGTATAAAAAATCAAAATTAAATATTTCCAAAAACTTTCCGTCTTTCCGCAGTTTTGCTAACAAACTCTTTCAATATGTCCTCTAGTTCTACACTTTTTGTAATTTCTGCATGCACATGCAGAAGAAGAAGATGTGTAAGTCGCTTTTGGGTTATAACTGACCTGAGGTACGTTTTTATGCGTCTTAGAGCGCTAAAGGACCTTTCGCATGATGTGGAAGTTGCTGGTACTGTTAATAATAAAATTACAAGTTTTTCAACTTCACTCAGCATTCTTCGACAGTCTTCCGAAAGGACTCTAAGCACTGCTGCTACATCTCTGACGTTTTTGGGTATTTGGATATCTTGAAGTGCATTGGGACAGAGACGAAGCTGTGCCCCTAGCATATTAACGTCAAAATCTTCCAAGTGAACACCTAATGCATCCGAAAGAGGTTGAATTTCAAGGGCTTCAGAATTTTCCCATGGCGACAGAAGCACTTTCTCTAATTTAATTAGTTGCTCCATTCCTGGTTGGTGAAAACGCCGGTCTATCTCGCTTTTTAGCCAGTCCAAAACTGATATAAACTTAGCTCGAAGAGAGCTCTTTGGGTTTATCTGGACATGATCCGGGTTTGCTTGTGTTTCGAATCGTTTAGGAAGTCTTTTCATTCTTGGAATGCGAGGCATTGCTAAATCAAGATCGATTCTTTCTTCTACCTCTTTCCATGCTTTATTAAATTCGCTCTCGCCCATTGCATTATAGGTGCTCCAAAGTGCCTTAGCAGCTTGTTTAGCACCTGTCGCCGTGAAATTTTCTCCTTGTAAAGCCTTAGCTAAAAGTTCTGCAGGTTCAAACACAACGATAGATAATTTTAAGGCCAATAAAGTTTCAAATTGTCCCATTTTTGTTAGGTGTCCTCTCAGTGAGGATTTTTTCTCGTCGGTTAGTTTATTACTACTATCACTTAGGATTGCAGTCAACGTATCCATAACACGCATATAGTTATCATGAAACCTTCGCAGAGATTTTACTCGTACACACCATCGTGTAGGGCACAATGTAAGTAAGCGTGACCGCAAGTTGGATTCTTTTGCAGTAGGCGGTAAAACGATGTCTTCATACACTTTTTTCCTTTTTGAAGAATCAAGAATAGCATTGGAAACTTCTTTGACCATTGAAAGCGTGTCAGCAATAATCTCACACTGCTTTGCAATTTCTTGGAGAACGAGGTCCAATGAATGATTTGAGCAGTGCACAAATAAGGATTTGGGCTGCTGATCGTTGATGCGTTTTTGAACCCCGTTTAAATTACCGGCCATAACACGAGCACCATCAAAACAATGTCCCCTCAGGTTATCTGTACTTAAACCATGCCGAATTACTGTGTCATTGAGTGCATTAAACAACGTTTCAGCTTTTCCATCTGCAGGGCAATATAAACCAACAAATGTTTCTTTAACCTCAAAAGATATCTTATCAACAGTACGAATACATGTTGAAAATTGTTCCTCTCCATTGACATCAGTAGTGCCATCGCCCATAATTGAAAAAAAAGGACTTTGTGCAATTTCTTTTACAAGTTTTCGCTGCACGTTGTGAGCCAAGATCTCAATTATTTCATTTTGCACGTCGCCGCTCATCCATTTATCTCTCCGCTTTAACCAGTTGGTTAAGTCAGGTGACTCTAATGCCCGTTCTTCCAGTAACTGTGTGAGATTACCAGTATCATTGTCCTGACCGCGAAATGCTCGACCTGACCGGGCAAGGTAACGAATAGAACTAATTATTAGTTTAAGAGCAATACGTTCCGACTTTTGCTGATCAGCAAGCGATCTATCCAAAAGAGTTGCAACAGAAGTTCCTTTCCGTATATTAACTAAAAAATTAATTGACTCTTTATGATAGGTAGTAGCTTGATGGATTGTAAGTTTCTCTACAGCCTTTTTCCAATTTGAAAATCCAATATTAATAAAAGCATTGCCTCTTTCGCTACTATGTTTTCCTAGCCGACGCGCGTGGGTGCAAGGAAAGCAAAGTACGTTGTCTTTTTCTGGTACATAGTGTAACCATGGGAATTTTATAAACCAACTGTTGACAGCAGCGTTTTAATTTATCCCTTGGAAATTTAAAAGTTGATACTGGTATATTTTGCTCCAAAACAAAGGTCGTATCGGCTTCATTCGGCTCCTTTGGAACGGTACCGGCTTTTTCTCTACTGTCTAGTTGACATTGGATCCTTTCTTGGATCTTATTAAGTGAAGTGGACTCAATATCGTAAGAAATAGTACTCGATGGGGCTTGGGTTGTGGCTACCACTGATCGCGATTCTAGAAAATGTAATCAAATATGTTGAAAACTGCAATTGCGACTCAAATTCAAAATGTACAAAAATAAGAGAATGTAAAAAAAATATAATACACCATTATCACACAATTAAAATACATATCTTTTAAATGATGTATGTGTATATTTAAGTTATACAAGCTAAATGTTTCGATAATACTTACAGTTATCTTCGTCAGTACTTATTATTAACTTTCACAATTGTTAAAGATGTAAAAACAATTTTGTGAAATTTGAAAAATTGAAAACACAAACATGAGCCTGCTATTTGCTAAACGTAAAAAGCCAACGATGAAATACAATTTTATTAAAGAATAACTAGATCATTAATAGCCTACAATGATCAAAGGCTAACGGTCCTATCCAAAGAACAAATTAAAAAAAAATTAATAAAGTTATGATGTAAGTGTAAACTTGTGAAAAGCGTTAATTAGAAATTGATAAAAGCATTCACAAATCAATTAAAATGATCTTAAAGGTGGAATTAGGGCAGGTTATACTTTTTTATACTTATTGTTACAATTTGAACCAGTTTCAATGAACCTATATTTGTATACTGTAAATTTGTACAAAATTTATTATCTTTTAAATAAAATTTTGTTTTACATTTATTCACTTAAAATCTATGAATGAGTATTGTAAATAGTATATTAGATAACAAAGGATTGAAGTGACTCATTTAATCCCGCTAATAACGACTATTCAAGGGATTAAGGAACTTCAATCCCGTGGTATCTACACTATTTTTTGCACTAATAATAGAAATAATTATATTATTTTCTGAAAATTAAGATATTACATCTATGATAAACATTATTAGAAAAGTCACTTTGACAAAGAAGCTACACTATTCAAGGCTAATCAAATTTATGAATTATTTTTTTTATTCACGAAGTGCAAAATATAATTTTTTTTGTTGAATAATTTTACCTGTTTACCTTTATTCACCTACAAAACTTTGGAAGATAATATTACTACTGAGACTGACGAAGATAACTGTAAGTGTTATCAAACGTGTAGCTTGTATAACAATATAACATATACAAATATACCATTTAAAAAAACCCAAAAAAGATAAGTATTTTAATATGTACGAAAATAAAATTACGAAATACAAATACCACATCTTTGAAATGACGTTAAAAATAAAAAAAAATTGATGAACACGGGACACCCCGTACCTACGTCCTACGCACGTACCTGGATCAGAATGAATTGTAAGCGGCTGCTGAGCAGACATGTTCTTAAAAAAATGAGTAATAGTCATTGGTTTTTTGCACTTTCTATCGTCGCTGAGATGTTGTTGCCGTTTCATGTTGGCGCTTATTAAGTGTCGACTGTCGCTTAATATCAAATTCACTATTCCTTCAACTTGCGGATTTCCAGTCAACAGCACTGTCTATATCACTAATACAAATTATTATTTAACAGCTAGGTACGCACAGCATAGAACAGAGTATAAGCGTTGAGAGTGAAACTGAAAGGGAATATTTTGCATTGCTTGTAAAAAAAAAATGGGGATTAGTAACCCGAAAAGATTAGTACTTAGTTTATGGTTTCTTAGAAACGATGAACAATCATAAAAATTCCTTTACCTGGTACATACCGTTCCTTATACTTTTATTTTATGGTCTGCGTACGTCCGATTTGCACAACGTGGTTTATATCCTAGTCTAAGCACAGTTTCATAATCTTTTTCAGGGGCGTGTTTCTATTTTTATCGTTTACATTTATTGTATTTAATTTTTACTTTGCTTTTATTTACCCATTCTTAGTTCTCTATTATAAAACAGGGGGGGCGACTCGCCCCCCCTGACCCATACTTCCGACGTCGCTGGCTAGCAGTATACATTTTGTGGTTCAAATTGCTCATAATGTGACTTATAATGCTATGTAACGCAGTAGATGTGTATTTACCTGCAATAAATCCATGTTGCTCCACGCTAATATATTTTTTTGCCGCAAAATAATCTATAATACGACTTTTTAATGCCTTCTCGAATACTTTAGAAATCGGCGATAATATAGCCATAGGGCGGTAATTAACAACGTTATGTTTATCTTTACATTTATAAAGTGGACGAACCTTGGCGGTCTTTAAAATGTCAAGAAAAACCGCGTTCAAAGTAAAAATTAATATAAATATTGTTGTTCCATTAGAAAATAACTTACCTCCGAAATATTTTGTTTCCCGAAAAATACAGGGATGGTAGAAAAAACAAAAGGAAAACGTCGTATACATTTTTTAGAGAAGCTGGCTAAAATTGCATATTTGACATATTGTTTCAATTCTAAACAACTTTTTAAAATGACATTTTTGTGTATTTTGAAAAATAAGGGTACTTTACACTTGAGCCGCATTCACATTTTCGAATCTCCCTCGTATAAGAAACGAAATATTCAAATTTTTGCAAGTCTATTTTAGGTTTGCGATCGAGCATGCACTTTTATCAAGAATAAAATTTTCTGAGAAATGAACAATAAAAATTTTATCCATATGTATCCAAGTTTATGCTGGTCACTGTACATATACAGGGTGACTCGAACTCGATGGTCAAAACAAAAACAGTCGATTCCTCTGACCAAATGAAACAAAAAATTGTTCATAAACATAGGGTCTATTGTTACCGGTTTTCAAGATACAGAGTGTTTTTTTAATTTTTTGCCCCCAAGATCTCCAGATCTTACCCCTCTGGATTTCTTCTTGTGGGGAACTCTCAAAGAACACGTTTATGCCACTCAACCTAGAACGAGAGAACAGCTCATTGAGGCAATTCAGAACTCAAGTCGGCTAATATCACAAGAACAGATAGCTCCAGCAACAGCGTCTCCACATAGGCTATGCCGTCAGTTCATTGAAGCAAATAGCAATAATTTTGAAGCATTACATAACAATTGAATCTTTAGGTTAGGTTAGGTTTACTTTGATGTAATAGTATAGTGAAATTCGAAAACTAGCGTCTTACCTCAGACTTTAGTTAAAGCTTACAGAATACAGAAGTTTTTCCATCGTTAGCCGTACATCAAGTGGGTCCCGATAAAAGACTATTGCTCTTGGAAATTCGTCTTAAAGTTTGAAAAACTCTTATTTTGAAATTAATTCAGGTCTTACAAATGATGAATAATGAATTTGTTTCAAATCGATTCAAGATTCCGGAAGGAAATTTTATACTCTTGAAATTTTTCCTTGGACATATTTCTGTAACTCCTCAAGTTTGGAACATACAAGGTTATTTTTATGGTAACTCTGCGAAAAAATTAAAAAACACTATGTTGAAAACCGGTTACAATAGACCCTACATTTATTAACAATGTTTTGTTTCATTTGATCAGATGAATCGGCTGTTTTCGTTTTGCCCATTGAGTTTCGGTCACCCTGTATATATGTGTGTATGTGTATTAGGGTGGACCGAAAAAAAATTTTTTTTTTATTTTTGATTGACCTTACACACCGAAAGTTGACAATAGGTAAAGTGTTTACGTTAGCAAAATCTCAGAATTTTTTAAAGTCATCTTCAGGTTCCTCTCGAGCATCAAAATTTAATAAAATTTACTGTTTTTTACTTTGTAAAAAAATTAAAATATTTTCTGTTTAACAATTTCAAGTGACCTGACGTGGGTTAAAATAATAGAAAAGTGTTCCAAACATAAATGTATTTAAAGTAAGTATTGGTATAAGAAAATTATAGTTTGATGATTAGTTTTATTGAAGAGATAATGTAAAATCTGTTTTACTTTTAAACTGTGGTAATTTACGCCTGGACTCGAGTTTGGCTCTTACAAACCCAGCTTGGTGGCCTGAAACTGCTTTGGAAGCTTCTGTCACCAGTTGAATACATCGTTCCACAGCCTGGGTGTGGCAAGGAAATAAGGGCATTGACAGTTCCATGTCGACCTTGTCATCAATCTAATCCTTTATTGTTGCAGAAGTTATGGAGATCAGCAGGGGAGGTTCACTTAACTTGCAGTTTTGCCAGTCTATCAAATCTTCATAGGTTTCAGCTTTAAAATTTAACTACAAACTGACCATTACCAACTTTAGATATACACTCATGTCTAAACAACATTAACAAATGAATGCTTGATGTTTTTCAAAAATTACATACAAACGTCGTAGAACAGTTTAAAGTCACATTATGTATATCATATAAAAAATTGTTTTTGCACTTCCGAGACTAAAGTACAAACTTAGATAAAAAAAGATAAAAATTGGTGAGAATTTGCCATACTACCAAGATTTCTTAGGTAATGGTGATATCTATGACTTAGTTAGTTTGAAAACCATTCAAGATTTACTGAATAAAATAGCTGTATGCGTACATCGTAGTACGAAACTTGTCTACAGGAAAGGCTGATGTAAATGTTAGATTAGTGTACGCTACCCGCTGTATTGGAGTAGTCGAGCAAGGCGCACAAACATTTTGTGGTGTCATGAACATGACATCTCCTGCATCATTGAAGTACTGCAGCAATGTTCTTTGGTATGTGACAAAAGAAGTGTTTGGAAGCCATGAAGTCAGTAGCAGAGGAAACTATGTAGGTAGAAAATAGGGAAAGTGATGATGTTACTGAAGAAAATACAGATATTACTATTGCGCTGGACGGCGCATGACAGAAACGTGGGCACATTTCCTAAATGGAGTCGTGACTGCAATTAGTGTGTCACAGGTAAAATTCTGGATGCCCAGATCTTATCTAAGCACTGCAGACGTCCAAGAAGATTTCAGAGAGAACATCAGGCTAACTGTGTGGCCAATTACATGGGGTCGAGCGGAGGCATGGACGTTGCTGGGGTGGTAGATATTTTCAATCGGTCTCAAACGTTCCACAATGTTAGGTATAAGAATATTCTGGTGATGATGACACAGCTTCGTTCTCTACTGTGTTTGAAACCTAATGGCCTGACAGTTGAGAAATTGGAATGTGTCGGGCATGTTCAAAAGAGAATATCCTCTCGACTAAATAAAAACAAATAAGAACTTTCCGACGGCAAAACAATTGGCGGTCATGGTAGACTTACCGGGTTGCAGTCAAACAGATTGCAATTTATTATGGTCTTGCCATTAGGCGAAATACTGGTAGCCTACAAAAAATGAAAGAAGCTGTATTGGCTGGGTTTTTTTCTTTTGGTCTCCAGCAATGAAGAACTGGCTCATGGTCTTTGCCTTAAAGATAAAACTAGCTGGTGCAAATTTCAAAAATTGTGCAAATTTTGAGCACTTTGACAGAAAGGCGGCTGGAGGATGACCATGAAGCAGAAGAGGACCCAGACAACCCAGCGTATGGAGCTGAAATCCACTGAGAATGGTATATGCTTTTTATTTGCCAATGTTGAATAAATTTTAACTTAAAAAATATAAATTTAAAAAATAAAGGAATAAAGAATTCCGAAAGTTTGATTCTGCAACAAAGGGTTTTACTTTCCTTTAGTATTTAGTATTTTTAGTGGATAAAAATACATTTTTTTACATTAAAAACAGGTGACTTATCATTTCCGTTTTTAAATAGGAACCTATCAATTTCTTTCATAGAACGATACCTTTCTAAATTCCCATTCCAATGATGTATCACAAGTTGTCTTTTGTTTCCAAAATGGCGGTTCAGGCGGAGTTTTTGTTAATTTCAATATTCCGCCATTTTGAAGTAAGTACACGTTATTTTACAAAATAATTCAATGAATAGTCCAAGAATATTATTTATTTCTAATCTCTTCATTGGAATTTATAAAAATCTGCTTGAATAATTAGTATTTGTGATTCTACATTGTACGAAAATTACTAATGTTTAGAAAAAAATTTCAGTAATATTTCAAATAGTAATATTACTAAATACCCATAAGAAGGTAAATCCATTTTACTATCTAAAAACAATACAACAAAAGTTAACTTCTAAATCAGCTGGTATACCACGGTATAAAAAAAATTAAAATTGGACTTTTTTCGGATGTATTTAAAAAAAAAAATTTTTATACCTAGGTACTCTACAAGGTAATGAACAATAAATATAGTCATAACAAAACACTGAAATGTAAAAAAGCTTACAAAACTACATTATGCTATTAAATGTTCTATTCTTCGGCCCTCCTGACCCCGGCTTAATAAAACTCTTCTAAAATTTTCTCGCAAAACATTTTCTAATTGATTCCTTGAAATACTTTGTATGTACTGCTTGATGTATTGGGTGTTGAAGATTTTCTAGAGTTGCAGGTGAAGTTTTGTAGACCTTTTCTTTTAAGTAGCCCCAAATGGAAAAATCCAATGGAGTTAAACCAGGTGACCTAGCGGGCCATTTGTTCCTAACGATTGTTGGCAAAATCTCTGATTTAAATAATTAGTCACTATTGCTGAAATATATAATTGTGCTGGAAGATTATTTAAAAAAAGTTCAATTTCGTTCTGTTGAAAATTTAGATACATCTGCCCATTCAGGGGTAGATTAAAAAAAATTGATCCTATAATATGGGTTCCAACGATTCCTAACCAAAGGTTAATTCCAAACCGTTCCAGGAATGCTCCATCTCTTACTAACTGGCTGTTTTCCCAATATCTTGTCGGTTAACATTCCCAGATTGGTAAATCTTGATTCATCCGCAGAAATAATTTTGTGATGAAATGTTTCCTCTCGATTGTAATTTTCTAGAACCAATTGCAATATGCAAGTCTTCTAGCAAAATCATTTTCATATAAATGATGGAGAATTTGGTACTTATAAGACTAAAAACTATGCTTTTTTTAAATTCTTCTTACGCTTTCATGGCTAATATTTAAATTTAAATTTTAAAGCAATCTCTCGTAAAGAAGCGGTGTGATCATATTCAATATAAGCTAGTATATTTCTTTCACTCTCTTCATTTATAATAATTTCATTACCACCTTCATTTCGACCATATTTCAAATAATCTTCTATATACGGAAAATAGGTAAAATGTGGTGCATGGAAATCTGGATACCTTTCAGCGTATAATCTTGCTGCAGCTCTGGAATTTTTCTGACATTTGCCATAAATGATCAACATACTAATTTGTTCTTCCCAAGTATAAAATGGCATTTAAGCAAACAATTTTTACTTATATCTAGGTAGTCAATGATTGTTTAACAATTAAAAACTTAATAATGCAAATATGTCGCAACTATCACGTTTTGGAAATATAACTGTCTGACAATTATTATTTCCATTTAATTACATGTATGTTTCTCCAAGCCTACTTAGGTAAATACCGAGCTAATTTTATGTCAACTAAATGCTGTTTTTTTTTTATTGTGACAGTTTCGAATCCAACAGTAAGTTTTAATGAATGCAAATAACAGTATTTTATTTATTACTATTATTTTATAACACATGATTTAGAAGTTAACTTTTGTTGTGTTGTTTCTAGATAGTAAAATGGATTTACTTTCTTATGGGCATTTAGTATTCAGTTCTATTTGAAATATTGCTGGAATTTTTTTCTAAACATTAGTAATTTTCGTACAACGTAGAGTCACAGATATCAATTAAGAGATTAGAAATAAATAATATTCTTGGAGAAAATTTTCACCAATATTTCAAATAGAAATAAATATTGGTGAAAATTTTTTCTAAACATTAGTAATTTTCGTACAACGTAGAATCACAAATACTAATTATTGAAGCAGAATTTTATAAATTCCAATTAAGAGATTAAAAATAAATAATAGTCTTGGACTATTCATTGAATTATTTTGTAAAATAAGAGTACTTACTTCAAAATGACGGAACATTAAAATCAACAAAAACTCGCCTTAACCGCCATTTTGAAAACAAAAGACGACTTGTGATACATCATTGGAATGGAAAGTTAGAGGTATCATTCTAGGAAAAAAAATTGGTAGGTTCCTATTTAAAATAAGGCCACTGTCGGTAAAACCAGAAGTGATAGTTGTTTATTTTTATTCATTAAATCTTCATCCCAAATTTCTATATTTTGTTTTAACAAAGTAAAGGTATATATAATCATTTCGTTGACACTGGATATATATTTAGCTGCTTTTCCACTTGTGGTATAGAGGGGCGACGTTTTGTAGTTGCCGTTAAATTCTTTGTCCATTTCTTTCCAGCAGAATCTACTGCAGCTTTCGATCTCTTATTTGTAAACGACATTTACACCTGAAAAAAAAGAAGCGGGTAAATATTCAGAAATTTTAAAGAACGTACATAAATGTTACATTAAAAATTGAGGAAATTAAGAATACCCAAATTGCCCCAAGTTAAGTAAGTAGGGTGCGGGAGGTTTTTTCACAACTGAACACATTGCATGTCAGTTGTGGGATCTATAGGCAAATGTTCATCATATGCAACATCAGGAAATTTAATATTTTGAAAAAAGTTCCAAAAGTCATAACCCTATAAAGAAACTATCCTCACCACCAAAGAATAAACCTGCGTCATAACTTACAATAGTACGAGTCAACATTAAAAAACTATCCTCACCACCAAAGAATAAACCTGCGTCATAACTTACAATAGTACGAGTGAACATTAAAAAACGGATTCAAATTATTTCCATAATAGTTTCTGTTAATTAATTATTTTTTTACTAGATGGCGGTAGTGCAGTTACAGGTTTTCATGATTATGATTATAAATACTGTTTATTGTAAAATTTACACCGTAAAAGAAAACAACCTTTACTTTATAAAAATCTTAGAAAATTGTTCATTATAATTAACGTATTAATGACCACGCTGAGCAATAGAGCTCTAGCAGATACTTTATCTTAAAGGCTTTTGTACGTTATAATTTATGAGTACATATATTCATGAGAGACAGTGTATAATTCTTCCACATTTCCATTATACTGGGACAACTATGTATTTGGCAAATAAAAGTGATATAGACAGACTGCAAATATTGAAAAACCGTGCAATGTGAATGATACTCGACACCACGACACCATTAAATTGGATCAAAACTGAAGAGTTGCGAAATGCAGGATCTTATATTAATCCATAAAATTAAATGTGGTTTAATGCCGCAATATTTTGATGAAATAGTCAAGCATTTTGATCAGATGCAAGAGTATGATACTAGGGATAAACAAAATTTTATACTGCATCATACAAAATATAAAAAAAGTCGGACTCCATTATTTTTTAAGGCATTAAAAAAATAAATGTTACCAAATGATATTAAAAGTAGTACAAATGTATAATAGATTTAAACTGAAAATAAGGTAAGTATATATATGTGTGTAAGATTATTTGTAGATAAGAGTTTGTAGCTAAATAAAATTTATTTTTTATATACACGGTGTTTATTAGTGTTAAAGTTTCAGGTAGCGTTATAGTCCAGCCAAAGCTGGGAAACCCTATAACAAAATTATTGCTAGGCGGTGCGTCATTTCTTCTCACGAGCCATCCAAAGTTCGAAATTTGACCGACTTGATTAGCTTTTATCTGAGAAAGTATCTGATGAAAAATTCATTTTCAAACAAAATATTGATGTTGAATTTTTTTGCAATTTTTTAGTTGCATTCCGCACCTTCTAAAACCTCAGATTAAGATTTTAAAAGATGCAGAATTTGAGAAAAATACGCTTGGCAACTAGGCCAATTTTGTGGTGACGTTTGTATACATCAGTGTGACAGCATTTTTTGCACCCATTGCGTCGTTCGATTTCATATTTCACTGGTGATCATGTACTCATTCAACAAGTACGCAGATATGTATATGGTGTACGGGTTCTGTGAAGGGAACTCTGTGACTGCTGCTGAACAATATGTTCAATAATAAAAAATGTGTTCTGTACTTTTTGTATTGTTTTGATCACCAATATGCTTCTGACGCCTTGTGTCACGTATCATTAGATGAATTTGTTTACATGTAGCTTCCAACGTTGCAATTTAATGTCATTTTTGGATGGCCGATTAGAAGAAACGGCGCATCGCCTAGCTTTAAATCTTTTATGAGGCTTCTCAGATTCGCATGGGCTATAAGCTAGCTGAAGCTTTAACACTATTTAATAAACACCGTGTATAGTATACTGGGTATCAGATTTTCTTATGAAATAAATAAATGTTAAGCACTAGAACATTAAAAGAATGCATAAATTCTCTCCATAATGAATAATGTACAAGATGGTAGTATGAACATGTTTTTGTTGCTCTGGAGATATGTCAAATTAGAAATATATATCTAAGTGTGGTATATCTAATTTTTAAGCTTAGTTTTTTAGTACTAGATGTCATGTGACCACAGAACTACAAAGGTGTGTTTGAGTTGATCTTAGAACAGTTACCATTGTTACAGCTCTTAATAAATAGTAATTAAACAAACCATACATGATGACCTATATGATGCCAGATAAATAATTAAAATGAAATTTAATGCCCTGACATATTTACAGAATAATTATATTACAAAAATTAACACAACCTTTTCAATTACTTAAACTATTATGTTGTAACAATAAACTTAAAGTACCAAATTTTTAGTCACTATTCGTATCAGAAAATTAAGAATAATTCCTCACATTAATCACCATCTCATCAACTGTAATGTCCAATATTTCTTCATGTTTGTACAACTGCTTTAATACAATCACGATGATACAGTGGCAATCATAACGCTTCATGTCCATAGCTTCTAATTATTTCATCTACCTCATACCTTTTCTCTATTTACCGAGATTTAATTAGTGAATAAAGTTCAGTTTTAAATAATGGGGGTTCATAACTGATATTTTTTTGTGCTAACCGTGAAATCATGTTAGGCTTTGTCCAGGATGGTGTTCGTACCTTCTTGTGTAATAATTAATGAAGGCTCTTCTAAATTATTTAACAAATGCTCAGTAAGCCATTTTTTAAACAGATCTCCATTCATTTCACCATGATAATCTTCTTTTAATGATTTTGAAGCAAATAATAGGGATGAATCCCAGGGTGCATCGTGAATGAATAACGATAAAGCGTTTACCATCATAGCCCTGAGGTTTCCTACACTCTTTACGTCTTCATCTTGCTACGACTTGCCTGGTTTTCCTTTGAGTCCATAAATACTATTTGTTTTCGACTAGGTGAATTGATCTCTTGAATGTATCATTTGAGAAAATGAGTTCACATTTGTTTTTGTTTTGTTTTTCCAATAAAGCTTTACGATTAGAATCTTTGTTGAACTTGATCCTTATGTGTGTAAGGCAGGATTTAATCTTCTATCACTCAATAAAACATGATTATGACGGAGTTCAGCATTTAAAGCTCCAACTGTGACATGCTTTTCTGTAAATAAAAGCATTTCAGATGTGAGAATGTGTATACGTTAGATTGTACTCACTCTGCATACATGTACAATGTATTCCTAATGCACAATTTGATGTTTCTGGCGGATTGTTCAATTTGGTTTTTTTACGAGGTCGTTTTTTACCTGGACTAGATAAAATTGGATTTGATCTACTATGAGACTTGATATTCTTCACTGTGGCCACAGATATACTCTGAGTATTTGTCACACGCAGTAATTTTGCGATTACAGTTGTGAAATAAAAATAAATATTCCAATAAATTTAACACAAACTGCTACGCTTGTGTGTGCGAAATTTTACCTTTTGCAGTCATTACTGCTGCAATGTTTGTATGCAAAGTAACATTCCTATTTCAAATGATAAAGGTAAAGTCACAAAGGGAAGAGTTCTGAAAAGGTATGTATGTCAGTTTGAAACTGGCTTTGATTAAAGATTTAAATGATAAACTGTTTTTATTGATAAATGGAATTGGGATGTATTTAAATGTTGAATTTTCATTTGTTTTCTCATGTTTTTCATTATATAACAATTTTGTTTGATTTTCTACAATTCTTTTAATAAAACATTTAACATAGTTATATTTAGTAAAAACGGAAATAATAACATTTACAAATTTAGGGTTAGAAATTTTTAAGCATTTGAAAACAGGGTCATTCCATGAAAATATACAGCGCTCCTAAGCAAATATGAAAATGGATGTGGGGATAATGGCGCTGACTACATTCTGGTACATTCAACGGTAAAAAGATTTTGGCGGTAAATTTAAATCCCTATGGGTTGCATTAATAATAATAAATTCAGATCCTAATTCTTAAAAACAGAACATTTTGTTTTTACTAACAAAACAATAAATAAATAAGAATTTAACTACAGTATCAGTAATCATTAAAGTTGAGTTACCAAAATTTGAACGAGAATAACAAAACTATTAATGTAAAAACAATCGCTACTTATTTATGCTAAAGAAATTTACTGTATTCATCAATATTTCACTACATTTTTTATAATATTTCTTGCTTCTGAATGCACAGTTTTCTTTGAAATGTTACCAAAAATTAAATCTAAAAACATATAAAATGTAAATGACATAAGATTTTGATGTTGGGTTTGAACAAAATATTTAAAAAAAGATTACATACCGTTTTTATCAAACGAAACTAACAATCCCAGTCGTAAACAAGGCGATTTTTTATAGGCAATTGAAATGCAAGTGAAAACAAACAAAATCAAACTATACGAGATGACAACAGTGACAATAAAGAAGTAATGTCACAGAATGTACATACTAAGCGTCATCGGGCGATGTTTTGCCGCCAGGATATGTAGTTAGTTGGCATATATCCCGTTTTCATGTTTACTTAGGAGCACTGTATTTTGTTTTCCATCACAAGTAAGAGCCAAAAATCGCCAACAGGGTGATACAAAAACATTAAAACATTTTCTTATAAATTTATTTTTTTTTGTAGATAATCCAGTTAAATCCAACAAAGGAATAGCTTTGTCAATAAGTGCAAGTGTTATTTAAGAATGAAAAGCATAATACAGAACGTTTTATGTAATTTTTAATTTTAATTTCAACTACTTATGTTAATTTAATTAATGTCATGTTTATACTTGTGAATGCTTCTATCAATTTCAAATTGAAGTTTTTCGCAACTTTATACTACATCATAACTCGATTAAATTTTGTTAAATTTGTTTTTTGGTTGACATTTTTCATCGTTAGCGTTCGACCGTTAGAAGGTGTTCTGATTTGTCATCTTCAAGGCAGTTTAACAATATTTAATTTTTTTATGTTGTAGATATTCTTTACTAAAATTATATTCCATAGTTGGTTTTATACGTTTATCAAACTGTTATATTAATAACAGACATGTTTATGTTTTAATTTTTCAAATCTCACAAAATTGTTTCAACATCATTAACAATTTTAGTAGATAATATTACTACTGACGAAGATAACTGTAAGTGTTATCGAAACGTTTGGATTGTATTACATTAATATACAAATACACCATTAAAAAACCCAATAAAGATAAGTATTTTAACTGTGTTGGTTTATGATACCAGTTTGTAATTAAAGAATTTTGTTGTTTTATTAATAAAGTGTCTAAAAAGGAAATTTCATAATTTTTTCTTTTTCTAGAGTAAATCTGATTTTAGGGTTGAAATTATTGAAAAATAGTTCTAAATTCTGTTCTTTATAAGTTAATAGAACGTCATCAACATAAGAAAGAAGGCGAAAACGATAATTATTTAAGGCATTGATCTTCTAAAGTTTCCAGTACTAATTCAGCAGTATATCAATTTTCACGAGTCAGAGCAGTTGCGTCATAACTAACTTCGTTTCATTACTACCCCACTAGAACCCGCCTATTGTGCACGAGAGGATGCTGATAGAATGATTTAGGTTGGCAATTTGGTGTGATGTTGTCAAGCATTTCTGACATTAAACATTTGACATAACACAAATTTTCTGATATTTTGTATACTTAAATTTGAAGCCGAGATTTGACAGTTGTCAAACTGTTACTTTTCATAATCTGACAACATCGGCGTCCTCCGACAGTATTAATATTATTGGCGCAACTGCTCTGACTCATGAAATTTACTATAGTAGCGGAAATATGGGAGCCCATGGCACAGCCAAATTTTTGTTTATAATACGTAGGTTTCTTGAAATTGGAAGTAAGAAGCATCAATACAAAAATCAACTCCTAAAAAATGTTTTTTCTTTAATTTTCTATAATTTTAGATTTTATGCCATTTTTGATTGAGAATTTTGAGAACAAGTGATTTGGAATGGTAGTAAATAGAGGCAAAACATCTAAAGAAATTAGTATATGATCTGAGTAAATTTCTTTGTTCTTTATTTTTTCAACAAATTCAATAGAATTTCATATTGAATATTCTTTTTTCTTTAAAAGTTGACTAATTATGCATGAAAGGAACTTTGATATAAAATATGGTCTAAAAGGTTTCTCTGGTTTATGAATTTTAAGTATATATTCTGTAATAATATCACAAGACTTCGTTAGTATATCCGAAAAATACTTACATGACTTGAGAACAAAATTAGTATTGCTTGGAAACATCCTGAGTGGAACACAAGGTGTGTTTCCTTAAAGTAATACTAATTTTGTTCGAAAAGGAGGGAAAGTATTTGAATATACCGAGAAAGCTTCACATTCGTTCAATTTTCATTGGTTTTAACTCGAGGCTATCATCGATGATAACATAACATTAGTTATATTATCGGGGATAAAAAATGCCAGTACAGTACTCCCTTTATTCAAATCTTCATTTATCTATAATTTTTTTAAATGTAAATATATAGGTACCAAAACTAAATAAAAATACAAACCCAATGTGTAATGCCCATATAGCTCCTTTCTGAAGTAGACCAAACATCGACAGTAGTACAAATATACTTTACAGATTTTAATTTATTTTTTATGGTCATAATCATTTGAGAATAGTCTTTGTCAATTTGGTCCGACAGAGTCTTTTTTGTAATAACTTGAAATGGATTTTTTGACTTGTTTATACCAGAATAAAAGCGAAGTGTTACAAATTTTCATTACGTACCAACAATTAGTTTTTTAAATGCTTCATTGTTCAACTATTGCTAGTGGACTCATGGTTTGAACCACAAAGTTTGAAATAAGATTATTGGCTTCTTGTTCTACATGATGAAAAACATCATCCAAAGAAGTTTGTTTACTTCTTTTTTCAGAATGTCCTTTCTGTTTGTAAACGGTTGCAGGTCTTTTCTCGGGATGTACAGGTTGTCCCATTTTCGTATGTTTTACGGGGTATCTCGCTTATTTTTTAGGTTAGAACCTTGCGGTTTTCGCGACACCGTGCTACTTTTTAATGAAACCAAAGATGCAATAATCAAATTTGCCATAGCCATCTAAGCAATCTAAGTCAAAACTGATATTTGTAGATTTTTTTACGTAGAATCCAGTGGCGATACTCAGATTTTCTTTAGAGGTCACAGTTTTTGACATAACCTACTTTTTTTTTAATAGGACACCCTATATATATTTTTTAAATCTTTTTCCCCTTGCCAAGAGCTTTTCAAAAATATAGCATAGTCTATATTTATTTTTATAAATAACGTGACAAAATGATTTTTTTCTATAATTTACATTGATAAAAAACAAAATAATTAATTAATCACAAATATTGTTTAAATTGCAGACCATTTTGTGTCCTACAAGTTTCACAAAGTGTATAAATTCTTTTAATAGCATTCTGCAAAAACATTTTCCGTTGCATGTTGGCATATTGCCTTGAATAAATTTTATTCTTTAAATACCCCCACAACAAAAAATCCAAAACCGAGAGATCCGGTGATCGTGGTGGCCATCGAACAGGTCCATTTGTTCCAATCCATCTACTGGGGAAACGTTCATTTAGCCAGTTTTGTATTATTCTAGCATTATGGGCTGGAGTCCCATCCTGCCGGAAGAATATATCGTTCAGTTGAGCCAGTGAAATATCTTCTAAAATGTTCATAGTTTTGTCTTGTAGAATTTGTAAGTACCCATTAGAGTTTAGGTTTTCTTCATAAATCTTGTAAACTATTTTTCGGTTAAAAATAAAACAGGAGACATTAAATCCGAACCTGCCTTGACGCTCTCTAGGAAAAAATCACGTGTTTTCTTGACTCCCAAAACCGCGAGTTGTGTCTATTAAGAATTCCCGAACTTGTGAAATGTGCCTCGTCTGACCAAATTTTTTTTTTTTTCAAAATTATTGTCCTGAGTTTTCATATTTATAAACCAATTGCAGAACTCCAATCTACGTTCAGCATCACCAGGGTGCAGATGATGAACAAGTTTATACTTGTAGGGTTTGAATTTATGTTTTTTTAAAATCCTTTGCACTGTTGTTTTAGACACACCGGTCTCTTCATCTAATTTCCTGCACGAGGTTTCAGGAGTGGCTTGAACAACTGCTAAAACGTTGATCTCTGATTCCTCGTTCTCTTTGTTGTAAACTCGGGGTCGAGGTTTGTCAAAACATCCATGTTGGCAAAGATTAAATTTTAATTTTTGAAATATTCTTCTGTCAGGTTGTCTTCTTTCGGGATATCTATATGACAAAATAGGTACATAAAATAAATACAAATTCTAAGGTAAAGATTAACTGACCTGTTCAGATAGAGTTCTAAGGCCTGGTCTGCGTTTTCATTAGATAATATGAAGCAGGTATTCATATCAAATTTCTCAAAGTTTTCAAATTTTTGGTTTCGAGCCATATTAAAAAATAATTAAACAACAACAACAAGAACAAGAACGACAACAATAAACAAAAACAACGAATAACAATAAATATCAGCACTGAATTTGGGAAAATGTAACCAGGCATAATTGAGAGAAGCAGAAACTTCAAAAATCGAATACCTAAGTAATGGCAGAACGTTAATTATTTTGTTTTTTGCGTTACCATGGTTACCCACGGCTATCCACTATTATCAATGTAAATTATAGAAAAAAATCATTTTGAAATCATTTAATCATTTAAAATAGAAAATGTCATTTTCATTTTAAATAGGTATTTAAAATAGATCTATTCAAAATAGTTAACCACCTCTGCATTTCGAAATACTGAAAGTGTCGCTTATCCAAAAACCAATAGATTAAGTTTAGTAATACACAACGAAGATATTGAATTTCAAGTAATTCGTTCAATTGACGAAAATCCTCACACGAGCTAAAGAGAAATTAGTAAAGAAGTAGAAGAAGAATTTCCAGGATCATTAAAAAATACAAATTTTATCCATATCACGTAAAGATGCACCAGGAACTTTACGATAGAGATTTTGACCAAAGGATAGAATTCGGTTTGTGGGTACTAGAACAGTTGGCAGCAACTGAAAATTTTTGACTTTGTTTTGTTTACTGATGAAATTACCTTCCATAGCAGCAGTGTGGTAAACAGACATAATTTTCACTACTACAGCGATGAAAATCCCCACTACTTTTCGACACTCATCAAAAACGATGGTCATTGAATGTATGGGGAGGAATAGTCGGATCTAATGTGATAGGGCCTTAATTTTTTTGATGGACATTTAAATGCTTCAAAATTTCGTAAATTCTTGCTTCGGCAACATCCCGAAATTTTAGAAGATATTCCGTTAGGGTCAGGCGCAGAATGTGGTTCTAACTGGATGGTACTCGTGTTCATTACAGTTTGAGGGTAAGAAATTGTTTAAATAGATTATTCCCTAGCAAATGGATTGGTAGAGGTAGTACTCGTAAATGGCCACCGAGGTCCCCAGACTTAACACCTATCAACTTTTTCCCTATGCGGTTTTTTTCGACAGTAACGCCTCAAATATTAACGGAAGTTAAAAATAATTTTTTGAAAACTTAGAACAGTTGTGTATTGCACATGACGGACAGCATTTCGAACGTCATATGTAGGATTTTTCTAATTTATTATAATTATAAAGTGTATTGTGATTATTAGAGCTTGTTAAGTTTAATTCTCCTTCTGTTGGGTTTTCGTAATATGTAATTACAAATAATGGTTTGGTTCCAATTATTTCAGTATTATCTTGAAAAAATGTATAAAAACAAATCAAAAAGTTGGTCCAAGCAAAAGTGTGCCAGTAACCAGGTGTAATGCTCAGCATACTCCAGCGTTACAACAAAAAAGATTGAACCGAAAACAAGTAATCAATTGATTATGCGAAAAATGCTAAATTTCGGTATAGGGAACCCTAATACCATTTGAAAGATAACTTAAAATATGTGATCATGAGTCAAAAAATTCAGGGTGTTCTATTTATATTAAGCAAGTTATTTACGTTATAAGAAGTCCGTAAGATTCCGCACTTTTTGGAACACCCTGTGCATTTTGGCGTGAGAGTAAATATACCAAATAGTTGTCTCAGGGTATCGGATTCATTCTTCCAAAAAAAAAATTCAGCAGCACAATAGCCATTGTAATACCGATAATATAAACAAAGAACTGAAACGATTCTGCTATGCTCAAGGGACTTATGTCAGAAGTTAAGGACGGGTCATTTATAAACCTAATCGCTCTCTTTTGAATACGATCAACGATATCGAGAGCGCATTGAGGACCACCAACCCATGTGGTCGAATTTGGGCCTTTTACAGCAGATAGAGTTATCGGGAGGTAAAGTACTTCTTAGATCTGTGCAAAAAGCCTATTTTACGAGCAGCTGCTTTGGTAGCTAACAGAAGATAGTCAACCTATGATAGATTTGAAGATAGTCATTCCCAACAGAGTAATAGAGCCTGAAAATGTAAAATCTGAGCCATTCACAGTTACAACAGGAAATGATAGATCTTTTTTTGGCGGACACAAGGCAACACTGAGTTTTGTTAGCATTTAATATAACTAGATTATTTCTTCCCCATTCGAGAATACATTGAATGTCTTTGTTGATTGAATTTGCCATTTCAGCTTTAATGTCTTGAGACATTACCTATATATATATATATATATATATATATATATATATATATATATATATATATATATATATATATATATATATATATATACAAGGTGTCCGGAAAAATGTGGGAAATCTCCCGGATTCAGATAGAAGACGAAAAAATAACATGACAAGTTCCATAAATTTTTTCCTCCAGACCCTCCCTACGGAGATGTGAGCCTCTAAATGACGCCGCTGGAAATATGTTTTTCTTGAATAACTTTTAAAGTATGTGATATCATTTAATACAAATTCAGTATGATGGCCACTAGTAAGGGCCTCTTAAAAAAGTATCCTTGAAACATTTAGCTTGTTTAGTTTACCCGGGATGGACTAAGTTGTACACCTTAACGCCTAAATTTTTAACACCCTATATGATACAGATCTAAAAAAATATTTTTGGGTAGTTTGAACCTGTGCCTAAAAAAAAGGTATACTTGTTTAATATCGATGTTATATATATATATATATATATATATATATAAAATAAGTATATTGGGGATGCAGTCAATGAAGGGGGATGTTAATTAAACTCTTGATTTTATTGAGCTTTCGGAAAATATTTATTTCCTTCTTCAAGATAACTAAACAAAAACATTTAACACTGGTAGTTATTAATTAAAACTTACTATCGTGAGGTTTCTTAAAATTTTATTGCTGACCTAACACCAAAAATTATTCAAGTCACTAAAAATATAGAAAATGTTAAAATTACTACAAAAACATCAAAACTGTTTTGCTCCTTTATACTGTTTTAGAAAAATCTAATGTAGTTTATTCAATCCCTTGTTACTATTGCGACAAATGTTAGTGTTACATAGGGCAACTTCAAGAAATTTATCGGGAAGAATATTTTCTCATAGAAGTGATGCAAAAAGGAGAATACCTTCATGTGCTATAGCTGAACACGTTATTAATGGTTTTCATAATATGAATTATGAGAATGTTCAAGTCTGAAACAAGAAGATGTTCTTTTTAAATGTTTGTTTTATGAGATGGTTTACGTTAATAAATACAAAAGTAGTTGGAACAAAAGATCAGACATTAATGGATTGAGCAATATTTATAGTTATGTTCTCACTTTTGAATTTTAATTTCACTTACATTTTTTCAATCGTCACAAATTTTCGTTCCAATATCAGTTAATAACCAAAAAGTTTTTATTGTTATTATTATTAGTCAATTATTGTTATCATTATCATGTTACTGTCTGTGATTTATTGACATTAGTTTAAAATAGTCACTTTTACATTTGTTAATTCTTCTTTGTGTTCAGCCAATTTTAAGAAACTTCACAATAGTAAGTTATAATTAATAACTACCAGTTGTTTTGTTTTTCTTTAGTTATCTTGAAGAAGGAAATAAATATTTTCCGAAAGCTCGATAAAAGCAAAGAGTTTAATTAACGTCCCCCTTCATTGACTGCATCCCCAATATACTTATTTTTTATATAATTTACAGTCACAAATACTTTTCCCTTTACATATGTATGTGTATATATATATATATATATATATATATATATATATATATATATATATATATATATATATATATATATATATATATATATATATATAAAATATTTGATGTGAAGCCTTCACTATGCAAAGAGAGAGTGTCGTACTTACTGTGCTAACGTAATGCATTTTTACGTATCTTCTGGTTTTTTATAATGTTTGTAAATACCGGTGACCATTGAAATTGTTAGGACGTACTGAATTATGCTGCTAAACAATAATAACTTTGTCAAACCTTAATTACTAGCAATATAAATATAATAATTAGATTTCTTTTCAATTCTATTTAATTTCCAAGTTATTTCAAGCAACGTTATACTCTTTGAAATTGGTAAAAGTTTTGGTAAATATCTTTTAAAATGACCAGGATAACAATGCAAAGTATATGTCATCAGTCAGGCTGAAAGCTTCAACTACCTCAATAACACTGTCCTATGGATTTTGAAGAAATCCTGTTTCACCAACTGACTAGGTGTCTCTTTAGTTACTCTTAATTCTTATAGTATATTATAGTGAATTTTCTTTTTTTTTGGGCAGGTGAGACAGCATCTAGCAATACTAGCCGAGTTAATCTACCCCCTAACCCCAACTACTTAGAGGAACATAATGATACCAGTAATAATACTCTTGGTAACTCTGAAGGATCTTCGAACAATTAAGAAGAACAATTGTTTACATCTCGAATATACTTGAATTAGTGATATTTTTTATTTAGCAATTTTAATTAGGGGTAGCTGTATGTGCATAAAGATGTGAAATACATAACTTTAAGTACAAAGTAACTGCATATATGAAAAATTTTAGACTCGCTGTACATAAATTTATTTATTATTTTTAACTTTAATTCAAAAAGCTAGTCTACTTCCCATTGTACTTTAAAAAAAAAATGTAATTTATTCCATTTGTACTGTGGTTTTTAATAATTCAAATTACAATAAATAAAGTTTAAAGTTTTGAAGTATTACTTATTACGCTTTGATTATCAATTTAAACTTAGTATTTAGCGGAGGTATTTCTAAGTTAACATGTTTTTATAATGCAATGAAAAAACTACTTTTAATTATATGCAACTATTCAGTATTTTAGAAATGCCTACCAACCTAATAATTTCATTGTATATATTGTCATCATTCAATTTTCTAGTATTAAAGAGTGTAATTGCATGAATTATTTTAAGATTAACACTACAATTTGTGATCTGAATAGTTTATATAGAAAATATTCTTAGACAGATAGTTTTAAGGTGCAGCATTGTTAGATTTTTCTGTTTCTTAGAACTGATTTTTTTAAAGTCGTAGATTTATTATTGTACTATATACAATTGTGTAAGTTTGTTTCAACAAGCAACTTGTGTGTAGAATGTGTATTACTTTATGTAACAAAAGCACATCACAACTTTAAATTGGTATTCATGATATTGCACACTTATTATACAAAACATGAGATAAATGTATGGCTCTTCATTTTAGAAAATTTGTATTTTACTTGGTTTACAAATATTTTAAAAAATGTACAAGTTTTCACTTGTTTTTCCTGGTAATTGTTCATTACTTTTAAGTATGTTGGAACAAATGGAAGTAGCAATAATAGATATTTTATGTGCCAATGATGCTATTGTGCTTTTGCAATAAGAGGTATATGTGTAATGTAGCATCCGCTTCTTCCAAAATAACGCTTACAATTCACTCTGCGTTATTTTTGTAGATGCATTTAGTATTTAGAATTATAGCAATTGATAAGTGTTATTTTAAACACTTTGATTTTCCAAAATGATAAAATGTTATTGTTACTTTGTTTAATATCAATGATGTAATTATATTATTAAAATTTAGTGTTTTTTATGATATTATAAAATCTGAATTACATACATTTCGTTAAATTTGTTTCATTTTAGAATAGCATGAATCATGATGGTTTCATTTTTTATGTACGTTTTAGTAAACTATTTTCTTAGAGATTTCTTTAAATAATAATATACAGGGTGAGTCATGAGGAAATGTACATACTCCTACCATGTATGGAGGCCTCTACTGGGAACATTAATTTAGAAGTCTACTCCTCTGATTTATGAGTTTTGACTAAAGCTAGAGATGTTCCACAGTAAATTACGTCTAGGTAAATTACCTTTTTTTGAAATTTACCAGAAAGTATTAAACATGGTACTTGAAAGTTTCAAACGTTTCTTTCAAAGTAATTTACTTTGGTAAATTACTGGTAAAATACCTTAATATTCAAAATTCCCTCCAATATTTTGCCGCTGTGATTTTATTTGCATAACCTTACAAATTTTACAAAATGCCAAGATCGAAATCAATAATTTGGAATTTTTTTAAATGTATTAGTAAAAGTTTTTTTTTTTTATAATTGACCTGAACAGGCTAAATTTGGCCTATCGTGCTAAAGCACTTAGGAAGATGGATAGAGGGATAATGAATTGCCAATAGATGCCTATGAACAGCTACCTTAAATTTTCTCATATCATAAGTTAGCGGAAGACTGGAACTAGGGAGATCATTCGAGAGTTTAGAAGCCGTGTAGAAAAATGTAGACTGCGCCCGTTTGGTACGACAAGTGGAGATTTGTACTGCATACTGATGATGTGAATGAGTGAACCGAGTGTTTCGCGCAAAGATAGCCCAAGATGGTATCAAAGAATATAATTCAGCAGCACAATAGCCGTTGTAATAACGATAATACAAAGAAAGAACTGAAACCATCCTATGCTCAAGGGACTGTATGTGAGAAGTTAAGGACGGGTCATTTATAAGCCTAATCGCTCTTTTGAATACGATTAATGATATCGAGAACGTATTAGGGAGCACTAACCCAGAAGTGAAAATTATATTCCAGATGAGGCCGAATTTGGGCATTATACAGCAGAAGGAGTTGTCGAGAGGTAAAGTACTGCTTAGATCTGTACAAAAAGCCTATTTTACGAGCAGCTGTTTTGGTAGCTGACAGAAGATGGTCAACCCATGAAAGATTTGAAGATACAGTCATGCCCAACAGAGTCTGAAAACTTAAGAACTGAGTCATTCATATTTACAACAGGAAATGATCGATCTTTTTTGGCGGACACAAGGCTACATTGAGTTTTGTTAGCATTAAATTTAACTAGATTATTGCTTCCCCATTCGAGAATACGTTGAATGTCTTTATTGATTGAATTTGCCATTTCAGCTTTAATTTCTTGATTTGACATAGAAGGTGGATTATCACTATGAGTAGACTGAGATGAACTACAGTGAAGAGTGCTATCGTCAGCAAAGCAATGGATGGGGTTAGTTGTTGAAGAAATAAGGTCATTTATGTACAGCAGAAAAAGTGTAGGCGCTATGACGGATCCCTGTGGCACGCCCGCGTTAATGCTAACTTCTTTTGAAAAAAGCCATCAACTACGACACGTATTCGTCTTTTATCAAGGCAACTAGAAACCCAGTTGATGAGCGTATCATTTAACCCAAACGAGGTGAGTTTGGCAAGTAAACACTTATGCCAAACTTGGTCAAATGCCTTTGAGTTATCTACAGCGACTACAACTGTTTCACCGGATTGCTTTACTGTACTGTTCCAAACTTGGATCACATATGAAAGAAGATCACCTGTTGAACGACTTTGCCTAAACCCGTATTGGTGGTCACTAAGGGGTTTGTTAGTTTCAAGGAACGTGAGCAGTTGCTGATTGATGGCTTTTTCCATGATTTTAGATAAAATGGAAGTGATGGCAATTGATCGGTAGTTTGAGGGATCGGTCTTATCGCCTTTTTGGGAATAGGTTGAACATTTCCATGATGAAGGGAGTTCCCCAGAAGACAGATAGTATAGAGCTTAGATAGGACTGGTACTAGTTCGGGGGAACATTTCTTTAAGACAATAGCTGGGATACCGTCTGGGCCAGTCGCCTTATTGAGATCAAGCCTACTGATGATCGATTCCAAGAGCTTGTACCGAAAATGAATTGGTTTCATAGCGTATGAAGAAGAGTTGAATAGGAACACATCTTTTCCAGAATCATTGAGACACGAGCTTGATGCAAACAAATCCACAAAAAAATTGGCTTTGTCGGGGAATGAAGATGTTCCAAAGTTTTTACTAATGGCTTTCGCTAAAGACCAAAATTTACGACTGCCTAAAGGAGATGTAGCTAGTTCATTGCATTTTCTTTGTTCGAACAACTTTTTAGTTTTAGTGATGACACTTTTGCATATATTTTTAGCACCAACGTATTCTACATGACTGTCGACCGATTTATTAGATTTCCATTTAATGTAATATTTATTTTTTAAAGATATTGCATCAGCACAAGCCTTATTGAACCAGGGTTGGAAACGTAAATGACCTATACGGTACTGTTTTTTGGGAACGTATAACTCCATTCCCATGAGGATGACTTCAGATACTGAAAGAGCGATGTCCGAAGAAGAGGACGACTTAAAACAATATTCACGCCATGGAAATGTTGCAAAGAAATCCCGTAAATCACTCCATCGAGCTGACTTAAAACCACAAGGTTCTATCGGTTTTGCGAACAACAGTGGGATTAGGTACAGTAGAAATGATTTCTATTAGACAATGGTCGGAAAGACCTAAAGGCGAAAGAACGGAAGTTTTATAAACAAGAGGGTTTGATGTAAGAAGATCTAGAAGATTTGGAGTATGGTTAGGGTTATCAGGGATTCTTGTGGGTTCAGAAATCATTGTGTGAGATCACATGAAATAGTAAATGTTTCTGCACTATGACCAGCGGGATTTGTAGTAAATGAAAACTGAAGCCAATTAGAGTTATGAACATTGAAATCGCCTACAATTGAGATATCGCAAGATGGAAACTGAGACAGGAGATAGTCAATTTTCATACTAAGGTAATCGAAGAAGTCTTGAAAGTTACTGTCATTAGGAGACCTATAAATGCAACAGTAGAATTTCAAAAAATTAGGACCAGAATGTTTAAACCAAATCACATCAAAATTTTTATTTTCTAAGGAAGAAACCCTCTTGCAAGCAATTCTGTCCTTGATGTAGGCACATACGCCTCCTTTATATCGAAAGTTATAGTGAAGGTGGTATTGAGGAAATTGCAAGTCGAGTGACTCGGAGCTTTCAGAGGAGACTTCAGCTGAATTAGTAGTAGATGAATATTGAAGCCAATTAGAGTTGTGAACATTGAAATCATCTACAATCGAGATCTCGCAAGATGGTAACTGAGACAGAAGATAATCAACTTCCAAACTAAGGTAATCGAAAAGTCTTGAAAGTTACTGCCATTAGGAGACCTATAACTATAACAGTAAAATTTCACAAATTTAGCACCAAAATGTTTAAACCAAATCACGTCGAAATTTTTATTTTCCAAGGATATTGCAAGTCGGGTGAATCGGAGCTTTCAGAGACTTGTGTTTCGGATAAAAACAAAATGTCAGGTTGTAATTGTTCAAGATGTTGGTGAATAGCATTAAGATTAGACCTGATACCGCTGATGTTGCAGTAGTGAATCAGTAAGTTGATACTTTCGATGACCGTGGTCGCTGGGCCCTTCCTCCCGGACATCCGAATGGGGCAGGATTTTACGTCCGGAATTTATAACCCTAGAAACCACAGCCATCTTATTTTTTAATTTAGAACTTTTAATCCGATAGGAAGACAGTGAGGGCGAGAAGGAAGAATAAAGATGAGAATAGATTTAGCATGGAGTATACACGTCTACCACCTTTACATTTACAACAATGCAAAAATTGTCCTAATAATATTAAAACAGTGTTGACCAAAGAAGTAACAGTAACACCAAATATGACATCGATTTCATACCCATCTACTTCTAAAGCTATTACCAGTCAAATCACAGAGTTTGTTGATACCGTGTCTGGTAAACAACTCCTGCTCTTTACCAATGAGTATTGCAGAGAATAAACATTTTGTAAATTTTATAAGAAAATTGAGACCTAGTTTTCAAGTGCCAGGAAGAAAAAAATTATCTACCCCACTTTTAAATGGAGAATATAATCGAGTCAGTCAAGTCGTACAGCAAAAACTCACAGATGCAGAAAGTTTGACATTACTTACAGATGGATGGACCGATGTAAATGGAACCTCACATTAACATAATTTATGCTACTCCACAACAATTGACTCTGAAGAAGACATACCTCTGAGTATATTTACGACATACTCAGTAAAGAAATAGATACTGTCGGAAGTAATAAGGTATGTGTGATTGTTACCAACAATGCAGAAATATGAAAGGTGCTTGGGGAGTGCTACAAAATAAGTACCCACACTTAATATCTTATGGTTGTATTGCACATGGTCTTAACTTGCTTTCAAAAGATTTGATGAAATTACTTACCTTTAATAAATCATTCAAATTTCTAAAAATATTGTTGAATATTTCAATAACAAACACTTTGCAAAAAACGTGTTTAAAAGAGTACAAGAAGAAAGATCAAAATCTTGTAACTCTGAAAACGCCTGTGGAGACCTGATGGGGTACACATGCCATCATGTTGGATAGTCTAATTAGAAATCAAGTTAATCTCAAGCAGCTTATGTAGATGCCAAGTTCGCATATTCAGTGTACAAACAAATAAAACGACATATTAATGATGAGTATTGGGTAAAAACTCACAACTGTTTTGTGATTCTTCAACCTATTTGGCACACAATTACAATATTTGAGGGAGATCACCCAACATTAAGCAAAGTAACGGCTACTGAAATCAGTTGAAAGTCAAGTAAATGAAGCAGCTAAAGTTTTTCTTAAAGACAAAAGATTGAAGAGTTATTTAATAAAAGGAAAGATTTTATTTTCCATGAATCCTAATTAGCTGTATGAGAAAAATTTAACATTTGCTGAAACAAATACTGCCATGGATTTCATTATTAAATGAGGAGCAAAGTTAAATTTCGATGATAATGAATTACTTCTCAAACTTGCAGAATATATGGTCGTAAAGGAAGAATAAATTCAATATCTCGTAAGCAATTTTTCAAAATCGTCGGAGTCGATTTATATTTTGGCATATTTTGCAAAAAAAATTTTATACAGGATGTCTCAAAAGATTTGCTAAAAAATTTTTTTCAAATTGCAACAATATGTTTATTGCATTTTGGATTACCCTTACAATTCTAAATATTTGTCATGTAGCATGTCATACCTAAGTCAACGTTTTGGAGTTATTCGCATTCAAAATTTAAAAATTGAAAAAGATCATGAAGAAAACGAAAATAAAATAATTTTTATAACGTTTTATTATATCGTAAACAAAGATTCGTAAACTTAAAAATAATTTTATTTCAGCAAATGTTCGAAATGTCCTCCGTTAGTCAACTGACAATAGCCTAATCGATCTACAAATTCCTGCTACATTTCGAACCATTTCGGGCGTTATTCGACGTATTTCTTGACGGATGCGTTGTTTTAAATGATCTAGATTTGCCGGTTGGCTTTAAATACCTTGCCTTTAAGGTATCCCCATAAAAAAAGTCTAGTGGTGTTAGATCGTGATCTTGGTTTAAATTTTGAATGCGAATAACTCCAAAACTTAGAACTTTTATCGATACAAATATTTAGAATTGAGAATCAAATCAATAAAATTTAATGTTGAAAAATAATTTCAAATCTTTGCAAAATTAAAATTCAATAAATGTAAAATTTAAATTTGAATTGTTATTCAAATCAAATAAATTAATGATTGCAAATGAGTGTATTGAAAATACATAAATTTACATAATGCTTGTAATGAATTTTTCCAAACAAAATTTTGTTACAAATTGCAACAAGACTTTATTATGCACTACTATGAAGCTGCAAAAGAAACTTTAAAGTTGCATTCAAATATCAAAACAAAGAAAAGAAACAGACTGACCTTGAATAGAACTGAAAAACTTATTTTCGTTAAGCATAATTTACAAATTTTATCTATAGAAGACATTTTAAAAACCGCAAAAAAAAAGAAGTACATATTAAGAGAAATGCAAATGAAGACGAATTATCTTATTTAAGCGATGAAGAAAGTGAAGACAATTATGAGACATGAAATAGTTGATGATGAGAGTGAAACCTTAAAAGTCACAATGAAGATGAAAGTATGGATGCAAGTGACAATGGTAATACAATACATACAGACAACTTTTTCGATCCAAGGCAATAAGAAGTTGCAGAACTTAAAACAAAAAATTTATGTAATCAAAATCAACCATCACAACCTAAAATTATAATTAAAAATTGGTCATTTACTTCAGAATAAATAAATTAACAGTAAGTATACTAATAATGTAATATTTAAATATTATACAAATTGTTATGGAACCTTGAAGTGATACTAGTTGGCAATAATGGAAATTACTTTTATATTTAATTTATCCTATATGGTTTGAATAATTTATATAAATGTATAATTGTTTTGTAAAGGCTCTATTCAATATTCAACATTATAATGGAAAAGAAAATTTTTTTGTAATTGAAATGTAGTAATTACAAGCTCCAGATAATTTTCAGATTACCCAACAAGGTTAGTCCGACATGTTGAGTCAACATATTAGTGGGCTAAATCAATTATTAACTACTCATTTTGTAAAATTTTGGATAACAAGCATAATTGATAATCTTGAAATGGCTGAGACATTGTTCATTTGACAAATGTTTAAATACCAATTCAAATTTAGATCAACTGCTTTGCACGCTAAATTAGAAGTGTATACAATCAATTGATTGATTAATACAAACATGTATTTCACATGCTCAGGTTTAAAAGGACATAATTGGGCCTTCAATATTTATTAATGAATGGAAAAAATTAGAAATGGTTAATTACATGCAATATTTTAATTTGAAACACCTTTTGACAGTGACAGGGCTAAACTTATAGACTTGGAAAATTATGTTTCCGTTATGTTCTTATGGTAGAATATTGAAAATGAAAACAAAAGTAACAGGTGGTATATTACTAATAAATGGATCATAATAAAAGTTAAACTAATGAGGTA
The DNA here is from genome assembly GCA_036346205.1 of Vesta saturnalis. Lineage (NCBI taxonomy): Eukaryota > Metazoa > Arthropoda > Insecta > Coleoptera > Lampyridae > Vesta > Vesta saturnalis. The sequence goes on from JARFJB010000379.1 coordinate 2,734,521, forward strand.
AATCAGTCATGATTTTCTTGTACAAAATTCTGACCTAATGGATTGAAATGTTTAGTCGTTTTGAGAAAATAAGTGAAAATTATACTTAGGATGTTTTGACAATAGGTTAAAATTAAAGTACAGGTTGATCTATATTATGAAGATTGGATAAAAATTGAACTTGGAAGTTATGAGTTAAAACAATCATGTTTTAAAGGCAAATTCTCTCGACCTAATGGATTTGAATCGTTTAGTGACAGTGAGAAAATAGAAGTAGTGCAAACAATCAAATACTTAGGAGTGCTTCTTGACAATAGGTTAAAATTTAAAGGACATGTTGATTATATCTGTATGAAGATTTCGAAAAAAATTGGTATCCTTGGAAGGTGTAGTGGATGTTTATTATTTTGGGCGCGTAAAACTGTGTACAATACCATTGTATTGCCACATTTTCAGTTTGCCGCAACAGTGATGTACCTAGCAAATAATAGTGATATCGATAGACTCCAGAACAGAGCTATTTATTCTGAGATGAAGATACTGTATCTAATATGGAAAAGCTGAATTAATTGGAAATAAATGCCTTGACATTTATACATAAAATACAGTTAAAGGTAATGCCTAAATACTTTGAAGGTATATTATACCAAGGAAATAATACATAGCCATAATACTAGGAATAATAAGGACATTGTTGTGCAGTTTAAAAATACAAAAGGGGGTCAAAACATATTGTTGTATAAAGCAGTAATGAAATATAATAAATTGTGTAGTCACTTGAAAAGTATTAACAATGTCAAAAAATTTGCAAATATGTTAAAACTATATTTTAGGAATAAGTTAGGAGAAGAATATGTCATATAATAAATAATGTAAGAATGGATAGCAGTCTTTGCTAAAGAATAAAATTATTATTATTATTAATTTACCGAAATATTGATTTTACCAGAATTTTCCCATCACTATCTAAAACTACTCTTTGTTAACGTTGATTTGACTGATTTCATATTTTGGTGCGAAGTTATGCTTTTCCTACCTAATTATTACACGCAATCAAAATTTAAATAATCCAGGACCGGTCTTTAAAAATTAGCCGGCCTGGACTCTAGAATTTTACGCACTCTGTAAATGGATTTTGCAAAACTTTTGATGGTTCCTGAAAGTACAGAGATAGGTAATAAAACTAATGTAGTTCACATTTTCCCCACACGATCATTCTGTTTTTAATACAAAAAAAATGAAATTTAATAAAATTTTAAAATTTTGCAAAATATGTGAAACTATTTTATAAATTTTAAATAAGAAACATTTCATCTAAAAAATTAACTCAAAATAAGTACTAAATATGCCTCCATTTTTATAATAATCATTTTATTCAATTTCCAGGGCCGGCTTAGAAAATGTATCCAACATGTGGCCACTATCTTAGATCACCCTGTATATAAATGCAGCACATAATGTTTATTGTATCTAATTCCAAGAACTGTTTAAATTAATTTTTACTTCTACAAGACAAAACCTGATGCTGAAACGATTTTAATAATTGATTTTTTTTACAAAATCTAACAAAAAATTCAAAAACAAAATCACCTGCTTCAATACACTTCCTCTGTCAAACCATTAAATGTTTAATTGACTTGCTGAAGCAAGTTTTGCAAAATCCGGTCCTGGATTACTTAAATTTTGATCGCGTGTGATAATTAGGTAGGAATAGCATAACATATATCGCACCAAAATATGAAATCAACATTAACAAAGTTATGGCATAAGACTAGTTTTAGTCAAAACTTATAAATCACCCTGTGGATTATCAAAAAGAGGAGTAGACATTTTTAGCTCACTTTGTTCCCTTTAAAGGTCTCCATAAGTAGTAGGAGTATATACAGTTCCTCATGGCTCGCCCTGTATACACTTCCATATATTGCAGAGGGGAAGTATGCAATGACTGTTAGACTGTAGAACGTTTTATAGAACAAGAACTTTTTAAGTTCTATCTTAAATTACTTAGTAAAGTTAATTCCTTAAGGTAGTCTGGAAAAGCAACAAATATCTTACACAGTTATGTATTATATTCTTCTCTTCAAAAAAATTCTGTCATGTGATGGCTCAGATTTAACAGAAACTTGTGATGTGTTATTGCTTTGGCTGGCATTTGAAAGAATATTTTTATGGGCAAAGCAGCAAGTTTATAAAATATATGTGTCCACCACCATAAGTGTATTTAATACTTTGAAATATTGCACATTTTTCCAATTTAAGTATTTGTTCAACATGAGCACTGCCACCCCAATTTACAATGCAAATCAAATAAAACTGAAAATTTTTGTAATACTGAGTAAGTAATGTAGACTTATTGCATAAATTTTTAATCTAAAGTGAGAAACAACGCTTTTGCAATTTCTTATATATAATGCAATTTATAATATATAATGAATAAGCATGAAAGATCACAACTAATTGTTACACCAAGTACCTATCTCCTGCTCGTATCACTTGCAATGTTTTTTTGAGGCTTTTCTACTTAGAGAATTACCAAAAGAACTACAGAAGTTTTATCCAAGTTGATTATGCTGTTATTGTTCTCAAACCATTGACACAACATAATGAAGATGTTCTCTGCTTTAAGAGAAAAATCTGTTACACTGTTAGCTTTTACTAAAATATTTGCGTCATCAACAAAGATGATACATAGATATTTATTGGTGAAGTCAAATCTTACAATTTGTTACACCAGTCATTGAAAACAACATTTAATAACTAAAGTTTGGTAGGTAATTTAAAATCTAACGTAAAATAGTCATTCATATTGTAAAGATCCAGCGTCCTTTACGTATGTTTTTTAGAATAAATTATTCGCGGACCACCCTATATTTCAAATTACACAAGATTGCGCGATATTACACCACAAATAATTCATTAATGACCGCTGACGTGCATTTCTAAAAACCAGTAAGTTTTGCACGTCAGAGCAATTTAAACCAATCCAATAACGGCATCCCCCGCACGGTAGCCGCCCAAAGATGCACCTTTATAAACCCGCGACGCGCTGCAGAATGGGCAGACCAGAAGAAGACGAGAATAACCCGCAGACCAGAAGAAGACGAGCCCCAGCCCAGACCAGAAGATGTTGAATGCACTGCGCTTCGTTCATCCCGTACGAGAAATAACTGCTCGATCGTGACCGAGACCACCACGCCATTCCTGATATCCAGTAGCCGCCAGTACCGATTGCTTCTTGTAATCACCGACCTGTTAATCGCCGCCGCGGAGTCCAACGCGATCGTGTGACCATGCGCACCACTTGCGCCGGGCGACCTAAAGTTTGTTACCGAACTGCCATTAAAAGACACGTAAGTTGTAGAGTTATATAATCTAACAATTTACAACAAATCACTACAGAACGTAAATAACGACGGGCTTAGTCTCCAGGAGTTATAACGTTAACATTACACAACCACATACAGAAAGGGCGTAACGAAGGGGAAACCCCGCGTCGCCGACTCATTACACTAACAAACAGTGTAACGCAGGGTAGAACCCGACGTCACTTGCAAACACCTGAGGGTGAAGGTTTGATACAGGGGTGTAAAGACCGACCTTTTCTTAGTCAAACAGGTTAGACAGGCAGCTGCCTACAGTCTACTGTTGGAGCTAAGGCCCCCGCTTACTACACATACATACACTGCCTACAGACAAACACAATAAAAATACACAGTGTCTTTAATCGCAGAAAGTACACAAGAAACTGTTGCATAAACTTGTATTCAGAATATACGCGGGAAATTAAAACATTAGATAATCCGTAAATTATCGAATATTAACCTGTAGTAAATAATAAAAATACGACCGCGTGTATATTACGATATTTACCTTAATAAAAGTAAATTCATTTTAGTATAGCATTGTCAGTAGCAAGTATTTCGTTTACTTTATAATTTGTATATAATTGAATTTAGTTGCGCCATTAGGACTTAATCCAGTTAATTAAATAATCTAGACGCTTTTTGAGAACAAAACGCGTTCTCAAACCGGCCTTAAACATATAATTAAATAGTCCAGAGATCTCGCCCTTGTTTACGCGAATCTTCCGCCTGTATTTCTTCATTGGAGTACGACATACAAGTTTCAGCGCTCCCGAGAGACTGAAGAGTTTAAACATCCAATGTGCATAAGCGGGGACAAGTATTGATTTTCCCCCGTGACCTAGAAACAACTCGAGTTCATTACGCTGGCGCTTCCGACCCATATCTGCTAAGGCTACCGTATACGCTTCTGTAAGACAGGACCGTAATTTAAATATTAAGAATACATTCCATTTCAAACGCGAGTGGAAAAACTAGGTAGGGAATAGATTAAGATATTATATATATATATATATATATATATATATATATATATATATATATATATATATATATATATATATATATATATTTTTCGAAACGACTTACCCAATAACCAGGCGAGACAGAAAGCTGATATCCATTATATTTATAGTGGCCGGCGTGTAGAAGACGAGGAGCCGGCGCATCGCGAAGAACTACGGCGGTTGCCGATTATAATAAAAATACTAAGCAGTGGCGTATCACATTTGTATGTTTAATTATATGTATATTGGAAGAATGCGTATGAAGATGAATAATTCCAATATTTCCATTGGTGACGCGTTTTTTAACATTTGGTTTTCATGTTTGCATAATAGGCATCTATCCCTGAAAGTATGTAGGCATCTCTCCCATTTGTCTAATAGGTAATTTTGAATGTATTTTTAATATACACTAATAAAAATGAAATAATGAAAGCATTAGGTACCCATTATAGCTTTTAATTATAATAAATTGCGTATTTACATAAAATATGGTTCTTAGAATTGCTTTTAATATACCATTAAAATATACATTATGCACCATGTGACGCCTCTGAGGTAAACGAACGCGGGAATTTGAACAACATCATAAAGTCGTCTTTCGCGCATAGGCGGGCTCGTCTTCTTACACGCCGGCCACTGTAGTTTGAGTTTGTTATTAATATTATTGTAACATTATAAAATAATATACGTCTTAAACCACTTTAGTATAATTATTTAAAGTGACAGTGTTAAGCCCACTAAATAGTACGAATTCACACCCCGTTTAGTAAGAAATATATAAACACGACTGAGCATAGCCAAGGCAAAATAAAACCGTGCTGGGTTACACCCAAAGAAGGGCGGTTATATATAATAACACTCCAACTTCAAAGGAGGGGCATTATAATATTATACATTACAGAATTTATGAGAAAATTTTTTGACATCTTTCAGTTTTTTAAGAGGTAGTTTACTTGATTTGGCAACATGTTTATAAATTTAGGACCATAGTCATTAGGAGCAGTACTTATTTTGTTTATTCGTTGAATGGCCCAACCAAATTATTACTTTCTGGTACGGTAAGTATGAATTGACTCAGCTGTGCTGTAGCCCTACAATTTGAAGCAGTTTCTTTTGCAATGAAAATAAACGTCTAGCCGCAGTAGAGTGACCCCATGCCAGCACACCATAGGTAATATGTGACATCACTAGTGTTTAGATCGCCATTAACAAAGCTTTTTGATCAATAATAATTTTTGAAATGTTGTGAAGTATATAAATATGCTTCGCAACATTGGGTGCAACAATATGGATATGGTGGTGCCAGTTGAGTTTAGGATCTAAGTTTGGGCCCAGAAACTTTCCATTTGACTTTTGCTCTGGATTGAACATCTTAAAGCAAAACATGTAATCTTGTCAGTGAAGGAGACTGCAGTGTCATCTGCATAGAAGTAAAGTTCAGTATTTAGTAAGTTAATATTAATATCATTAATATAGATTAAAAATAATGTAGGACCGAGTACTGAACCTTGCAGAATTCCACAATTCATAACCTACTCCTCAGACTGATTATTTTTTAATGTTACAGAGTTAGCTCGATTAGAGAGGTAACTTTCAATCAACCGAACTAATGAACTAGCAAATTTATAGTGTACTGCAGGTCACATAAGAGAGTGCCAGAGTACACCTTTGATTCGAACGCGTTGCTTATATTATTAATAAGTTCAAGTATGGCATGCATGGTAGATCTATTTGATCTGAAGCCATTTTGTTTTGGATTAAGCAAATTGTTATTCTCAGTGTTGAGTAATTTTTTTATTTATGTATATTTCGTGTACCTCATATAGGTATGATAGAAAAAAGGTCACAATTCAAGCGTCAGTAACCATTTTGACCTTTTTTCGGTACCGGAATTACTATAGGCTTTCAAGATAGATGGAAAGATTCTCTCTTTTATGGACATATTAATTAATTTAAAGAGAGGAATGGTTATTAGATTAAGAACACTTGTAACCATGGTTGAATTAAAGTCAAAAATGTCACATACTTTTCTATTTTTCAAACTGTTTATAGCATCTCTAACGTCATTTATTGATATTTCTAGTGAATTAAAAACTGTAACATCAATAATTGGTCTCATGAATTCTTTAAAATCTATTTTTCTTTGTCTGAGGTAAATTGTTCATAATTTCAGAAGGTATGTTAACAAAATACAAGTCGTTTGGAATCTGCTAGCAGTAGGGTGGGTTTAAAACTTTTCCTTGAATCATTAACAATGAAAAATGCCTCAGCCAAAAACCTCTGATTTTGATAGCACAAACTTAACTCATTTTCTAATTTGATCGAAATTGCCTTTACGTTACAGTCTATTGAAAAGTATGTCTTTTCAAAGGGCGTACATTCCTAAAGCAATGTATTCCAAAAAACGATTAGAATTTCAAAAATGGGCTTTTGTTCTACAATTTTGAGATTTATCAATAAGTGGAATCAACAAGTGTTAATATTTAGGTGACGTGTTGTAATTGAATTATCCAAAAGATTTAAAAATCGTTATTACTTTTACTTTGACTGACAATTTCTTAACCAATAAGGCAAGTATAAACCTCTAACATCTTTACAATTTAACAACCTAACTAATGAACTAATTGGGATATTCACTCAAAGAAAAAGATCTGCCATTTCAATGATTTTCTTTAATGCGATTATTCCTTTTCTTTTATATAATACCATCTTTTGTTTTTTCTTGAAGTGCATTATTTTCCTGCCTAATGTAATAATTCATTTAGTCTCTCTATCCCATTTTGTAATTCCCTTCTTTTCAAACTGCATCTCTTCATTGATTTTGCTTTCGTGCTTTTGTTTATGGTCCATACCTCACTGTTAAGTTAGTGTTGGTTTATATTGTTATATACTTTTAGTTTCACTTGTTTATCTATTTCTTGTTTCTGTGTATAGGCTTTTCATAACATAGTATGTATTTCTTGTTTTTATTCTTTATTTACTTATTTTGTCTGTTATTACTGAGAGGTATTCATTCGCTCCACTTCTATTCTATTCCCATTTATTTCTATGTTTCTTTTCATCCGATTTTTTTGTTATTTATACATCATTTTTTTTCTCATTTTATCTCCATTCCCATGTTCTCCAATTCTGTATTAAATTTTAAACCCCTTCATTTTATCGTGAGTATCTGGCAAGTATTATGTCATCTGGTAGATCAAACCATCGACTTTAATTGGCCTTAGTTGGAGGTGTCCTACTTGGATTGGAGACTTTTGATTTCTCTCTTGTATTTAAAATTTTATCCATCATGGTTATGAATAAGATCTTGTTTTAATCCATTTTCATGTAGAATGTTCAGATACTTGTCCATTCATCTTACTCTTCCATTAACTGTCTGGTACATTTTTAATCATTCTTATGAGTTTCTAATTTTAGTTCCAACAGATACCTCCTATGTTACTTCTTTTTTACAACTTTCAGATCTATGAATGTAATAAACATTACTTCCTCTTTCTATTCTCCATTATATTTCTGATTATGTGTATTTTCGGTTGTTTGTTTTCCTTTTCTATACCTGCTTATTCCTCCCTTTTTGGTCCAATGCAACAAATCGCTCTATAATTCTCACATTTTCCGTTTTTTGTAGATGGGTATGATTATATTATTTTCCCAGCCCTTTGAATTTGCTCTTCTTCCCATGCTTTCCTGAATATTTCATGTAAATATCTGTTCATTTATCCCATGATTTTACCATTTCTGCCTCACACCATGCCTGCCTTGTCTATTTTTAGGTCAATTGCCTTCTGCACATCTGAAATTTCAATTTCTTGTTCCTTGGTTCTTCATCTATTTCCTCATATTCGTCTTGCACCTGCTGTTTATCTCTATTCTCCTTTTTTCTTCGTAATATTCTTTCCATATTTAGTTTCCGTTTTAATTCGTTGTTTTTTTCTTATTTTCTTCCTTTATTTCCTCGCTTTTCTATTTAAAATTCTTATTGTTTTGTATATAATTCCCTATTTGTCCGAATTCTTTCCAGCTTTGAGTTTTCTTTTTTTTTTTTTGGCCTTGTTCCTTTTCTCTTTGTTTCTTCCCTATTCTCTTGTTTTTTTGTGTACATGTATTTGTTCCATGTTCCTTCTTCTCTTTTATTGCTTTTTCACTTCTTCTTCCACCATCTTGTTCTCTTGGTATTTTGTTTGGTGTGGCATTTTTTATCAGGTTTCTTTGAATATTTTCCAGATTTACTGTTCCTTCCCTTTTCTTTTCCAATTCCATCTGTTTTTTTCCTTGTACTCTGCTGTTCTGTATTTTTAACGGTTGTTATTCTCTCATTCCTTTTTCCTCCACTGTAATATATATATTTCACTTATTTTGCTCTTATTAATCTGTGTTGTGTAGAGTTCCCTTCTCCTATTGTTTTCACTTCCTCTATTGTTTGTTCTAGTTCCTTGTTATACAATTAGTCTATTGTGCTTCTTGTTTTCTTCTGCTACATAATGTACTTTGGTGGTTGGTACCAGGGTGTTCCCTAATAAATCGTTTGTTATAAAATTCCATCATTTTTTTTCCTTCACCAAATTTTCCAAACTACCATTCCTGTGTTTATATTGCTTCCTCTTGCATTCAGTCTCCAAGGATTACTATTTTGTTACACTTTTCTTTGTCTGCCTATCATCCTTTGTAATTCGTATAATTCTTCTCACGTTTACTTCTGTTTATCGGGCGTATATTTGTTTATATATACCATCTGGCCCAGATCTACTTTTATTGCCATAGTTCTTGAGTTAATTGGTTCTATTTTTACCCTTCTACTTAACTTGTCCAATAATAATTTCCAGTCCTTCACATCTTTGTCCCGGATCTACTTCTGAATAGATAACGTATAGTCATTGGTTAATTTTGTATTTCCTTTTCCTTGCTTCGTTTGACTTGTTCCTAATATGTCTAATTTAAATTTACTCATTTCTTAATTTCTCCTTTTAAATTTTGACGTTATATTCGAAATAGGCCGACCAACTCCACTAATAGGAAACCACAGTTACAAAACACTTATAATACAGAAGAAGTTATATTCCATGTCCCTATAATTATTTTGTTATCTATCTTTTTTCCCGCCGTTCTTCTTCCGTATTTTCCTTTCGTGACTTTTGCCATGTTATCTCTTTGTTTTTGTCTTGTTTGATCCCTGTTCACTTTTTATATATGTTTTCCAGTATGCTCGTCTTCTATTTCCTTATAGCTCTTTACCTTTTCCATTAATTTTCCTTGGATCGTCATGTATTTGGCCTCTATCTGAAACTAGTTTTTGAAAATCTACTCGTCTTTGCTATTTTTGTAGCATTTCCTGTGAATAAATCTTCCTTACTTTGTGGGGATCGTTGACTCATAGCTCTACCTTTTTTTATGTATATGGTCCCATATTAATTTAAGTCTTTTTCCGTTTCCTTTTGTCTTTCTCTGATCTCTTCTTCTTCTGTCTCTCTCTCCTTTTCAGAGATGTTTCTACTGACCTTATGCTGTAGTTGTTTTCATTTTAGTTTTTCAAGTGACACTGTCTCCCCGTTTATCACCAGTTTATTATATCTTAGTATAGCACGGTGTCCATTTCTCCTGAATTGTTTCATATGTTATCAAATTTCTTCTTTGCTCCTGAATTTCTTTTGAGAAGTCATCATCTATGTATATTTTGGTGCCCTTGAGTTTCTTTGAAGATTTTAAAATCTCTATCTTTTTATTCGAATCTTTTACCTCTAAACTTATTGGTCTTATTCCTCCTTTTCTGTTCTTTTCCAATTCTTCTTATCTCTGTTGCCTCTTCTTCTATATTTATATCTATGTCTATATCCATAGTAATTCTCTTACCCTCCCTTTTAGTAGTATGTCCTTCTCCTCCACAAAGTCATCATTTAATGTGACATCACTAGTGCTTAGATCACCATTAACAAAGCCTTTTGATCAATAATTTTTGAAATGTTGTGAAGTATATAAATATGCTTCGCAACATTGGGTGCAACAGTATTGATATGGTGATGCCAGTTGAGTTTAGGATATAGGTTTAGGCCCAGAAACTTTCCATTTGACTTTTGCTCTGGATTGGAGATCTTAAAGCAAAACATGTAATCTTGTTCAGTGAAGGAGACCGCAGTGCCATCTGCATAGAAGTAAAGTTCAGTATTTAGTAAGTTAACATTAATATCATTGATATAAATTAAAAATAATGTAGGTCCGAGTACTGAACCTTGCGGAACACCACAATTCATAACATACTCCTCAGACTGATTATTTTTGAATGTTACAGAGTTAGCTCGATTAGAGAAGTAACTTTCAATCAACCGAACTATTGAACTAGCAAATTTATAGTGTAGGGGAGAATGGGGAACATTCGGCAGTTTTTAAAAAAATGTCACTATATTTTCGGAATTAGCTAAATTTAAATAAAGCTTCATTTTCTATAAAATTATTTATGATCTAAGAAATGAATTTTTCCAAGTGAAACTCCACTATTTTTTTTTAATATATATTTTTTATTTTTTCCAAAAATTTCCTGTAATGTGATGATACTACCCCACCGGTGGGGTAGTTTCGTGATAGGCAAGGGGTACTTTCGTCAGTATATATAATAACCTAAAAATATGATAAAATATTTTTTATTAGAAAAAATAAACATGAAATGTTATTTACAATAATATCGCTGAAATTATAGTTGAATACGTATATTGAGGCGGATCTTGCAGTCCCAGTTTGCGAAGTATCAAATTTTGCAACAACGTCCGAAAAATCAATATCTGAGATATCCTCGACATCGGGATAAACAAAATTGTTGCTGCTTCCCTTTCTCCTTAGGAACTTAGTTGTAAGAGAATTGCAATGTATTTCTTGTACACAACCTTTGTAGTGAACAACTGCTATTTTTCCTGGAAATTTGATCATAACAAAACTAGAAATCTCAAATTAATGGCTAGACGCCGTTTTAAATGCTTCGAAGTCATTACTACTGTTGGAGTTTACATCAGCCAAAGAAATATCAGATTCACTACTTGAACTGCTTATTCATTTTTTCATTGTTTTGGTTGTCACTGGCTTTCTTTTGAATAATTTGTTTTTCTCTTTTTTTGTAACTTCCTTTTTTTTCAATTCTAGATTTTCTCGAATCAATAATTCAGGAGTTTTGTATAAACAGTGCATTTTGATTTTCTTTTGGTGGTTCGTTTTTTTGTGAAATTTGCTTTAGGATAGGGACAAAGTTCTTCCAAAGTGGGTATTGAAGAATTATTAATAATGTTTTGACCAGAAGTAGATGGTGCATCTGGATTGAAGTACAGTGTTGACAAATTTGATTCGTCACGACTTCTAGACACATTCGACAACTGCTCATTATCTTTAGGAGTTTGAGGTAATACTGTACTACTCGCTGTGCTGTCTTCCGAAAACATTCTGTTGTTAACATCCTGAGAAGTTGTTGGAGTCACCTTATCTTGACTGCTCATATGTCTGTCAGTAACATAGCTCGCCATAAAATCAAACTCAGTAAATACAAGCCGATTAAGTGGCTGTAGGCCTGTTTTATGAAAATCATGTTTGATATTTTTAATGGAAAAAGGATTTTCATATGCTTTGTTGCATAAATGACATATTTATAATTGTTATTGGTTGGCCAGGGTGTGCTAGCATTTAATCATTAAAAGCTGTAGCAGCAAAAGTTTTAAACGGACCATAAATTCTCACATCCAAGGGCTGGAGCCTGTGGGTGGTATGTGGAGGAAAAGAAAGAAGAATGATCCCATTTTGTTTGCAGTGACGAATTGCTTCAACAGAAACATGCAATTCGTGGTTGTCGACTAACAAAAGAATTTTGCGTTTAACAGAGCAATTTGTGTGACTCACAATGTGCTTTAAAACGTCAGGAAATAGATCTGCAATCATCCATCCTGACTTATTACCAAGTGCAATAGAGCCTGTTGGTGACTCTTCTGTTAAATATTCTGTTGGATTGCGTGTTCTAGGATAAACAAATGCAGGTGGAAGAGAAGTACCGATAGCATTAACTATGCCAACAAAAGTGACCAATGTTCCCCTTTCTGCTGAGGTAATTTGCCAACTTGCTTTTTCCCTTTTGTGGAAACAACTTTAATAGGCTTCATAACTGTAGTGACACCAGTCTCATCCAAATTCCATATTCTTTCAGGGGTCAGTTGATATTTATGCAAGACACAGACATATTTGTCAAAAAAGTCGTCTACTACAGGTTTATTTAATGCCATCGAACGACTTAAACTTGTACTTTCCGGCTTTCGCAGTGACAGATCACTATGCCTCTTCATAAATCCCAGCAGCCAATCTTTACGTAAAATGTAAAATGTATAACTCTTAATTTTGTAGTACGCTACCTGAATTTGGTTCGTTTTATAAATGGAGATATCTGTCAAAAACATGCGGGGTGAAAAGATCCTTCATGGACATGCTTAGGTGTGAATTAGGTTAACCTTGAATTCTATGCGAACATACCTGCCATTTTATTGTCCTGATCTGTAAATATGTTAATCCATAATGAAGATCAGAAGTTTTTTTTGATGTAGTCTCGTAATTGGTTTTCTTGATCAACTGTAAATACTTGTTTAACAGTATATTTACTGCTACATTGTATTTCTTCTGATGACTCGTTTCCAGAATCAATATTGATAATATCATTTAAAGGTTTCTTCTACAACAGAGATCTAATTCTAGACTGCAGTGTAGTTCTTTTGATGCCATATTGCCTAGCTGCCCCAGTGACTTTCATTTTATTTTAAGGCATTTATTTATAGCCCTTTTCATACTATTTTCATCGATATTAGCTCTGTTGAGTGTACTTTCGAGGCATCTAGAAAGTTTGAAAAATATAAATATCCAATAATTTACAATATTTTCTAAACTTGCTACACCATCAATGCAGATGCAATTGTGTGTGGGGTAGATTCGTCTGTGACGAATCTACCCCACACACAATTATCGAATCTACCCCACCTGCAGTTCTATTACATTTGGGCTACTTAAATCCATGCCCAAGATATTGTAGGTTAGAACGCATTTCAAAACAAATTTATAACAATAACTGACTGGTATAACGTCATTACTTTGAAGAAATGTATTAATTTTACATAAAAAATATTTAAACTAATATCTATAAAATATTTACCTTAATGTCGCCTATAAAGACTCTTCAAAATATTTTTTTTCACTGACCCGGTATCACCGACACAATAACAAAACACAAAGTGGTAGGTAAGGGAAAACACTATAAGAGCCAACTTTACCGCGAAATTAAAAAATTTATGGAGATTTTAAAGCTTGACGAATCTATCCCACCGCCGAAAGTACCCCACTCTCCCCTACTAACTTTTGCAGCAAGATTTCCCAAGATACGCAGTCAAACGCCTTCTGCAGGTCACATAAGAAGTGTCAGTGTACACCTTTGCTTCGAACGCGTTGCTTATATTATTAATAAGTTCAAGTATGGCGTGCATGGTACATCTATTTGATCTGAAGCCATATTGTTTTGGATTAAACAAATTGTTATTCTCAGTGTTGAGTAATTTTTTTATTTATGCATATTTCGTGTATTTTGCCTCATATAGGTATGATAGAAAAAAGGTCACAATTCAAGCGTCAGTAACCATAGACCTATCTCTATGGTTACTGACGCTTGAATTTTGACCTTTTTTAGGTACCGGAATTACTCTAGTCTTTCAAGATAGATGGAAAGATTCTCTCTTTTATGGACATATTAATTATTTAAAGAGAGGAATGGTTGAATTTAAGTCAAAAATGTCACACACTTTTCTATTTTTCAAACTGTTTATAGCATCTCTAACGTCATTTACTATTGATAGTTCCAGTGAATTAAAAACAGTAACATCAGTAATTGGTCTCATGAATTCTTTAAAATCTATTTTCTTTGTCTGAGGTAAATTGTTCATAATTTCAGAAGGTATGTTAACAAGACATTTGCAAGTCATTTGCCGTAATACTGCTAGCTTGAGTAGGAGCACAAGTAGAAGTGGGGTTTCCAAAACTTTCCCTCCTTGAGATCATTAACAAAGATATGTATTCACCGTAAAAATATTTTTAAAAATTCTTGGATACTTACATCTGAAGAATGAAAAAATGCCTCAGCCAAAAACCTCTGATTTTGATAGCTTGTACAAACTTAACTCATTTTGCTAATTTGATCGAAATTGCCTTTACACGTTACAAACATTCGTCTATTGACGAAAGTATGTGTCTTTTCAAAGGGCGTACATTCCTAAACCACTATATATCCAAAAAAACTATTAGAAGGGGTTTCAAAATATGGGCTTTGGCATGTTCTACAATTTTGAGATTTATCAAGGCCAAGTAGAATCAACAAGTGTTAATATGTTAGGTGAACGTGTTGTAATTGAATTATCCAAAAGATTTAAAAATCGTGGTATTACTTTATACTTTGACTGACAATTTCTTAACCAATAAGGCAAGTATAAAACCTCTAACATCTTTACAATTTCGAAGCAACCTAACTAATGAACTAATTGGGATATTCACTCAAAGAAAAAGATCTGCTCGATTTCAATGATTTTCTTTAATAGCGATTATTCTTCTTTTCTTATTATATGACCATACCATCTCAATTGTTTCCTTTCTATGAAGTGCATTATTCCTTCCTGTCCTAATGTAAACCTAATTCTATCATTAGTCTCTCTATCCCATTTTGTAACTCCCTCAATTCTTTTCAGGAACTGCATCTCTGCTGCATTGATTTTGCTTTCGTGCTTTTTGTTTATGGTCCATACCTCACTGTCGTAAGTTAGTGTTGGTCTCGCTATATTGTTATATACTTTTAGTTTCACTTGTTTATCTATTTCTTGTTTGTGTAGTATAGGCTTGTTCATAACATAGTATGTATTTCTTGTTTTCCTTATTCTATGTGCGATGTCTACTTGTATTCTTCCGTCGTCTGTTATTACTGAGCCCAGGTATTCATTCGCTCTAACTACTTCTATTCTATTCCCATTTATTTCTATGTTTCTTTTCATCTCCGATTTTTTGTTATTTATACACATCCTTTTGTTTTCTCAGTATTTATCTCCATTCCCATGTTCTCCAATTCTGTATTCCAAATTTTAACCAGCCCCTTCATTTTATCGTGAGTATCTGGCATGAGTATTATGTCATCTGCGTAGATCAAACCATCGACTTTAATTGGCCTTAGTTGGAGGTGTCCTACTTGTGATTGGAGACTTTTTGATTTCTCTCTTGTATTTACCAAAATTTTATCCATCATGGTTATGAATAAGATCTCCCTGTTTTAATCCTTTCTTCATGTAGAATGTGTCAGATACTTGTCCATTCATCTGTACTCTTCCATTAACTGTCTGATACATGTTTTTAATTATTCTTATGAGTTTTTAGTTCCAACAGATACCTCCGTATGTTACTTCTTTTTTTGTTATCGAAGGCAACTTTCAGATCTATGAATGTAATAAACATTGCACTTCCTCTTTCCATTATATTTCTGATTATGTGTATGTTATCGGTTGTTTGTTTTCCTTTTCTATACGCTGCTTATTCCTCGCCAGTTTGTGTCCAATGCAAGGCAAATCGCTCTATAATTCTCACATTTTCCCGTTTTTTGTAGATGGGTATGATTATATTATTTTCCCAGCCCTTTGGAATTTGCTCTTCTTCCCATGCTTTCCTGAATATTTCATATCTGTTCATTTGTCACCATGATTTTACCATTTCTGCCTCGACACCATCCGCCCCGCCTGCCTTTTCTATTTTTAGTGATCCAATTGCCTTCTGCTCATCTGAAATTTCAATTTCTTGTTCCTGTGGTCTTCATCTATTTCCTCATATTCGTCTTGCACGCTCTTGATCTCTATTCTCCTCAAATTTTTCTTCGTAATATTCTTTCCATATTCGCAGTTTCCGTTTTTAATTCGTTGTTTTTATTTCTTATTTCCTTCCTTTATTTCCTCTTAGCTTTTTACTATTCCCCAAAATTGCTTATTGTTTTTTGTATTAATTCGTCTATTTCCTGTCCGAATTCTTTCCAGCTTTGAGTTTTTGCTTTTCTTATTTGTATTTTGGCCTTGTTCCTTTTCTCTTTGTATTCTTCCCTATTCTCTTGTTTTTTTGGGTACATGTATTTGTTCTATGCTTCCTTCTTCTATTTTATTGCTTTTTTCACTTCTTCATTCCACCATCTTGTTCTCTTGCTGTTTTTTTTGGTGTGGCATTTTTTATCAGGTTTCTTTGAATATTTTCCAGATTGCTTCTACTGTTCCTTCCCTTCTTTTCTTTTCCAATTATTCTAATTCAGCATCTGTCTTTTCCTTGTACTTTACTGCTGATTCTGTATCTTTTAACTTGTAGGTTGTTATTCTCTCGTATTCCTTTTCCTCCTCCACTGTAATATATATTTCACTTATTGTTGCTCTTATTAATCTGTGTTGTGTAGAGAGTTCCGCTTCTCCTATTGTTTTCACTTCCTCTATTGTTTGTTCTAGTTCCCTTGTGTATACAATTAGTCTATTGTGCTTCTTGCCCATCTTTCTTCCGTTACATAAGTGTACTTTTCCTCTAGTGGTGGTTGGTACGAGGTGTTGCCCACTAATAAATCGTTTGTTATACAGAATTCCATCATTTTTTCCCATTATTATTCTATATCGCTTCACCAAATTTTCCCAAACTACCCATTCCTGTTTATATTGCTCCCTACTCTTGCATTCCAATCTCCTAGGATTACTATTTTGTTACACTTTTCTTTCGCTCTGCCTATCATCCTTTGTAGAGGTTCGTATAATTCTTCTCACGTTTACTTCTGTACCCTCTATCGGAGCGTATATTTGTATTATATATACCATCTGGCCCAGATCTACTTTTATTGCCATAGTTCTTGAGTTAATTGGTTCTATTTTTGTTACCCTTCTACTTAACTTGTCAGCAATAATAATTTCCACTCCTTCTTTACATCTTTGTCCCGGATCTACTCCTGAATAGTATAACGTATAGTCATTGGTTAATTTTGTATTTCCTTTTCCTTGCTTCTTTGTATCACTTATTCCTAATATGTCTAATTTAAATTTACTCATTTCTTCCGTAATTTCTGCCTCCTTCCCATTTAATGACGTTATATTCCATGTCCCTACAATTATTTTGTTATCTATCTTTCCTCCCGCCGTTCTTCTTCCGTATTTTCCTTCCGTGCCTTTTGCCATGTTATCTCTTTGTTTTTTGTCTTGTTTTGATCCCTTTTCACTGTTGTATATGTTGTTCCAGTATGCTCGTCTTCTATTTCCTTATCCAGCTCTTTACCTTTTCCATTAGCCATTTTCCTTGTGATCGTCATCAGTATTTGGCCTCTATCTGAATTTACTAGTTTTTTGAAAATCTACTCGTCTTTGTTATTTTGTGTAGCTTTTCCTGTGAATCCGCCTCTTCCTTACTTTGTGGGATCTTTGATTCATAGTTCTACCTTTTTTATGTATATGGTCCCATATTCATTTGTCTATTTCCGTTTCCTTTTATCTTTCTCTGATCTCTTCTTCTTCTGTCTCCTTTTCAGAGATGTTTCTACTGACCTTATGCGGTAGTTGTTTTCGTTTTAGTTTTTCAAGTGACACAAGTCTCCCCGTTTATCACCAGTCTATTATATCTTAGTATAGCACGGTGTCCATTTCTCCTGAATTGTTTCATATATGTTATCAAATCTCTTGTTTGCTCCTGAATTTCTTTTAAGAAGTCATCATCTAGGTGCCCTTGAGTTTCTTTGAAGATTTTAAAATTTCTTATCTTTTTATTCTAATCTTTTACCTCTAAACTTATTGGTCTTATTCCTCCTTTTCTGTTCGTTTCCTATTCTTCTTATCTCTGCTGCCTCTTCTTCTATATTTATATCTATGTCTATATCGCATAGTAATTCTCTTACCCTCCCTTTTTAGTAGTATGTCCTTCTCCTCCCACAGAAGTCATCAGTGCTTAATGTAAGATCTCATCTTCAGGTCACCGCTTAGTTTTGTTTTAGTTCAGTTCCTATGTCATATTTTGGTTTCACAATAAATCATGATACAAATTACAAAAAATATCTGATTTAAAAATCTTAAGCAGAAACAATGTACAGATTTTTTTGAGGGAGAACACAACCAAAAACGTTCAGTTTTTTCCTTATTTGGTAAAATTCTGTATAAATAATTGTTGGAAAATTTGGATCCCAAACTCTAATTATCCCTAGGATAGAAATCTATTTTGTTTTGGTAACGTAGTGATCCTTGTTCACAAGTTCTTGTATATTCTAGGTAGTTAATATTAAACGCCATGACAGCGTATCTTTAGAAATATACTTATTATCATCACTTAGTGTAGATTCGGTGGAAGGGTGACTTGTTGTTGAAGTTCAGGACTATGTGGTGAAGCTCGGTTTCAGCTACAGTTTCAGCAGGCAAATGCTCTGTAGTTTTGGAAAAATGAAGTTTTGCGTGCTTCTCAAGCTGTTTTTCCTTTTTCTTTTCTTCCACAAATTTTGGTGTTGCCTGATAATTTCTTTTTTTTGTCAGACATTGTGCTCTAAAAAGACAGAAAAAATAATGTCCGAGTAAGAGCGATAACCAGACATTTTGCACACAATGTTAACGTTAAGTTCACACATTTGCTTGCTAATATAAGTAACTGTTTATTTAATAAATGAGACACTGTGCAAATTTGCACATAATTTTAACGTGAAGTTTGCCATTAAAAATAATTTTTTATTTAGCAAATACTAACAAAACAAAAATATATAAATTATGAAGAAGGAATAAAGAAATTACGATTAATATCAATTACTTTTCGCTAATCACTGAATTAATTAACTGGAAAGGAGTGTACATAATTAACACACCAATTATTTTTATAGGTAATTCAAATTGTTTTAAGATATCAACTACGGATCAGCACAGCAACAAATATGCTCGGATTTAACTCGACCACCCTTTTATAAATCATTGCAAAACATATTAAAACCAAGTTTTTCCTTATTTCTATTTAAGAAGAGTTTATGCAGTGCCCTACGTTCCGCAACTTGCAACACCTTAGAACCGTTAAACGTGTTGGTACAACTTGTGTGGTTGAAAATTTTTTAGTTGTTTATCATTGTTATTATTTATCATCAAATAAATAAAAGTCAAAATTTGAAAAGTTTTGTGAGTCACTTGACTATATGTAAATACAACTGTGCATGCAAATATGTCAATTATTAATGATGGCAACCGTAGACTGCAACAAAATCATAAAATTTTCATTTAATAACTATATTATATACATAGGTAAAATATTTTAATATCAACTCGCATTATTATCTTTCAATCTATAATATAAATATAAAGTCTAACAATATAAATAACTAGTAAACTTTATGCTTGAAGAAATGCAATAATAAAAAAATGACATTTTTAAACAGCCTTGGGTTGAGAAATTCCACGTTTTCGTAACGTTTCGTCCATGCGAAGTTGTTCCTTTTGTAACTGAAGACGTATTGCACCTAACTGAGTCAAAATACTTCGTCCCTGTCCATCTCGTGTAGGCTCACTATGACTTATTATGTTTCTCTGAACAGCAGGAACCTTAAATGCGCATAATTTAAACACAAATTAAATTTCTACTAGTCTATCAAACCTGCCAACGATCTTCTAATTTTCTGAGAGTGTCGGTACTTCTTCTACTTGAATCTATTGCAATAGAATTCTTCAGATCTTTGGCAACTGGCGAATGTGCTTTTAGAATAGGAATTGGAAGTGGATCGTCCAATTTACTACAGCTACTTCTATCACTCCTTTGAGATTTAGGGCTCCTTCGCATTAAACTTAAATCTTGTTGCGTTGCACTATGCCTTCGAGGCACTCTATATATACTATCATTAATACTTAATGAGTCCAAACGATTTAACGATTCTTGTCGTTGTAACGAATCTATTCTACTTAACGATTCATGACGGTTAAGAGCAGTTTCGTAGCGATTAAACGAATTTGATCGGCTTCGAGATTCATCACGATTTACCGATTCAGACCTACTAAAAAAGTTTTTTCGTGTAAAACTGTCTTTTTTATAACTATCGTAGGATGAACTATTATACCTATTTGTTGGATTGGCAAATGTGGAAGTTGAAGGAATATTAAAGGAGTATGGCACTCTACGAGACACTGGGGGAGAATAATGGGATAATTGTTTGGAGGCAACTTTGGTGTTTCGAAGGCTTTGAACACTACTCTCCGAATCCGCGTGCTTTCTGTAAGCCCTATCTAATTGCTCATCTCTATATATCTTCAAATCTTCACTCGTCCTACGAAACTATAACAAAAAATTATTAGCACTCTAAATACCTCTCTGACTAACAAATTGAAAAGGAAAATAGAATTTCAAATGTTAAAAATTGTACTCAA
Organism: Vesta saturnalis; assembly: GCA_036346205.1. NCBI lineage: Eukaryota > Metazoa > Arthropoda > Insecta > Coleoptera > Lampyridae > Vesta > Vesta saturnalis. The sequence continues at coordinate 2,755,287 of JARFJB010000379.1, forward strand.
GAAAAATACATAAAACCGTCAATAAATACTAATTTAAGCTATCTTTAGAAAACTATAAATTATTGCATTATGACTAAAAATTTGTTCTTTCGTTATTAGAATGTCGATCCAAATCACATGCATGAAGCAAAAATTCAATTTTAATTCAATTAAACGTAAAACAATTCCTCTCTTATATTCTCTGAAAAAATTGGAAATTAAAAAAAAAGTAAACATAAACTTAAAATTCATAATAAAACACACCAGCTGATTCTTTTGAGCTCGATATTGTTCTTCCTTATACTGTTCCTCCTGCATTTTTAACAATTGCTGCTCAAATCTTCGATTTTCTAACTCCTGTTCTCGTCTTTCTTGTTCATCTCTCAATGCTGCTAATCTCCTTTTTTCTTCTATTTGTTGTCGTAATTCCGATTGATAAACTTCACGCTTTATTCGTTCCTTTGAAAAAAGAATGTTTTAACAAAATCATAGCTATGATTCTGTTTTCGGCTATTACTTATACATTAATATTTGTTAACAAGGTTTATTCCTTTTTACTGAGGACAGTATCTGTAATTGCTACTGAAACGTTAAAGGAAAGGCATGAACGAGAATCACGAAAGTGAAAGATATGTTAGTAATATAAATAAGGCATGATTTCACATGTTAAGTTAAAAACATTGAACTCTATTCACAAATGGAATGTGCACTCTACGTTTGTTTATGAGAGATGTTTTAAAGCCACTGTGTTAATAAGAGACACATAGTATTGTCTGTATTTCTTTGCTTGTCTTACACATATACGCTTATGAAGGTTAGTGGTGCCATTTAATTTTTTCGCTTTTAAGTAATTTTAAAGCTCGTTTTAAGTTAATAATTAAGCATAATAAGGCAGTACAACAACAATTATTTGAATACCTAGCTGTAGAAATAAAAAATAATGTTACTTGTAGGGCCCCAACTAAAAGTGTGATATAAACAGGTACATTTACATTTATTATAGTTCACCACACCAATCTTTATTTGTAAATTAATTTGTATATGTATCAATAAACTTATTATTTCTTACAAACACAATGGAGTATTTTCGATTATTCTTTTCTAGAAACAGAAAGACAGGCCTTAACCAACTAGGCTGACATAGCCTTCTATTTTTTATTATTGTATTCAAAAATACGCGGGGTTTCATAAGCGCATTTGGTATAAAGCTACCACAATCTATTCTTAAATCTAATATAAATATTTTGCAGAGGTTTTGCTATGTTTAGAAAACTTAAAAAAAGTACAACCTATAAAGAAACAGAAACGTACATTATCTGAAAGAAATAAATGAACGATTTAGAAAATATAAGATGTGTACGGCTTTTCCATAAACACAAAGAGAGAAATACAGACAGCACTGCCTGTCTCTTTCTATCATAAGTGCTTCCCTTCTTGGCCACTGTGAGCATTCCATTTTGTATTAAGTTCAATGGTTAAAAATTAAAATGTGATATTTATGCACTAATACAGGGTCCTGTAACGAAATGGAAGATTTCATCTTAGTTAATAGGCAATTGCAAACTTTCGATTCAGGACTTATTGGTACATTTAAGGAAAACATTTCAAAAATATTTTGTGTTATACAGTACGGTTAAAAAAATGGTACACCAAATATTTAGTAGAACATCCTGTATATTTTAGGCTTAAAGAATAGATTATAAAAAGTACTTCATTTTTATATAGGTATTGAGTCTGCAGTTACTTGTTTTGAAGAAATTAACGTTTTGTAGCAAAAAAGTGACAAAAAATCGAAAAGTCTGAAACACCCAAATGCCTCCAGAGTCCAGTTAGATCTAAAAGATAAAATAGAATGCTAGTATTACTTCTGTTTGGGATAAAGAACAATTTAAACATACGGTTAATGTTGTTGAATTAATTATGAATAGCCCACGTAATATTTAATTATTTTTCATATTTGGTTGTTTAAAATTTTCACCAGAATTAATAACTTTATATCTATATCAAATAAAGTGCTTTTTAAGACATATTATAAACCAAAATGCATGTTCAATGTACCACTTTTTTTGAACCGTGGTATAACGTCAAGTCAGGTTGGGACGTGGGACCATGGAGAGACTGGGCCCACGGCTCCTTGATCTCATGATATTTATTCTTTGGCGTGAATTTAGCCACGACTTCTTTTTTACCAAGTCTCATCCAGGTAGCCTTGATACCTATCAAATTTGAGGTTTGACACAAGGATTGTCATTTGTCACTGTAACGGCTTTTTACAACACGGAACGCGCAATCGGTCGAAATTTAGTAAAATTTAAAAGCCGTTAATGCAACAAATAGAAGAAAGGTAAGTTCGATCATCACTTTTGTCTAGAAAATATGAAAAACACTGTAACTTTAAATCATCTGGGTTTGGCGGCCCAGATTATTTTCTGAATGGGGCAACTGGGACACGCCGATAAAGGTAACTAGGGCCAGTAGGTCCAGTTCCTCTTGACTGAACTGTTATTCGTACTTTTCGTGTTTGATTTTATTAGATGGTACTAACGTACATAGAAAAGATGGAGAATGGAGCTGGTCAGAAATACACCAGAAGGAGCCTTGAAATGGCTGTTAGACGTAAATAATGGTACCAGAACACGAAGAGGCGCGGCGAAATTTTATAAAATAACCGGAACTGCTTTAAAAGATTATTTGGATGATACCCGAGGAAGTGGATGTGTGGCGGGTATAAGGGGCAATAAGGGCGAAGGGGGTAAACTGCAGCTGGGAAACAGCTGGGTTTGGATTGCCTAGAGCCGAAGTCTTAGATGTAGTGCAAACTTTTGTGCACAAAAATAAACTAAATCTCGTTTTAAGGACGGCAGGCCAAGCGAAAAATGGTTTTTATTGTTTTCGAAGAGACACAATCTTTCAATCAAAAAATCACAGGCTGTAGAGTCCGCACGAATGAGACAGATGAATCCATTCACAGTTTTTTTATTTTCTATCTAACACAATAAAAGACCTGAAATTGGAGTACAAACCATGGCTGATCTCTGTGACGAAACAACATTTAAACACGACCCAGATAAAACACAAATAGTAGGAGCCTATTAACTAAGATGCAATTTTCTATTTCGTTACAGGACCCTGTATTAATGCATAAATATCACATTTTAATATTTAACCATTGAACTCAATACAAAATGGAATGCTCACAGTGGCCAAGACGTAAAGCACTTGTGATAGAAATAGAGAGGAAGTGCTGTCTGTATTTTGCTCTTTGACGCACTCATTTGTGCTTATGGGAAAAACCATACACATAGGAGCAAAAGGTTCCAGAACAATACGGCTAACTGCTGGTTGTGGCAGAGAGAACACGTCTGTTTTATTGTGTATCTGCATCCGGTGTTAAACTTCCTCCACTCTTGATTTTTAAAGGTCAAAATATGTTGAAATCGAGGATCAGCCAAAACAAAACAGATATCACCGCCTATAGTGCAACGAAAAAGGTTGGATGGAAACTTACGTATTACTTCCACATCCAACGGATGCTCAATCGTTTTAAAATGTTCGAAAACGTCCAAAAACAAAATTTGAGCAAAAAAACCTTGTCTGTGTGTATTACATAACTTTGGAAGGACTTAAAATATCAACTTGAAATTTGGCACTCATATAGATGTCAACTACCCAAAGCGACTGATTGTTTTTGGGGTTAGTGGGGTATGGGAAAAGGGGTAAAATTGGGGGGTAAGTACCCCTTTTGCAAATTTTTATTTTTTTAATTTTTTCCCTTTTAATGTGTGGTTAGTAATATAATTTTTTTAATTTTTTGTCCCCAGTAATTTTTCTGTACAACAAACGGTTTAAAAGATATTAGCAAAAAACCGTCACTTTAAAAAACCGGTTTTTCCTAAATATCTCCGGAACTACTTAACATATTCAAAAAGTGAAAATACCATTAGATAGGAAATAAAATTTCTCACAAGAAGTGTTTTTGCAATTTTTTCGAAAATTTTGTCATTTTCGAAATATTTAAAAAAAAACTTGATTTTGGAACCCGTCCATACGATTTTTTTGAAATTAGATAGAAAATCAAATTTCTGATCGAAAAGCATTCTTGTAATTTTTTTGTAAAGTTAATCGTTTTCAAGATGTTTTGATGTGGAAGTATTGATACAATTTGCAGCGATTTTTTTTAATGGTTCACCAAGTGTTTTCTAACGACTGTTCCAGAAGGGAAACCGATTCTATTAATCTATGACGGGCATGCAAGTCACGTCAGTTGCGATTTGATCAAGGGAGCTCAGGAAAATGGTATTAATAGAATTAAGCTGCCACCTCACACCACTCATGTACTGCAATCTTAAGATGTGACAGTAAATAAATCTATGGAGGATAGGTTCGACAAAGTGTTAGTAAAATTTCAAAGAAATAATCCGAGAAAACGAATTTCCACACATCTCTTCGTGGACTTCCTAAATAAATGTTTTGAAGCTGTTCCAATATATGTAGTAACAAACAGATTTAAAAAATGCGGAATATATGATGTCAATCATTTAGAAATGGCAGGAACACTAGTTAATCCAAAATCCGTTGACACAAATTTATTTTTACCGGAAGATATTCGGAAATACGATCACCATCAGCTTGGTAAGTCGAAAATCAGTCTGAGTCAGAAAATGGAGGCAAAGATAGAGCAAAACATAAGCGCAAAAATCCGGGAGAGGAAAATATACCTGAAAAGGCTGAAGAGGAAAACACTAGAAGTAAAAATAATTTTTGAGAAAATTGGTAACAAAGAGGACAAGACCCAGCAAACCAACAATAAAATGTGTAAGACTTCATTTGAACAGATTTTGTTGTCGTATGTAAACACATAGAAATCCATACAAATAAGCACCTCAACCAAAAGGAGAAGAATCTGTATAGTAGGTAAGTTTGGAGACTTCTGGAACACCACATTTCCAAGGTCCCACATTTCCAAGGTTACCACTTTATCAAGGCTACCACCTGGCCAAGGTTGCACAATTGCAGTGTCTGACCTACTTTCACAAAGCCCCACACGCCCAAGGTTATACAACAGTGGCCTACTGTACCAAGTTCACAAACCATGAAGGCCACTCGTATGCCCTAGTTCCTCGAGGTCCCAAAAGCTTACACAATACCAAGGTCAGTCATCTCATACATTAGCAAGGTCATTTGTGATGACCACACACTGAACGCTATCTTACGCGTAGCTGATACACACTCTAGAAACCATAAAAAAGAAAACGATATATTAACATATTTATTTCCTGTATAAACAAATGACATATACAATTGTATTATTCAGAAATATGATTCTCTTTAGGAATAAAACATTTTGATTTAGTACAAGTGCAAAAGGTTCTTTCCACTTCCGTTTCATTAAATCTGCGTGGACGTGGTGCAAGTAACTGAGCATACGTGCAGTGTGGCGCCCATCGGAGATGCTCCTGTATCGAATAGTCAGATGGTTGCCATCACCATAGTGATATATCTATTGAAGCATATACAATGTGTGATGTCTGTCGGTCTATCGGTCTATAGCTCCATCGGTCTATCTGTCTGTCTATCTGGCTGTCTGTCTATCTGTTTGTCTGTCTGTCTATCTGTCTGTCTGTCTATCTGCATGTCTGTCTATCTGCATGTCTGTCTATCTTCCTGTCTGTCTATCTGCCTGTGTGTCTATCTGCCTGTCCGCGTATCTGCCTGTCTGTCTATCTGCCTGTCTGTCTACCTGCCTGTATGTCTATCTGCCTGTCTGTCTATCTGACTGTCTGTTTATCTATCTGCCTGTCTATCTGCCTGTCTGTCTATCTGCCTGTCTGTCTATCTGCCTGTCTGTCTATCTGCCTGTCTGCGTATCAGCCTGTCCTACCTGTCTGTCTATCTGTCTATCTGTCTGTCTGCCTGTCTGTCTGTCTGTCTGTCTGTCTGTCTATCTGTCTGTCTGTCTATCTGTCTGTCTGTCTGTGTCTATCTGTCTGTCTGTCTATCTGTCTGTCTGTCTATCTGTCCGTCTGTCTATCTGTCCGTCTGTCTATCTGTCCGTCTGTCTATCTGTCCGTCTGTCTATCTGTCCGTCTGTCTATCTGTCCGTCTGTTTATCTGTCTGTCTATCTGTCTGTCTATCTATCTGTCTGTCTATCTGTCTGTCTATCTGTCTGTCTATCTATCTGTCTGTCTATCCGTCTGTCTATCCGTCTGTCTATCCGTCTGTCTATCCGTCTGTCTATCCGTCTGTCTATCCGTCTGTCTATCCGTCTGTCTATCCGTCTGTCTATCCGTCTGTCTATCTGTCTGTCTATCTGTCTGTCTATCTGTCTGTCTGTCTATCTGTCTGTCTATATGTCTGTCTATCCGTCTGTCTATCCGTCTGTCTATCCGTCTGTCTATCCGTCTGTCTATCCGTCTGTCTATCCGTCTGTCTATCCGTCTGTCTATCCGTCTGTCTATCCGTCTGTCTATCTGTCTGTTTATCTGTCTGTCTGTCTGTCTATCTGTCTGTCTATCTGTCTGTCTATCTGTCTGTCTATCTGTCTGTCTGTCTATCTGCCTGTCTATCTGTCTGTCTATCTGTCTGTCTATCTGTCTATCTGTCTGTCTATCTGTCTGTCTATCTGTCTGTCTATCTGTGTCTATCTGTCTGTCTATCTGTCTGTCTATCTGTCTGTCTGTCTATCTGTCTATCTGTCTGTCTATCTGTCTGTCTATCTGTCTGTCTGTCTATCTGTCTATCTGCCTGTCTATCTGTCTGTCTATCTGTCTGTCTATCTGTCTATCTGTCTGTCTATCTGTCTGTCTATCTGTCTGTCTATCTGTCTGTCTATCTGTCTGTCTATCTGTCTGTCTATCTGTCTGTCTATCTGTCTGTCTATCTGTCTGTCTATCTGCCTGTCTATCTGTCTGTCTATCTGTCTGTCTATCTGTCTGTCTATCTGTCTGTCTATCTGTCTGTCTATCTGTGTCTATCTGTCTGTCTATCTGTCTGTCTGTCTATCTGTCTATCTGTCTGTCTATCTATCTGTCTGTCTATCTGTCTATCTGTCTGTCTATCTGTCTGTCTATCTGTCTGTCTGTCTGTCTGTCTATCTGTCTGTCTATCTGTCTGTCTGCCTGTCTGTCTCTCTGTCTGCCTGTCTGACTACCTGTCTGTCTGTCTGGAAGTTAGTCTGTCTGTCGACGCCATCACACACATAATGTTGTATACGGGGGAAAGAACAGTGCGGCCAATAGTCATAGGGATGTGGGTATTCCAAAACCAGGCATCGTCAATTTCTTCGTTTTCACTACCGGGCAGGTCATCGTCAACGTCACACCCATGGTCCTGGACCTCCTGAGCAACGTCAGCGTCATTGTCATCTGGAAGCCTGTCAGAGTTAGCGTTGTCGTTCAGTATGTCATCAGGTACCAGAATCCTATCAGTGTCAGCGTTGTCGTTCAGTATGTCATCAGGTACCATTTCCTGTGCACGGTTTTTTTACGGTCAGATCTAGAGCGCTTTCGTCACGTCTGTATATGTTACGTGTTATAGAGTTCAGTATGTCGTCCTCATCGCTGCTCTCTTCCACGATGATTTCGTTGCAAAAGTCTGTCTGGGCGTTTCTGGCGGAGAGCGTCATTGTCGTAGTCGTCGGAATCGAAGCTGTAGGCAGGGTCCATTACCCACGTCAGAGTCGTAGTCACCAGTGTTGAGGTATTCGTTGCCACAACAGGAGGAACATAATCCCATAACACTGGAAGATACTACACTGCAGATATCACTATCAGTATCAGACTCGTTAAGAAAAGGTATATCGATTTGTTCGTCGCTGATAGTGATAACTTCAGCGTTTGTCAAGTCGAGTATTACGGTATCGGCATACAGGTCATACTCCTGCTCAGAATCCAGGACTACGGTCGTCATCTCATATATTTCGTCGTCACTGGTTTGGTAACCCACGGTGATGGGGGAGGAATACGAGGAAGGGATATATACGACTTCAGGGGATGAAACCTAAGGGGTGGGAGTTGGTGCAGTCCTGTAATGCAACCGGTGCTGGGGATTGCTGTATGTCCGACTACTCAGACCTCTGAGGGTGTTATACCTGATGATCAATCGTCTGCATCGACAACACGTTTAGAGGGTGGGGTAGTAGGAAATCCATTCGAGGGTTTGCTGAGCCCTGCTGCTACCGCAGAATTTATGGAAGAGTGGTTGTACCAGAGTTCTACGGTAGAAGTAGAGGTCAGGGAACATATTCCTGAGAGCGTCTTGAGCCCCACTTGTATCGACGAGTTTGATCGGGAGTGATGCCACGCACAGTGATGACACGAAACCAGGTGATATATATTCGAAACTTATTTTACCTTGCAAGGTTTATTGCTAAACAAAGTCTATAAGACCACGGAATACCCGGGATTATCAGAAAATTCTGTCTCGTCATGCCCACGTAAAGTTTAAATCAAATGCACCTTAAAATTTTACACAGTCTATACTTTTATTTAAAATATATCGATTTTTTGATACATTTTCATTAAAATCTGGTACAGATTTTTTATACGCACTGTTTAACTGTGATCGAATATCAACACTATCGATTGTAGCATTATCAACAGAACTTTTCATGTGAGCTGCAGACAATGAATGTTTTTTAATTTTTTCTTTTAAATGTTTTAAATCTTTAACACCGGTGTTACACCATAACGTATCATTTGAAAAAAGCAGACATACAAAACAGTAAAATGCATTTGTTACTTCACATCCGCAAATCCATTCGGATAAATCGTACATGGATTTACGGAAATTACGATGAACTTCTTTGTTTTTGTCTTTGCTAGTCTGTCTAATTTGAAGTTCTGGTAGAGGACGACCACCTGTTTTCAATGTAATTCGTTATAAATTTTCAGTTCCTTAACTTTATGAACAACCGACATATTAAACTGTTGTAACACAATAGAAACTATTAAAAATAAAATTGGATGTTTACTTTAATTAAAACCCACCTACACTTGTAGAAGTGGAACATAAAACTGTGTGTATAACTAAAACGCAATCAACGCATTTATTTGATGAAATAATACGATACGGAATCGGTGAATTGGGCTGTTGCATTTACCGCTGTGAGGACATTTCGAGTAGCCAGCCCAAAGATCTCTAGGCTAAACAAATCAGACGCAGTAGCGGCGCTAATTCAGACAGGACGTATTGTGAGGATTTTTAAAATACAATATTATATTATTTGAGATAATTGCGTGTGGATTTAAATACTTGTTAGCATATTTATACTAAATTTTTCTTGCTTGCCATAATTATTGGGAGGTCATTGACTGAATTACCTATAGAAGAAGCCGCCACTACTGGGACCATGGGGATACTGGGCCCACGGCTCCTTAATCTCATGATATTTATTGTTTGGCGTGAATTTAGCCACAACTTCTTTTTTACCAAGCCTCATCCACGTAGCAATAGGCACTTCCTTGATGTCTATCAAATTTGAGGTTTGACACAAGAATTGTCATCTGTCACTGTAACGGCTTTTTACAAAACGGAACGCGCAATCGGTCGAAATTTAGTAAAATTTAAAAGCCGTTAATGCAACAAATTGTCTAGAAAATATGAAAAACACTGTAACTTTAAATCATTTGGGTTTGGCGGCCCAGGTTCCACTTCCCCAGATTATTTTCTGAATGAGGCAACTGGGACACGCCGATAAAGGTAACTGAGGGCGGTCCAGTTCCTCTTGACTGAACTGTTATTCGCACTTTTCGTGTTTTGTTTTATTAGATGGTACTAACGTACATAGGAAGGACGGAGAATGGAGCTGGTCAGAAATACACCAAAAGGAGCCTTGAAATGGCTGTTAGACGTAAATAATGGTACCAAAACACGAAGAGGCGCGGCGAAATTTTATAAAATAACCGGAACTGCTTTAAAAGATTATTTGGACGGTACCCGAGGAAGTGGAAGTGGAAGTGAGGCGGGTGTAAGGGGCAATAAGGGCAAAGGGGGTAAACTGCAGCTGGGAAACAGCTGGGTTTGGATTGTCTAGAGCCGGCCGAAGTCTTAGATGTAATGCAAACTTTTGTACACAAAAATAAACTAAATCTCGTTTTAAGGACGGCAGACCAGGTGAAGAATGGTTTTTATTGTTTTCGAAGAGACACAATCTTTCAATCAAAAAACCACAGGCTGTAGATGAGAGATTAATCCATTCACAGTTTATTGATTTTTTTATTTTCTATCTAATACAATTAAAAACCTGAAATTGGAGTGCAAACCATGGCTGATCTTTAACTGTGACGAAACAACATTTAAACACGACCCAGATAAAACAAAAATAGTAGGAGCCTATTAACTAAGATGCAATCTTCCATTTCGTTACAGGACCCTGTATTAGTGCAATACAAAATGGAATGCTCACAGTGACCAAGACGTAAAGCATTTTTGATAGAAATAGACAGGAAGTGCTGTCTGTATTTTGCTCTTTGACACACTCTGTGCTTATGGGAAAAACCATACACATCTTAGGAGCAAAAGGTTCCAGAACAATACGGCTAACTACTGGTTGTGGCAGAGAGAACACGTCTGTTTTATTATGTATCTGCATCCGGTGTTAAACTTCCTCCACTCTTGATTTTTAAAGGTCAAAATATTTTGAAATCGTGGATCAGCCAACACAAAACAGATATCACCGCCTATAGTGCAACGAAAAATGTTGGATGGAAACTTACGTATTACTTCCACATCCAACGGATGCTCAATCGCTTTAAGATGTTCGAAAACGTCCAAAAATAACTTTCGAAGGACTTAACATACCAACTTGAAATTGGCACACATATAGATGTCAACTACCCAAAGCGACGGATTGTTTTTGGGGTTAGTGGGGTATGGGAAAAGGGGTAAATACCCCTTTTGGAATTTTTAATTTTTTTAAATATTTTTCCTTTTAATATGTGGTTAGTAATATAATATAATGGTGAGAATGTTTTGTCCCCACAATTTTTCTGTACAACAAACGGTTTAAAAGATATTAGCAAAAAACTGTCACTTTAAAAAACTGGTTTTTCCTAAATATCTCCGGAACTACTTAACATATTCAAAAAGTGAAAATACCATTAGATAGGAAATAAAATTTCTCACAAGAAGTGTTTTTGCAATTTTTTCGAAAATTTTGTCATTTTCGAAATATTTATAAAAAAACTCGATATTGGAACCCGTCCACACGATTTTTTTGAAATTAGAAAATCAAATTTCTGATCGAAAAGCATTCTTGTAATTTTTTTGTAAAGTTAATCGTTTACAAGATTTTTTGATGTGGAAGTATTGATGGTTCACCAAGTGTTTTCTAACGACCGTTCCAGAAGAGAAACCGATTCTATTAATCTATGACGGGCATGCAAGTCACGTCAGTTGCGATTTGATCAAGGGAGCTCAGGAAAATGGAATTAATAGAATTAAGCTGCCACCTCACACCACTTATGTATTGCAATCTTAAGATGTGACAGTAAATAAATCTATGAAGGATAGGTTCGACAAAGTGTTAGTAAAATTTCAAAGAAATAATCCGAGAAAACGAATTCCCAAACATCTCTTCGTGGACTTCCTACATAATTGTTTTGAAGCTGTTCCAATATATGTAGTAACAAACGGATTTAAAAATTCGGAACGTATGATGTCAATCATTTAGAAATGGCAGAAACGCTAGTTAATCCAAAATCCGTTGACACAAATTTATTTTTACCGGAAGATATTCGGAAATACGATCACCATCAGCTTGGTAAGTCGAAAATCAGTCTGAGTCAGAAAATGGACGCAATGAACAGATAGTGCAAAACATAAGCGCACAAAATCCGGGAGAGGAAAATATACTTGAAAACACTAGAAGAAAACTAATTTTTGAGAAAATTGGTAACAATGAGGACAAGACCTAGCAAACCAACAATAAAATGTGTAAGACTTCATTTGAACATATTTTGTTGTCGTAGTAAACACATGGAAATCCACACAAATAAGCACCTCAACCAAAAGGAGAAGAATCTGTATAGTAGGTAAGTTTGGTGACTTTTGGAACACACCACATTTTCAAGGTACCACATTTCCAAGGTTACCACTTTATCAAGGCTACCACCTGACCAAGGTTGCGTAATTGCAGTGTCTGACATACTTTCACAAAGCCCCACACACCCAAGGTTATACAACAGTGACCTACTGTACCAAGTTCACAATCCATGAAGGCCAATCGTATGCCCTACTTCCTCGAGGTCCCAAAAGCTTACACAATACCAAGGTCAGTCATCTCATACATTAGCAAGGTCATTTGTGATGACCACGCACTGAACGCCACCTGTGTATCCTATCTATTCACCTTACCTCACGCTTAGCTGATACACACTCTAGAAACCAAAAAAAAAAGAAAACGATATATTATTCAGAAATGTGATTCTCTTTAGGAATAAAACATTTTGATTTAGTACAAGTGCAAAGGGTTCATTTCCACTTCCGTTTCATTACATCTGCGTGGACGTGGTGCAAGTAACTGAGCAAACGTGCAATGTCTCTCCTGTAACGGATTGTCAGATGATTGCCTTCACCATAGTGATATATCTATTGGAGCATATACAATGTGTGATTGTCTGTCTGTCTGTGTCTCTCTGTCTCTACGTCTCTCCGTTTCTCCGTCTCTCCGTCCGTCCGCGTCCGACCTCGTCCGTCAGAGTCCGTCCGCGCCCGTCCGAGTCCGTCCCCGTCCGTCCGCGCACATCCGTATCCGTCCGCGTCCCTCTGTGCCTGTCTGTCTGTCTGTGTCTGTCTGTATGTGTCCGTCTGTGTCCGCCTGCGTCCGTCTGCGTCCATATGCGTCCGTCTGCGTCCGTCTGCGCCCGTCTGCGCCCGTTTGCGCCCGTCTGCGTCTGTCCGTCTGTCCGCCTGTCTGTTCGTCTCTCCACCTATCCGTCTATGTGTCTATCCGTATATCCGTCTGTTCGTCTGTCCGTCTGTCCGTCTACCGGTCTACCTGTCTACCTGTCTACCTGTCTACCTGTCTACCTGTCTACCTGCCTATCTGCCTACCTGCCTACCTGCCTACCTGCCTACCTGCCTACCTGCCTACCTGCCTACCTGTCTACCTGTCTACCTGTCTACCTGTCTACCTGTCTACCTGTCTACCTGTCTACCTGTCTGTCTCTCTGTCTCTCTGTCTCTCTGTCTCTCTGTCTCTCTGTCTGTCTGTCTGTCTGTCTGTCTGTCTGTCTGTCTGTCTGTCTGTCTGTCTGTCTGTCTGTCTGTCTGTCTGTCTGTCTGTCTGTCTGTCTGGCTGTCTGGCTGTCTGGCTGTCTGGCTGTCTGGCTGTCTGGCTGTCTGGCTGTCTGGCTGTCTGGCTGTCTGGCTGTCTGGCTGTCTGGCTGTCTGCTGTCTGTCTGTCTGTCTGTCTGTCTGTCTGTCTGTCTGTCTGTCTGTCTGTCTGTCTGTCTGTCTGTCTGTCTGTCTGTCTGTCTGTCTGTCTGTCTGTCTGTCTGTCTGTCTGTCTGTCTGTCTGTCTGTCTATCTGTCTATCTGTCTATCTGTCTATCTGTCTATCTGTCTATCTGTCTATCTGTCTATCTGTCTATTCTGTCTATCTGTCTATCTGTCTATCTGTCTATCTGTCTATCTGTCTATCTGTCTATCTGTCTATCTGTCTATCTGTCTATCTGTCTATCTGTCTATCTGTCTATCTGTCTATCTGTCTATCTGTCTATCTGTCTATCTGTCTATCTGTCTATCTGTCTATCTGTCTATCTGTCTATCTGTCTATCTGTCTATCTGTCTATCTGTCTATCTGTCTATCTGTCTATCTGTCTATCTGTCTATCTGTCTATCTGTCTATCTGTCTATCTGTCTATCTGTCTATCTGTCTATCTGTCTATCTGTCTATCTGTCTATCTGTCTATCTGTCTATCTGTCTATCTGTCTATCTGTCTATCTGTCTATCTGTATATCTGTCTTGTCTATCTGTCTATCTGTCTATCTGTCTATCTGTCTATCTGTCTATCTGTCTATCTGTCATCTGTCCATCTGTCCATCTGTCCATCTGTCCATCTGTCCATCTGTCCATCTGTCCATCTGTCCATCTGTCCATCTGTCCATCTGTCCATCTGTCCATCTGTCCATCTGTCCATCTGTCCATCTGTCCATCTGTCCATCTGTCCATCTGTCCATCTGTCCATCTGTCCATCTGTCCATCTGTCCATCTGTCCATCTGTCCATCTGTCCATCTGTCCATCTGTCCATCTGTCCATCTGTCTATCTGTCTATCTGTCTATCTGTCTATCTGTCTATCTGTCTATCTGTCTATCTGTCTATCTGTCTATCTGTCTATCTGTCTATCTGTCTATCTGTCTATCTGTCTATCTGTCTATCTGTCTATCTGTCTATCTGTCTATCTGTCTATCTGTCTATCTGTCTATCTGTCTATCTGTCTATCTGTCTATCTGTCTATCTGTCTATCTGTCTATCTGTCTATCTGTTTATATTTGTCCGTTGATCTGTCTGTTTGTTTGTAAAGCTGTCGACGCGCTTAGCCAGCGGGACAAAGGAGTCGGGATAATTAAATGCCTCAGGCGATCGGGGGATGGCATCAACCTGAGGGGTGGGAGTTGGCGGGAGGACGGGGATAGAGGAGTAAGCATAAAATACTGCCTCAGGCGACGGTGTGCGAGAAAGCACATCAACCTTAAAAAAGGAGAAAAATGTTAGAAGTATACCAATACCAAGAAGAAAAAAATTACCTGGGATAATTCAACGTCGTCAGATGATGGGGAAGTTGATCTAGAAGAATTCATGGTAAGTAGTGGTTATTCGGTACTGTAGAAGCAGTTGTACGAATGATTTCTACTGTTTTCGTTTCGCTAAATATAGGTGTTTCCCCTACTAAAAACAACGTTTTTCATGCATTTTTAGAAGACAGCGCCGTAGAGGGCAATACTGCACCCGCAATTAACAGAGGTAAGAAAGCGCTTTCACCTATTATTGTACCAGATAAGTAATGTATGTTCTTTGACTTCCTAGGTGGTCGTATTACTATCCATAGTAATATTCTCATAGTACCCCGTGATAATACCCCATCCACGGGGTTGCTGACACAAGACCTCATACGGATCACGTGCAGGAGTGATGGAGCTACTCCATGAAGCTGGTGCTGAGGGCGGCCTGGTGGAGAATGAGCAGTATTTCTACCAGGATGACTGTGATTTGCGGTTTTTAGATACACCACCTCCAGCGGACGACTTGGATGTGGTTTTATCATGCAACTATGAGCAGGCACCCCTGGACGAAATACTGCTCAGCCTACAACCTGTAAGTGATCCGTATGAGACTACATTGCTGAATTTGAGGAAGAATGGGCTCCAATTGCGGATCACCATTCCTCTTCCAGTCCTGTAATGCAACCGGTGCTGGGGATTGCTGTATCTCCGACTACTCAGACCTCTGAGGGCGTTGTACCTGATGATCAGTCGTCTACATCCACAACACGTTTAGAGGGTGGGGTAGTAGGAAATCCATTCGGGGTCTGCTGAGCCCTGCTTCTACCGCAGAATTTATGGAAGAGTGGTCGTACCAGAGTTCTACGGTAGAAGTAGAGGTCAGGGAACATATTTCTGAGAGCGTCTTGAGCCCCACTTGTATCGACGAGTTTGATCGGGAGTGATGCCACGCACAGTGATGACACGAAACCAGGTGATATATAGTACGAAACTTATTTTACCTTGCAAGGTTTATTGCATAAGAAGACAGTAGATATTCCATTGGGTACAGATGGAAAATATTTGTTTCCTTATACAGAGTGTACAATAACGCATTGTATGTGGTCACCTCACATTCTTCATCTTCAAGTGGATGCTCTACTATATACGACGCCGCTGTATATAATTAATCGAACTATTCGTAAGGAAGCTGTGATTCAACCTATAATACCAGAAGGTGTCGAATTTACGAAATAACAATCATTCATCATAGAAATTCTACTAAAATCCAAAGCGAAAAATGAGTACAGCTGATGTTGAAGAACTGCACAAACCAGCAAAGAGAAATTTTCCGCGGCGTTGTGTAGTACTCAAAGGGTTAAATGATCTATTTCAAGCCGATTTAGTGGATCCCATATGCTCGAGTGAACAAAGGATTTCGATACATTTTAGTGATAATAAATGCTTTCTCTAACTATGTCTGGGCATTCCCCATCAAACCCAAGAATGTAATGCAGATGTAATGGATAAACTTGAGTCTGGTTTGCAAAGAACGCCTACACATATACAAACTGATATGGGAACAGAATTTTATAATGCGGAATTTAAAAAAGTGATGAAAAAGTTTCATATCAATCATTATACTAGTTATTCCACTTTGAAAAGTAGTATAGTGGAACGTGTAAATCGCACTCTTAAAGCAATAATGTGGAAAACATTCAGTATGCAAGGATTCTACAAGTGGTTAGCAATATTACCTCGTATTGTTGCCGATTATAATTCCAGAAAGCATAGAACAATAGGATACACAAATGTAAATGTAACGGAAAATAATGTTGCAGATATTTTGAACCATTTAAAAGAGATTCAAGGCCGGTTCTATGAGCCGGAACTTCAAAGTGTTAAACATCCTGACATTCACCTAGTTGAACGTGTAATCCGACGTCAAGGGAATAAATCTCTCGTTAAGTGGCTGGGCTTTGCTAATTCTCACAATTCCTGGATTTCCAACAAAGAAATTATATAATACGTTGTGTACACTTACTACTGTATGTTGTACTATTATTATGCAATAAATATATTTTTTATTTTAAATGTTTTATTTATGTTAACATATATACATATAATACTACATACTACTAAAGCGTTTGACAAACACACACTGATGGTGCTGATTTTCGAGGACTGGTGAGATTATAGTATCACAGTCCTCTATTATTTTTTTAAATCGGGCAGAATCTCTAGCTAATCGTCCCCATTCACCTTTTCGTGCCTGCCTATACGCCACGTTCCATGCTATTTTACAGTGAACTACATTTTTGGACTCATTAATGCACACCTTCTTCACTTGGGGAGTCGTCATCTAATGACTCATAATTTGGTAAATACCGTTCTATTTCGTGTACAAATTGCTCCAAAGATATTGATCAATTCGTACAACAACTGCACATTACACCATCATCATGCGTTTGCAAGTATTTCTCACAAAGACGTATTCCTCCCCCATGCTTATTAATTAAATTATCTAAATAGTCGTCACTAAACCTACTCATCCCATACACTTTTTCATGTTCAGCGTCAAATTCTAATGATTGAAATTGACATATTAGTCTTTGCACTGTACTAGCACAGTCCACAGCTTTAGGCCACGACTCTGCACTATAACACATCCACATATTGACTAACATATATTATATATCCCTGTTCTCTATATGATCTTTACCCCCCACTTTTTACTTTTCCGCTTTGGCAACTTCTACATCAATATTCAGTTTTTCCTTGGCAAATTCAAGAATTTCCATAAAACATACTATATTGGGATGGAATATATCCTGCAATGGTGCTATTAACCTGCCTATGTCAAGCTCAGACATTTCCGCTGCTGCACTTATTATCTTAAGAAGTCTCCATAACTGTTCTATAGACTCCCATCCTAAATAGATTTCTGATTCTTCACAATCATTGATGCGAATAACTTTCTTCTTGTTAATAGTTTCATACGATATAGTTTTCGAGCCCATCTTTGTACGTAGCCATGGTCCTTCCGCTGAGTAGAAATAATTTGTAATTAATCCCTGATTGTCCATAAGTAAATGCCATTCCTTCTTATCAAACGTCACTCCACTACTCTTAGATCCACCAAGTTTCACGACTGCTTCAAAATTGAATCGAGATGTAATACTGCACATTATTAATTAAAATATCACGACACTCACTTGAATTTATAATACTGGAAATCTTCGCCTTTTCTACCGCTTGACGTAAGATGCACATTATGTACGATACTGACTTCACATGCACTCCCTCTGTATTTATATCCCACCTTCCCCTCTCTTTTTTACCTGCAGGGTCAGTGACGTGACCTCGACATTATTAACACGTATTACTACAACGATCTTGACAGTTTCACTGTTCCAAGGCTACCTGTCAATACTGGAGGGTCTACTGCTTCAAGGTTTTCTGTCAATAATTTGGTTAAGGTTAGCACTCCTTCCTCTTCAATACAAAACCGAGGTCACCTCCTTCTTACACGAAGTTACCTACGCCTCCACAAGGTCCTTTTGAGTATACTCGTATACCATTGTACAGTTTCCACGATATTCAGTATGTCAGCTACCCCTGTTCAAGACGATTGGAATACACCTGAAGTCTACCAACCATTATCACTACTTAATCTTAGTGCGCGACGAGTATGTAACCTTATACCTAACTGGGTAAAATTTGAAAAAAAAATTACTACCACCTACTACAACAACAGTGCTTCGGAATCAATATGAGAGGTAAAGTGGGATTCGGCATGGTTCGACACCTTGGGCAAGCGAATCTACGATCACGTCTCGGGCAGTAGTTTGAAAGATTACTCTCACATAATCGCCCTGTACATTCGCTACCATCTGGTTGGTGGTATGCATTTATGCCATGCATGCTACTCCACGTTGCAACCACGAGATTACCGCGTGGTTGACCACCACACCCATATGGAGAAATGGGCAATTTTTTACCACATATCACATGATGACTACTGGTGCTCATCATGTAGAGCACCCCTAACCACGTTGTATGATGTATATGATAATGACTCGTGTTACCTGTGTGACGAAGTCTGTTATGTGGACTATTAATATTTTTTTGCTATGTATTATATGTAATAGATTATTTTATGTCATTTTGTCATTATGTCTTTACTTTCTTCAGCAGTTAAAACATGTGCGACGTGCCACCAAACTTTTATTATCCTCAGTATTACAATTGTTTCGATAAACGCTTACTAACGTATCGAACATGGTCTGGAGTTCAATCTCCTTCATCACTTGCTGCGGCAGGGTTCATTTCCACATCTGCAGACGACACGGTTGAATGCTTCCTGTGTGGGGTTAGAATAAACCGATGGCAACCATCTGACAATCCGTTACAGGAGCATCTCCGATGGGCACCACACTGCACGTATGCTCAGTTACTTGCACCACGTCCACGCAGATGTAATGAAACGGAAGTGGAAAGAACCTTTTGCACTTGTACTAAATCAAAATGTTTTATTCCTAAAGAGAATCATATTTCTGAATAATACAATTGTACATGTCTTTTGTTTATACAGGAAATAAATATATTAATATATCGTTTTCTTTTTTTTGGTTTCTAGAGTGTGTATCAGCTAAGCGTAAAGTAAGGTGAATAGATAGGATACACAGGTAGCGTTCAGTGCGTGGTCATCACAAATGACCTTGCTAATGTATGAGATGACTGACCTTGGTATTGTGTAAGCTTTTGGGACCTCGAGGAAGTAGGGCATACGAGTGGCCTTCATGGTTTGTGAACTTGGTACAGTAGGCCACTGTTGTATAACCTTGGGCGTGTGGGGCTTTGTGAAAGTAGGTCAGACACTGCAATTGTGCAACCTTGGTCAGGTGGTAGCCTTGATAAAGTGGTAACCTTGGAAATGTGGGACCTTGGAAATGTGGTGTGTTCCAGAAGTCTCCAAACTTACCTACTCTGTATAGGGCTGAAATTATTACCAAGGACGACTACATAAAGAAGATCGAAGCTGAAAATAGAATAAAGAAGAAAAAATGCAACAGAAAAGCAAAGTCTCTAAAAAGCATGTTACTGCAGAAATTGAAAACTTAGACGTGGCCGGTCCACGTCCAAGCACTACCATGAATCCAAATATGAAAAAAGTTGTAATCAAAACAAAACCTACCAAGAAAAATGACAACCTTCATCAAGTAGTATTCAAGCAAAATTTCATCCAAAAATTTAAGCTCATCCGAATCTGATTCAGAAAAAGGCGGGCCTGCAGCAATAGAAGATGATTACTTAATTGTAATATATAATGGATTATAGTTCTGTTTTGAAAAATATAGAAAACTTGGTAATTCATGGAGATTTTCAAAAGTTTAGAAGATTCGATACGGTATGATGATACAGAAGTTGTCAAAATTATACCACCACCACAGTTGATTAACAACAGGCGTATATATGATGTGCCTTCAATGCAAAACTGAAAGCATGCGCAATATGTTACTTGCGAAAATTTACATTTTAAGAAAATATCTATTTTTGTTATTTTCTATGTTCATCGTTGTCCTTCTATTTTTATAATAAAGTTTAATAATAAATGTTTTTTGTTTTTACTTGCTGATGAATTCAACAAAATTTTAAACCTTAAGGACAGTCCCAACCAAGTTTGGACACAAAGTTTTTGAAACACTAAAGTATGTCCCAGTTTCCCACATAAATATTCCTTGTGTTTTAAAGGAGAATTTCACCCGGGTGTCCCAGCCTCCCTAGTAATCCGGGAAACTTTAAAAAAAATCATATTTCAAAAAATATGATAGTTTAATAAAATTTTGTCAAGGCAAAGTAATGGTTATCAATAAACCTTTCTCAGTCCAAAATATGGCAAATTTATTTAAACAATGAATTTTTGGTCAAGCTTCAAATATAAAATGTTGTAAAACTAGGTCCCAGTTACCTGACTTGATCTTCTAATTTTAAACTTTGTTTCTTACATTCTCCAATCACATTCCTGTTTCAAAACTATGAAATTGTCTTTTAACAGACGAATTATTTCGTCCCCACGTCGTTGTCAAACATGTTATAAATACATCATAAAATATTACAAATATTCAAGTTACAATAAATTAACATTTTAAATTAATTGCTAATGTTAATCTAGAAAATATTTTTATCATTTATTATTATATTTATTTAATATAATTCATACCTTTTCTACAAAATCAGCTCTATCTTCGTAACTAAATCCATCAAGTATACTTGGCACATACGAATAATGGTAATCTGAAACTGGTACATGAATAAATATAAATATACTGAATATGAACATACCTCGTGGTGTTTCTGTCCTCCTTGACAAAATACTTTTAGGTTTACTCGATTCTGGCCTCACACTCTGAGAAGACGAAAACCTATGTTCCGCCCTGCTTAAAATAGGACTACGATTACTATGCATTTTATTTCCAGTTTCCAAAAAAACCGGTTGAGGACTTAATTCTTTCTCTGCTGGATTTTGCGAATGTAATTCATATTGCACCTAAACAACACTCTTTCTATTAGACTAATAATAAATACAATCTCTATAAATACTTACTAGCCTATGATGTATGTTTTGAAGGTCTGTTTGAACAGCTTTGTTAGTACCCTTGATTTTTAGGGGTAGCGACTCAGCAAAAAAGTTATTCACTCTGCTCTTTATCAAATCATTCTTCTAAAAAAAAATCTTCGGTGAGAATAGTGTTTGAAAGTGCAATGTAAAATAAACGATATTTAAAGTGATATATTCAAATTGATGTTGATGAGTTGTATCGATTTTGTGGGCTAGAGGAACACGATTTTACTACATTAAATAGTCTTGCTTGTATCTAATTACTATAATGTTCACAAAACATTTTGGCGCAACTATATAAATCTGCGCCTTATTTTAAGTAATACATGTGAAGTGCATTACAACACCTATTGGGGTAGTTGAAAGGGTATTTAATTATTTAGTAGTTAAAAAATTAATTGTTTTCATACATTAATTCAGAGTTATCAGAATTTAAATATTGACTATTTTTACCTAATTTATAAAAAGGGCACTAACATATAACAGTAACATACGTTTTGGTTTTCATTGGTTATTAGTTTGAGTTGCTACTATTCTTTAATTCCTAGAAATTCATATATCTATAATCATATCTAATATCTGCAATTCAATGTTTAGTTCAGTTTTCCTTACGTCCCTAAACATGCCGGCCAACATGGCAACAAAATACTCTTTCCTGGAACACTTTTTACATGCCACATGCAATTATATATGCCTCTCGGTCTGTACTTTACGCCTTTAATAGCATATTTTGTTTCTTTTGGCGACGCTCAAATGGTGTCAGCATTTTTAATAGTTTTTGGTATTATGTTATAATGCTTTAACTTAAGCCAAAGTATATAAACAATTATTAAAAGGCGTCAAAGTATATCAATTACAAACGGAGTATAATAATATAGCTGTAATGCTAGTTGTTGAACACAAAAAAAACGATGATGTAATATACCATTCGTAATTGATCAAATAATTTAATTAATACAAAAATTACCTTTTAATAATCGCTAAGTGCCGTCGGATCATCGGTAGATGAATATAATGGGTTATAATTTAGAGTTTGGTTAACCTACCTGGAATGCTAGTTGCTTCTTTTCTGCTTAATTATTTTCACTTAATGGCAAAATGTTATCAAAAATTATGAATAAAATAATAAATTCTCGAGCGCCATGTTGTCTTTCTTTTTTTATATATGTATATCTCTAGGAACAACAAAACCTAGTTATTGAATACTAAAACAATTAACACAAATGAAAATAAAATAACAAGTTACATAAGTTTATTTATAAATGTTTGAAAATGAGAAAAATTCAAAAGTCATGAACTATACTAAATTATAAAAAACTTTACCTTTAACTGTTATATACACTTTTACAGTTACTATGAAGCAGAATGGTTCATATGGTGAGTCAATGTCTTGCTTAGTTATCATTAAAATATGGAATTTCCTTGAAGTTTATTCGCCAAATTTATTTGTAAAAGAATGTAGAACTTGCGTTGTAAAGGTATCTCATGTAAAACTTGCCATTTAAAATATACAAATTAAATGATTAACAAAGGTGCATACTTGGAAAATAAGTACTTAAAAAGTAAGTAAAAGGTGAAAAAAAGGAGGTGCCTAAAAAAGCAAAGGCTTTAGTTTTAAAATATAATGGGAAAAAATAACTTACCACCAAAATTCTGATGGCACGAAAATATAAAAAAATTAAGTAAAAATCATACTTATTGCTGTTAACATTCAGTATTAAGTGAATTAAGAAAAGCTTTTAGAATAACTCAAGTATATTTCCCTAAAAAATCTTAACGCTTGCGCGGATACATTAATATAAATCCAATTTTTTTAAGAAAGGGAACTAAAACTATTTATGTAATATTACACCCAAAAGATTTGTTCTAGGAAATGCCAATTAAATTGCCAGTTTTCAATTCTACACATTAATAATTAAAAACTTTTCTAATATTATGCCAAATAGATGAACGATTCTTAAATTAATGTACTTTTTAATACAACCACAAAAAAAAGGTTGTTACAATATGTAAGTTAATAATATCAGTATAATTCAACGCAAATTTGATACATATTAAAAATGGGCACGTTAAAAATATAAGTAATGTTTGTAAAAGTTAAGTAAAAGACCGGACGACATAAAAAGGTTTATTACCCCTGATCTAATGAATTAGATTAATGTTCTGTACGTTTAAATATCGTTTATTTACAGTGTAACTCATAAAATAAATTACCACTTTCACGTTCATAAATAAAATGAAGATTTCATAAGATGATGCATCATCATCCGTCATGGTCCATAACAAAACTCAAATTTCAGTTTTGTCCGTTGTCCATTCAAAAACAGTCTGTCCAAAATAAAATCGGTACTATTGCTGACTATATTATAATAGGAGCGACGAAGTTGGTCATATATGCAAGTTTGAAGAATTTTTTCTCATAAATATAATGGTGGAATTAGAAAAACAAATGCTCGCCAGGTTATCAAGATACACAACAAAGTAATTTTTTTCAATACTAGAAACAATTATAGTTGATTCAAGCTATTTGGTTTTCTACCTGGAAAGTATCAGATAATAATTGTATATTATCAACGGGTTCTTTAGGGTCGATTGCGACAATCTTCATATGTTACACTTACTTTCGAATTTAGCTTATATTACATTCAGAAAGAAAATCAAAGTGGAGTAAATAAATAGACAGTCTTAGAGAAATTTTTTATAAATAAATGTTTATCTCACCGGAATTGGATTAGTCATGTGTTAATTATTCATTTAGAGGACTACGAAATCGACATTAACTATCTACTTAATATAAATGACTCTCTTATTTATTTTATTTATTTATATTATATTAAGCTTCACTAAGATTGCTCAATAATTAGACATTAAAAATTGACACTTCTAAGATACAATAAACTTGAACTTTTATATTGTATTTTCCAACCAAACATAAACCATTTCCATAATTATTTATTACTATTTCAGTATTGCTGCTTTCCCAATCAAATTTTTCCAAAGTTTTCTTACATTTTCTAATAATTAATTCACAGTATTTTGTAATTTTATTAATTATAGTGACATACAATTTTGATCTGTTTTTAAAAATCATTATTAATTTTATTAAATACATAAATAAAAAGTTTACCTCGAGTAGGATTTGAACCTACAACCTGTACTTTGCTAGAGTACCGCGTTAACCAACTGCGCTCTCGAGATTCAAACCCCAATCGATGTAAATGTTGTTTTTATGTATGTAAATTGATCTGCTTGTTTTTGATAATGAATCAGATGCTTAATTTTATGCACTTTGAACTACTATTTCTAAATGACTTAGAATGAGGTGAGTATGAGGGCCCCCCTTATTCGAGTACTATTTCAAATTTCCCGCCCTAACGCTTACAGGGATTTGAATGTACTTTTAAAAATAAATTAATTAATAATAAATACAACACTAGATGGAGCACTTAATGTTGATTTGATTGAGATTGATCTGATTAATTGAACGATTGAGGTTGCCTCACGAGATGAAATCGGTGTTAGTTTCAAATCACGTGTGTGTATTATCAAAATTGGAAAAGAAAGTCAGCTTGTTTATTGGTCCCCAGGCATTTATCCATTTTCAAAAACGAAATAGTACATTCAAGCTTGTTTATGAATCTACGGCCCTTTTTGTCAGAGGCATTTCCAATAAGACAGTCCTTGAATGTAAAATAATATAGTGGTCTGATTTCGAGTTTGATTGTATTTGTTATTGTATAGGCATTTTACTAATTTAACTGTAAAACGTATTTTAACACAGTATGTAAAACGTGGTAATAGTGTTACACGCTAATTCGATGTTCGTATATTGACAGCAATGTCGTTTTTGAAGGCTGGTATTTTGCACGCTGTAAGCTATTTTTGGATTGTGGTTGGTTTTAGCAAGCTGTAAGTTAAGCCAAATCAGTATTTCAAAAAGCATAAACTGTGGAAATAGGCCGATCAACTCCACTAGTAGGAAACTACAATTATAAAACACTTATAATACAGAAGTATTTTTGAATTTGTAAACTGGTTTTCGCAAGCTGTAAGTTATAATTTGATTTGATTGATTGAGATTGATTTGCGGATGACCGACTGTTTGCCCACGCCAGTGCCCTAGCGTTTAGGGAGAGTACCAGCTTTGAGTGTCGGTTAGCCTGATCTACAAAGTGGTCACTCATAGGAGCTAGGTATATACAGTGGGAGAGTCAGTAGCTCAGTTTCTTGTTTGGTTTAATTGAGATTGATTGATTTGACTGATTTGGTTAATTGTTTTGATTGATTGATTTGATTGAGATTGATCTGATCGTTTGATTTGATCGAGAGTGATTTGTTTGAGATTGATTTACTTAATTGATTTGGTTGATTTGATTAATTGAATAGTTTGATTTGATCGTTACCTGAAGGTTATGAAGAATTGTTAGCTCAGCTTCTTGTTTGATTTGACTGACTTGGTTAATTGTTTTGATTGATTGAGATTGATCTGATTGGTTGATTTGATCGAGAGTGATTTGTTTGGGATTGATTAGGTTGATTTGATTAATTGAATGGTTTGATTTGATCGAGATTGATTGATTTGGTTTGATATGCTTCGGCTGATTTGTTGATCGATTTGGTTAATTTCTGTCGCCTGGCCAAGGATCAAAGGCTCGAGAACAAGTTCCGGTGTCTTATGAGATAGTATGATGGGTTCTGATTAGAGTACAATTTCAAATTTGCAGCCACGGGGCGAAGGCCTGACAAGAGGCTAAGACCCTAGAACAAGTTCTGGAGTCGTACACCTGTCTTATGAGTTAGTATGAGGGTCCCCTTACAAGAATACAATCTCAAATTTCCCGCCAAAAACAAAAATGGCCTCCAAGATGGCCAGCAAAACTTAATTATAACTCATAATTAAAAGCAAATTGGTGGCTGAATTTTGGGACGAAGACCCGAGGGCAAGTTCCGGAGTACTATGCAGGGGGCTAAGGCCCGAGAGAACGTTCCGGAGGGCTATACCTGCTTTATGAGATAGCATGAGGGCCCCCCCCTGTTAGAATACTATTTCAAATTTCCCACCAAAATAAAATGGCCGACAAAATTCTGGTACAATTTAATTATGACTAATAACTGGTCGAATTAAAACAAAATAAGGAGGGTCCGTAACAGAGGAGCGAATCCCGTAGAACAAATTCCGGCGTTCTACACCTGTCTTATGAGATAACATGAGGGTCCCTTATGAGAATAACAATTTCAAATTTCCCGCCAATTACAAAAATAAACAATCTTATCCCACGAAAACAAACTGCCGATATGACTTATAATTAAAAACAAGATGGTGGTCTCTTACTAGAATACTATTTCAAATTTCCCGCCAAAACAAAAATGACCGACAAAACAAAATGGCCGGCAACATTTAATTATAATTAAAAACAAAAGGGTTGCGATGATGCAATTTGATAGAAATACACCACTAGATGGCGTACTTGATATTGATTTGATTGAGATTGATCTGACTGAGATTGATCTGGTTAATTTAATGAATCAGGTTGATCTGCTTGATTGAATAATTGATTTGCTTAATTGACTCGATTGATTAATTTGATCCACAACTTTTAATTATTTGATTTGATCGAGATTGATTGATTAAGATTAGTTTGATTGAGATTGATCTGGTTATGTGGAAGGGGTGTGGCCTACCCTTAACCCCTTTTGATCAAGATTGATTCGATTGAGATTGATCTGCTCATCTGACCTACCACTCTAGGCCCTTTTGGTCGAAATTGATCTGATTGATTGATTTGATTGAGACTGGTCTACTTATTTGATTTGATTAATTAATCTGATCAAATGAATTGTTCAATTAATCTGATTAATTTATTTGAGGTTTAGGCCTCAAATCAAAACACAGACTGGGCTGCGCGTAAGGATCAATCAGAATCCAGTGGGCGTGGCCTACCCTCGGGCCCTCCAATCAGAACGCACGCATTGGGGCTGTATGCGCGCGAACGACCTACACCTGGAAGGGGGCGTGGCCAACAAGCCACGCCCACAAAATAGACGCCACCAATCAGAGAGTAGGGAGGTGTTGGGCCGCTCTTAGGTCCTCCAATCAGAACGGCGCGCGCACCACTAAGCAGAGGACGGTCACGTGGCTACCCCCACTCCTCTCCCCGCCACTTTTAATTAATTATAACGTCAATGTCCCAGGCTGC
This sequence comes from Vesta saturnalis, assembly GCA_036346205.1. NCBI lineage: Eukaryota > Metazoa > Arthropoda > Insecta > Coleoptera > Lampyridae > Vesta > Vesta saturnalis. The sequence continues at coordinate 2,782,791 of JARFJB010000379.1, forward strand.
CCTCATTCTACTGTCGAGTGTTATTTTTTATTCAGTATGTAAAAATATACAGGGCGTTCCACTGAAAAAATTTACTGTGTTAGATATCTTGAAAACTTGATAAGTAATTGTTTTTCTTATTCCATTCATAACGTGAGAAAAAATGCATCAAATTTGCCAGTTTTGTAGCTGTAATAATTACAAAGCTAGAGACAGTGGCGACTTTATTTTGAACACACTATATTATTTCTACAAGAATGCATTTACTTGTATGTAATTCGCGATTGACGCGTATCATGCGTTATATCTGTAGGAGTTGTACTAATAAATATCACATTAACAAAACGTGCCATTAAACCAAATATATTTGTACATTGAGCACATTTCCACAATTAATTTTTCGTTAATACCCCTTCATTTCTTTTATAAATAACCATATCAGTCCATAAACCGAAAACAAACAATAAAGAGTTACCCTACGTTTAACGTTTTAAGCGCCACAAATTAAAAGTGGTGGGTTACCCCATCCATTCCCAAAGAGAATGTATATTGTAATTAAACAGAAAAGCTAACATCCACAGAATGTGGGTAACTGTCGTCGTTTGTAATGTACTACACCAACAAACTATTGATTGGTTTTCAGTTAAACCAATACTTATACCTACAATTGTTACAAAATAAACGTTAGTTTTTGTATTGCATAGGTTATAATAACGACTTAGTTACTTATTGGCTACTAGGATTAACAGATGCAACGCCAACATTGTTTTATTCATATTTTATGTATGGGGTAGTATTATTAAAGATAGGGAAGAACTGTGTAATATAATTCGTTAAGCATTAAGCAAAAACTCCGAATAATTACGTAAAGAAAGCACACCTAAAAGTCCATAAGACTTGATGAGGGTTTAATGAAAAAAGTTAAAGTTGAGAGTTTAGTTTTTCTTTAAGTAATGTTTACGAATCCACGTTGAAAATAATCCCACTTTATTAAAATAAATTAGAAACTCACAGAAGAGATGCAAACGACAAGTACAGTGTATTATTATCACACTGAATAGTATATATTACTATAATGGTGGTAACAGATATTTTACGCACGACCGGGGCTTGCATAAAAAGTGCGCAAAGCGCACGAGGTTAGTATTGCGGTAAATGCGTGAAAACTGTTAACACACGAATCATATATGCTATTTTTGCAGGGACATTATTTAATTATTTTTACGTAATCTTTAAAATACATCAATTACTTCACTATTTTTATCAATTAAACATCTTATTTGATCGATAAAGTGGTTGCTTGCAACTGAATTATATTTATTTTAAGACTTTCAATACAGGGCGGGACAGTGAAGTATCCCTAACTTTGAAGGGAAATTAAAAAATAACAAAATATTTTAGATGAAAACTTTATGGTGGCATCAGAAGAGTAGAACTGGAGGTTAATTTTACTTTGTTTTAAACAACATATAATTCAAATTATGTCCCTCATTGTCAATGTACTGCTGTAGCCGCTTTCTGAAATTCTGCATAACTTTGCGAAGCATCTGTTGCGTAATGCGGCCAACTTCAAGGCGTATTTCATGCTTCAAGGCATCTAGGCTCCTGATCGATGTTTAAACACAACAAGCACTCTTGAGATTATAGCCCCAAAAAAAGTGTCACACGGAGTTAAATCCGGCGAACACGCGGGGCATAGAACGTTAGCGTACCGGGAGATTAAGCGCCTGCTGAAACCACACTAGTCTCAAATTAATATGTTCAAGTTGTGGTTCAAAAAATTGTTGGATCATTTTTACTCACCGCTCAGAATTGATGGTAACAGCATAATTGTTCTCCTCAAAGAAATAACGCCCAATGATGCCTTCACTGCTGATTGAACACCACACTCTCACTTTGTCACTGTGTAGAGGCCTCTCATGAATTACCCTAGGGTTTTCACGATTCCAATAACGCATATTCTGCTTTTTAACACATCCAGAAATGTGGAAGTGCGCCTCGTCACTAAAAAACACGTGCGTCTTGAGGCAAATATTCTATCAAAGTTTCACATGCCTGTACTCGATTTTCTCAGTCGTTGTGAGAATCCTTGCGCGATGATCATCTGGTACGGATAGAAGTGAAGATGTTCGTGGAGAATTCGACGTACAGTACGGTTAGAAAGCGTCAGGGCGGATGCATGCTTGTGAACAGAACACTTACGGGACTGCAAAATCGATCCTCTTACACCATCAATGTTTTCTGGAGTTCGGATGGTCCTCTGAGACCCAACTCTCTTTTACACAACACTACCACATGCACGGAAGTTCTCTACACATAGCAAAATGGATTTTTGGTCAGAAACAACATTTCAAGGGGAATTCGATAACGCGTACACAGCGCATCGCACTGCAACGATAGGCTTGTTTTAGGAAAAATATGTCTCGACGGCAAAAGCGCGTTGCATGTTGCATGTTGCCTACCACGAATAACACTAACGGAAATAGGGTTATTTGTAATTTATGTTAATGTTGGAATTGTTTTTGAAAACGTGTGTCAGAATTCATTAACGAGTTCCGTTAAATTAAACTTGTTAAATCTGTTTGATGATTTCGTAATTAGCGCAGCTGTGTGTCTTCATTTTCACGACAAGGTAGTCTAGACGATAATGTTTGTTTTTTTAATTTGTGCATTATATAGTCGACCTGATTAAAAGGAGATTGAATTTATGGTTAAGGGTTTCCATGGTACTGTCACGACTTACTTGGCTTAGTGGAATTAGTAGGCACCCTGAAGCATTTTAAAGGATGTAGTTTTGCACAGAGTAATAAGGTTTTGTTTCGTACTGGTGTCTTTTACCGCGATCTTGGAATTTTCATTTATCTTTCAGACAGATTGCCGCTTCCACCGTCAATTAGTTAATTAGTTGCTCCACGTGTTTATTGGCACTGCGCTTAACGGTGTGTTAGATTTAAGCTGGTATACTGTAACTACAGATTTAACGAATTGGATTTATTTGAGATATTATTGTATCAGTGGTTTCCTGTCGTGAAAAGCAAAAGTAATTGCTTCTTATTTTTTTATATGTGTAGATCATTACAGCGTTTTTTGTTGGTTAAATAATTCCGATGATTTGGTAGAAATGAAAAGAGTGAGAGTTCGCTCCGTAATGGGAGCGAATTGATTGATGAACGCGGAACAGTAAAGATAGTTCCGGGAGCGCGGAGATAAAGTTTCCTTTTCGGTTGACAAGTGAAAATTTATCAAAACAATTACTTTCACGTTAAGTTGATTTTCTACAGTCTCAGTGTAAATTATAGTTGTTACGTTAGTGAATCTCCTCAACGGGGATACATGTTTTGTTTAGTGCGTACCGTCCTTTGTTGGAGTAGTTTTGCCTTGCGCGGTTATCGTATTTTATCCATGTGGAAATTATTTGTCTGTTTTGAATCGGCAATTATTGTAGCCAAATTAGATTTCGGTGGACAACGTTGCATCGTTCTCACCTGCCATGTCATTATAGTACTTAGTCGACTCCTTATAAACGAAGTTTTTTAATTCATGATTTGTCTGCGACAATTTCATGTAGTAGCGTTCAGTTCATATTTGATTAAATCAAAAGATTTGAAACATACAAGGTTCAACCATTTTAGTAATAAGGTAATTCCGTTTATAAATTAACCGATTACATTTCGCAGGTATAAGCTATACATTACTTTACCTCTCTATTTAAATAAATTTGACGTGAACTCTGTGAAACGGTTTAATTTGATAATTTTTTGTTTGTTGAATAAGAAATTCCTTTTATTTATTCATAAACTTGATTGCTTTAATATACAATTAATATAGTTTTATAGTCCCGTTAGAGGCACTTATTTTATCTTTTTTTTTTATTGTTTGTCCAAACTTTATTTATTAATTACTTTTCAATAGATGTTTGTTAATAAAAATGCTTTAGTGTTTGATTTGTATGAAGATAATGTACAGAGCACAAGATGAATTACTTGGTCTGATTTATTGCGGTTGCTAGAATTTTATATAGTTTGATACAGCAATTTAACGTAATTTCTTCAATCATTTTATTCTTATTTTAACCTTAAAGAGTATTGGAAAGCTACGATACGTTGATTTTAACACTGGATATTGAGTAAGAGCGAGTGAACCACTGTTTTAGACCAATTAAGTTAAAGTTCGGTGATATACTAGGGTCCGAGACAAGCGTTTCGTATACGAGCATTATTTTTTGTTTTGTGTGTGTGTGTGTGTGTGCGTGAGTGTTTTGATGCATTATTTAAACCTTGGACGATTTGCCTTGGATAGCAGACACAATGGTAAGCAATTTGGTTTAATTGTTTTATGAGTTGCTTACTGTATCGCCGTGTCTATTGTGAATTTGTCTATGAATTATCTAATCACAAATGTGGTGTCCTTTTGTCTGCTACACTTACAATCTAAATGGCAAAAATTACATTTTGCAAACCCTACGTGTTACGGAACATTCTACTACCATTTTCGCCCATAACAACTCCAAGTGCAGTATGGAATCTTATCGACTAAATGTCTCTTTTACTATATTTAGTTACCTACAAATAACGTTATCCTCGTCTTACATGGTCATGTTGTCAACGTAAAATGTAATTTAATATCACATAATCTTCTTGTACTGTCAAATTATTACTCGTTTCTTCTACGATAATTCTCCAATCCAGCTAACACCATTCATTCAAAATCGTTATTTTTAGAATGCCTACATCTAATTACAAGCATTAATGATGGTTTATTTATTATTTACATACAGCCTGAATATACGAGTTAACCGTACATTTTAATAATGGAAGTTAAAAACATTAATATTCAAAATTTTAAAGCTAAAATTTAAATTAGACTAACTTACTGTTACGGTGCGCTTGATTGCTTCCTTAGCATCACCATTGAAGGTGGCCCTCAATACTTGAAGTTGCAACGTTACCGGATGAAAGTGTACTTAAAATCATATTCATGTAAGTTCTCTGTTTGAGACGGACTGTTGTTCGGCGCTTCTTATTTTTCGGGTGTTATGAGATACATTTTCACCATTAAATATTAAAAACGGTGTAATGATTGAATCATTGCTTCGATTCATGCAAAGGCAAAACTGTACTTGTGTGAAAACCCTTGTTACCGCTTAGCTTGGTATTAATTTCAGTTGCTGCAATCTATATGCTTGGGATTTTAAGTACATTTATTTAAATCGCTCATGGAAGTGTTGAATAATTTATGTATATGATTGTTTTGTTCACTCACAGGGTTTTTGTATTATATTGCACTATTATTAAAAGCGCCAAAGGATTCATTGTAATTATTTATTAGTGAAGAACTGGCGAATTCTTTTTAATTAACACACCTCTTGTTCGTCGCTCTAAACCTGAGCTAGTTGTATTACTGTAGCAAATGTATTAAAAACATAACATTACCAATTTATGACAATTTTAATTAAGTTGCGCTCAAACATTCGAAAGGACTATGATCCGTACGTTTTCTAGCCGGTACCAGTTTAAGATTACTGTGAGATGAATCTAATTGCATGTTGTCCTCTGCCAACTTTTTATTAAAAACAATAAAAATCGAGTTACAATTTGAAACAATAGTGTAATAGCTGCAGAACCCTGAAAAAATACCGTAAGGTCAAATTTTTTAAGCGCGATAAATAACAATAAGACCGCGTGCTTCAGTCATAAGGCACCTATACCTCTTCAGTGTAATTAATCTAAACATGCCATATGTGTTTAAAAATACGCATCTTTTTAGGTTAAAAATCATTTATTTACATTTTACAACCTCTAGCGATACCGAAATGGATTAACATTCCATAGCACGCTTATCTTTACATTATAAATTTGTTTCACAACTTCATACATTTTTTAGTGTGATTCTTCACTGAGAACGATAACTGTTAACGTTTTGAGATTGTATTTTAAATCATGAATAAAAATAGTCAAAGATTACTTCTTTATATCCCATCGGTGTCTCAAATGAAAGCGAATACTGTATGTAACTGGTCTGTATAACAAAATATTGAAACACTCCCGTTATTTCAAGCGGCCAGCGATTTATATAAAGTGTCAGCCCCCATTGCAATATAGCTTTGGTTTTATTTGAGCTCATAAATTCAAACTAGGTTACAATGAAGGAAATTTGAATAGTTAACTAACTGTCACGAGGAACATAAAATATACCCTATACTTCACGTGCCATACTCAAAATAAGTACCATGTAACTTTATGTTATAGAAATAAAGATAAGATACAGATTTTAATTTTGGCAACCAAACATCCTTGAGAACAAATTCGAAAAAGTTAACCCGTTGTTCTGTATTTGGGGACACGGCCGGGACGGACGTACCGGATCAGATTGGTAAGCCGAGATTGTAATATGTGTACTTGTACAGTTAAAACTTATTGTTAATACAAAATTTTTCGAGAAAGACAGAACAGACATAGTCAGGAATCAACTAATTATTAAGATGTTTCATTATGTTACATTTAATTTTAAACGCTAGTTTTGTCTGAGAAGAGGTGGCAAGCCACGAAAAACAAAACAAATTATCTACGCACGGTAGGAGAGAAATTATTAATTTATGCCTATGTATGAATATTATTTGAAGTAAATATAGTGGATATGTTCAATGGGGCCCAAAATTAAGTTTTAAGCGCAAAACGTGATGACGAAGAAGATAACTTTTGGCAGCGGATGACCACTAAGTTGTATAAAGATTTATTTATTTATTTATTTTATTTATTTACATGCTACATTACAGGCGAAAGCCCGATTACAATGCAGCAGCACTAAGCAATACATAATACTAAATATTAAGTAGCAGATACAACATTTGCAAGTACAAATAAAACTAAATTACATTCCCACAAAAAAAAAGAAAGAGAAAGAAAAAAAAATCATACAAATGCAAACCCTGAATCGGCCATCTTAAACAAGAAATTCTATTATCAAATTGTGCATACAGATTTCCCATGACAAATAATGCAAGTAATAATAAAACTAAAAAGAAGACATTGTAATGCGTGTACTAATCCCATCACCAAACTCCTATTTATTACATAACAAGCTACTAATGTGCAATTATTACACCTAATTTAGGTTAAGTGAAAAAGATTGTAAATTATGATTAAAAATATCTAAGTCAGTTGATGATTCATTATACATGTGCAACATACTGTTAATGGGTGAATAAGCTGAAACATTGGTGCGTGCGAAAGGAACATGAAAAACCACTCGAGAACGACAGAAATAAGTTTGTAGAGAAATCCCAATTTGATTTTGCAATTCTACGCAGTCAATATGACCATGAACAACTTTGTAAAGAAATTTTAACTGCAAGATTGTTCTTCGCGTAGTTAAACTTTGCATATTAAACAAATCCAGCAACTGTGAGGTAGGAATTATGTTCGAAAATGTCCATTCGTTCTATAAAATAAATATCTAAGAAATCTCTTTTATACTTTTTGAAATTAATTTTATGTAATTCGTAAAATTACATAAAATTAGATCTAACCAGAGAAGTGTATAGCAATTTCCAGGTGGATATCGACTTAAATGTTATTACACCTATTTCTAAATTTAGAGGTAGTTACCAATTGTCTGAACTGATGTTTCGGACTTCAATGTCAGTCAGACCTATGAGAGGTGCGATAATGTTATTCGCTATGCTCTTTAATTTGTAGCCGGTGAGGCCGTACGGTTCTTTTGAAACAAAAACTCAAGGCGTTAATTTATTCTGGGCGCCACTGACTCGTACTTGAATTCGCCTACACTCGAGCCAGAAAGTGCTCTTACTATTTGATCCTTACCTTTCCGTGACTGACAACTGATCTCACTCGCTGTATACAAAAATTAAAAAACAATTGTTTTTGGTTAATTTAACACGTTTACGCAATAATATATAAAATTGACGACAATTACCGCTAGAACTTAATCAATTTCTGTACACATACCTTTGTAAAATATATTTTTATAGTTTAAGTACAATTACGGCCAGGGAAGAGTTACCACTATCACTTTTCTATTGTAATTCAATAGAAAATCACTGGCGTACGAACTTGATTAAAATGGAAGTGCTGTCACCATACGTACTTTTTACATTATGAACAATTATCAAATATTGCATTATGATACGCCACTGTAAATGAACGTCATATTGACATAAAAGTCCTTTTACTCTATTAAAAAATTTCAAAAAACGATTGCTAGATAAATGTAAGTGGTAACTTTTCCATGGTCTTGTATATACAAAACTCGATTATATACCTAAATGATGTCAGCAGTTCTCGCTTTCTTAATTAATTAAAATTATTCTTCAAACTAACGAGATCATAACTAAATACTGATGAAATTGCACTCGACAGTGCTCAAAAAAAATAAATGCCGTGTATGAGATTCCTGAGAAGCGCATGTGGTAAAAAGAGAAGGGACATGATAAAAAATGAATGCATAATGACGGAGTGTGATGAGGAAAAGACGATGATGGATAGATATAAAAGAGAAGGCGGTAAATTGAGACTTTCAAGCTGAAATGTGATGTCATCATCGCTCTTTTATGCGCATGCCTTATCTACATGAATACATATTTAAAAATGGCTTAAATATCATTTTCAATGTCAAATTGCTACAGCGCTGGTGGTGTCGTGGAAGCGGAGTCGCTTGCAACGCTTTTGGTGCGGGTTCGAATCCCCGGCCATACAATTTTTTTTAGGTTACTGTAGTTTTGTTTATCTAATCTACTTTTGCTATGTTTTACAGTGTATGGGGTTTACAGTAGTATGGCGCCAAAATGATGACGTCTAACATACATGACGTCATCGACGGAAAGTCTCAATCTACCGCCTCCTATATAAAAGTTGTACATTACGTTGGTTTGGTCACATTGAGAGAATTAACAACGCAAGATTAATGAAACAAATATATGTGGGTGAGGTTAGGGGAAAGGCCGGGCCTGGTAGACCGCGTAAAACTTGGCTGAATGTAGTAGAATCTATGATAAAGGAAAGAAAGATAAGGAGTTTTAAAAACAAAAGGGAATGTCAGAGACTATGTATGAATCTTGCGGAAGCTAGGGAGGTATGCGGGGATAGGAAAGCATGGAGAAAGATTGTGAATGAAAAATAAATAAGAGGCAGGGATTGTTTTGCCTACCCCGCAAGGGAATGGCGTGAAGGTTAACTAAGTAAGTAAGTAACTTACAATTATAGTATTTACTAAACAAATGCAATGTTTGCCGTGGTGTGCTGTGACTGTGACAATTAAAAACAAAACTGTCAAATAGTAGATATTAAATTATTTGTTGTAACCAGTTGTAATTCGTACTTAAATAGTGAATATTAATTTATTAATGGCTTATTCTTCTGAAGAAAGAAATGATGTGTTTTTTTGCTATTACGTGTCTAACAGAGATTCTAATGCAACTTCGAATTATATCTTCAAACTTATATGGAAAGAAGGCAACCCGATGTGAGATTATTTGCCAAACTCGAATCGAATTTAAAAAAATATGGGGCTTTTACTAAACCTCAAAATTTTAAAATTAATGTCAACACAGAAACAGAAGAACGAGTTTTAGCTTACGTCGAATTTAAACCTACTACATCTCTTCGTGAAATTGCGAACGATTGCAACACTTCCATTGAAACAAAATACCTTTAAGCCATATCATTTTCATATAAGAAATTCATTGTATGTTGAAGATTATCAGAAAATATTACGTTTTGCTACATGTTGATTAATGAAATTCGAGCAAACAATCAATTCTCGGAAACCATTCTTTTTAACGATGAAGCAACATTTACAAACAACGGCATCTTCAATAGAAAAAATCATATCCAATGGTCCCAAGAAAATCCTCATATTACTGTTGAGAGGAGAGATCAATATGCTTTTTCAGTAAATGTTTGGTGCGGTATTATTAGTACCAAGATCCTTGGGCCGTTTTTTATGAATACAATTTAAATTCCGAAAGATATCTAACTTTTTTACGAAACGAATTTGAAGAAATTTTGGACGACCTTCAGTTGAACGTAACTCAAAATTTTAATTATGTTCAACACGACGGGGCACCAGCACACAATGGACTATTTACAGGAACGTTTTAATAATTGGATAGGAAATCGAGGTACAATAGCTTGGCCGCCGCGATCTCCGGACTTAACCCCCCTGGACTTTTTCTTGTGGGGTGCAATTAAAGACAAAGTGTACCGAGTAAAACCTGGTAATATAGACGATTTAAAAAATAAAATTCGTGTTGCTATACCACAACTTAGAACCCAAAGTTTATTGAAAAACGATTTCAAATGTGTGTTCAAAATAATGAAGGGCATTTTGAAGAACTTCTATGATTGTGTTATCTGTTTATATTTTTTGCTGTTACTCTTCGTTGTATGTTAAATTTATTTTGAACTTTTTTATTTTGGTAATGTAGTACATTATTTCTTGTTGTTTCCACAAATTTAGTAGTAGAATATGAGCTTATTTTGTTATTTAAATGTTCACGGCCCACTCTAATTTGTTTAATAAATATTATAATTACCTTTTTTTTTTGAAAATTATGAGTTAACTAATAATATTAAACATACAAAGCTATACATTTTTGAAATCAGACAAACATAAGCCATCCAATGAGTCCATAGTCACCTATAGTTGCCGTTTAAAAAATGTTATAACTCGAAAAATAATTACTAAACAAATTTTTTATTCGCATTTTCCCATTTTGCGTAAAAATAGCTATCAAACGACTCTCTTATAACTTTTTCGTATTTTGAATATTAAAAAAGATATAGCCGATTGAAGATTTGGACGATTTTTAGTTATTTTCAGATAGAAAGTTGGCAACAATGTTGAATTTTCTTATCGGTATTAGAATTATGCGCTTTTTACACTTATTGCCATATTATAAAATTATGATTTTAAAAACTCGAATAATAAGTAAACCTTTGTCCATTAGTGCTTATTGGACCATATTGTCAACAAGACATTTACGATTTGTAAATATTCAAAGCAAAAGTCATGATTATTTTATTAATTTTGCAACAAATCTTAAATATTTCGAGAACGCGTAACGTTAGGTATGCTTAATAAAAAAGTAAGAGAATTAAAAACAGAACACGATGACATGATAAAATACAGGGTGTTCCATTTAAAAAACAAAAGTTATGGTCATTTCTAATTTGCAAAAATTGACCATATTTTGTAAACACCCAGTATAGTATAATCAGGAAGTATGAAGGTCAAAAGATAGAGCAAGGTCTTGTTTACCCGTCTGCCAAACCTTACAGTTCTACTGTTAATATTAAAGTCTTCAGAACAATTTAAGTAAAGGTATAAATTTTCACTTTTTTAAAGAAAAAATGCTCTAACTTGGCAACGCCACAAAACAAATTTAAAAACGAAGTACAAATAATAATAAAATTAAATAAATATAGGGTTCCATTTGACAAAACAAAGCTGAGTCCGGTCCTGCAATTATGGAACACCCTATAGGGATGAAACTATTTTTATTCGATGCACATCTAAGTCTGATATAGATCGGCGCTATAACATTTTTTTTATTTTTAATAATAAAGCCAACATCTTCCGACGGCGCACTAATGACTCACCCTGTATAATATAATGCGAAATACACAGAATGCTCGGGTCGACATGGTGAAAAGCCATGGAAAACGAGACTGGCTGGTGTAGCCTGAAAGCAATGCAATAGCAACAATGTTATCTACCGACGAACGCAGCGACATAAATAGAAAATATAAATGCAAAGGCGAAATATAAAATTAACCCATTAAAAACATTTCAGATGTTACTAAAAAAATTCTAAAATTAAATACATCTATCATAAATGAAAGGTTAAAAAACACTAACACAATTTTTGGGGCCCCTTACACGCACGAGGCCCGCCGCGGCCGCTTAGTCCGCTTAACGTATAATCCGCCACTGACTCTTGCAATACTAAACGCTTTATACATTTACGAACTTTTAAGATCATTTACCAATTGTAAGCGTTTAAATTTCTTAAACAATTTATGTTTATTCTTAATACATTTTATAATTTCAGAAGTGTGCCGTGCTGGGTATGACGAGCTATTTTTAAAACGTGCTTTAGGGCAAAATCAAAATCGATCTAATATTTCATAGATAATGTTATAAAACTTTCGTACCGTTTCATTCACATCCTGTACATTATTTAAAATCAACTGCTTCTGAACTATAGCAGACCGTAGTAAATTTGTAAGAAGTTCGCCTGAGAGAAATTGTAATAAAAATTTTCAGTTATTCTATTACTACATTTTGAATATGTTAGACTAGTTAGTATTAACAAAGCAGGATGATGTTGATCTACTTGACCTACTGTCTCATTACACGGATACACAGTTGCAGATTTTATATTTGTCAACACTAGATCTAAAGTCCTACCTAAGTTATTCCAAACATTATTCTTAGTATCGAAATTGTTGAAACACTTCTGTTAATAACTTACATGTAGATCCGGTAATTTTAAAATTAAAGTCTCCAATAACGCACAGATTATGCTTAATTCAATTTGGAAGCTTGTTCATTCTATTTAAAAAGGGGGTGTATATTTTCGATATTAGAATTCGGGCCTATGTAAACGAAACATACTCGTCTGACCAATAAGTAATGAGACTAAGTCCATAAAATACGTATATTTAAAAATTAAGGTACATTGATGTGATCCCCTTCAAAGTATTCCCCTCCCACAACTACACACTGGTTCCAACATTTCTTCCAGCATTTCTGGAACGCGTCGACTGGAATGTCCTGGAGTACCCTCGTCACAGCGGTCTGGATGTCAGTTATGGACTCAAAATGCGTTCCTTTCACGGCCAATTTTGTTAGGGGGAACAAGAAGAAGTCACAGGGTGACATATCCAGCGAATAAGGCGCTTGCAGCGACACTGCGATGTTTTTAGAGGTCAAAAACTGCGACATACTGAAGGCACGATGGCATGGAGCATTGTCATGATGAAGGATCCACGTTTTGGCAATCTCTGGACGGATTCTAATGACTCGTTTTCGCAGCCGATCGAGTACTTTCAGGTAGAAATGTTCGTTGACGGTCTGCCCAGGTAGTTACAGAATCGCCCCGTTTAACGCAAAATTTAATCGCGTACCGCTGTTCAATATTACGTCGTTCCATATTTGTGACACACCTTACAAACATGTTGTCGAAAAGACAACACAGCTGGAGAACTAACGAACATACGAAAGTCGCGAGCACATATATCGATAGAGGAGGGATGGGAGATTAACCGACCGAAGTTTCAGGTTCGCAGTGTTACCACAAGCGCGGGAAAAAATCAGTCTCATTACTCATTGGTAAGACTTAGTAAATGCATACTGTAATTGTAATTATGGATGGCATGTTTTATTCCGTACACTTGTAGATATCGAATTTATATTTATATGCATGTTAGTATTAAGTAGATATTTCAGCATATTAGAAATTATGTAATTAACCGTTTTATTTCTATTCTACACAATTATATTTCACTATTAAAGTTAGTAGTTTCAACAATTACTTTTTTTCATTGTAAAGGTAATAAAATTGAGAAAATTTATTAAATATCAATATGAAAAGCAATACTCGTATGCATTATTATCGTTGTTCATATAGAATTTTCTAGCCGAGTTGATTTATAATCTGGCTTATACTAATTGAATTTTACTTGAAAGTAATAGAGTTGAACACTTCAGTATAAGCTATAATTGATTATGCAGTTGTTTTTGGAAAATTATGGAGTAAGAACTTCATAAAGATAAGTGAACTCTTATGCAATGATTCCGATGATCCAGACCAGAATTACTCTTTTATAATTGTTATGCAACAAAAAAGGGACTTATACTAACATAATAATTTACAATTTCCAAACCCTTACACATGAAACACCAACTGTGGAACGTTCCAAATAACCAATTATAATCTTTCTAATTAAGAACACTATTACAATTGATCCAATAACGTGGGGTGTGTAAAAGGGAACCTATTACAACCAATATGGCATTTCTAACTCAATTTTGTTGTCGCGACACCACAGGTTATTTTTGGTAAGTGATGTCTTACCGTTACCTAGTATGCTACACAAAAAATAAAATAAAATAAAGAACGAAAAATATCCGTAGGTATTGACGAAGGGAATCAAGCGTTAAATAAACATGATGTACCAATTCAATTAAGTAACAGTAAAATGCAAAATCACTTCCTTCCTTAATAGAAACAAAATACACTTCCTTCGGCATTCCACGTATAATCCCAAAAACGGAACTTTTGTTTCTGCCGGTAATCCTCACTGGAATTTCTAGTCTCCAGATTACCGAAGTTGCAAGACATCTTCCTTGCTATTTTACTAATTAAATGTCCAAACCGTTAAACTTGACGGTTTAATCATAATATTTTAATAAATTCTACTGTTTTTTTGTGAAGATACCGCAATTTTCTATTGCCTTTTGATATTTATGAGATTATTTTGTCGCACTGGGTATGTAGTCTTATGTTGTGCGTATAACGTATTTTTGATATAGTATGAACGTGAGTTTGCATGAGGAATTGTTTTTGTGTGTACATAATGTAAGTTAGTGTAAATGTGTAAATTTTTAGTAAAACGTTGAGAATAGTATAAAAAAATATTTAAATGTGGTATACATATTTATGAGTTGGAAGTATTAAATTTGAACGAGAAATAGTGTTTTAGTAACACCCGTATTAAGACGATAATGAATATTACTGTATTTTAAGGAACGCAGAGTTTAAAATCGCTGTAAATGCATAGCGTGTGAATGTATGATATGTTGGTATTGTATTAAAGTGTAGAGGAAGAATATGTACGTATATTTTGCTTATAGAAATGACACAATATTGCACAATGTAAAATTTTATTTATGTTCAAGGACAAATAATATTTAAATTTACTGAATTTTGCGGAAGGAAAGTTCGCGCACATGTGGCACATTCATAAAAGTTGAATTTAGATCTGGATGTTGTGCGGAGTGAGTGTGGAAGCGAAGTGTTTAAACAGATTTGTAATAAACAGCAATCATTGAGTTAAAAAGTGTTATGGTTAAAACCCGCGCGATCGAAATGCTTTTAGAGTGATATATAAATAAAGTATTGTAAGTTAGACAGTATTGGACATTCATAATACTGAGATAAATATATGTGCGTTTATTAACAGCACTTAATCGACGTTGTATAGACAGTTAAAAATTTAGTAATCAAGTGTAATTAAAATATTCTGTTACACATTTAAAAGGGCAGTCGGTAAAGAAAACCAATATTTTGACATTTTGGCTAAACGATTAATCTGAAAATTGATTATTTTGAGTCCGATCCATTACAAAATGTAATTACTTTGCATTCATTATGAGTCATAGAGTACACAATATTGGTCATGATTTATTTATTAAGTGGAAGTTTTAGATTTGAATCACAGCGATTCATTCGTACTTGCGAACGTTTAAATACATTTTAGTGATAAAAATTCAAACAGTATTAGAGAAGGTACATGATTCATAAAAGATGTACTGATCGTGAGTTTTTCAATTTTTCAGATATGAATTAATCTTTGTGTGGTTAAAAATTAATAGACTTAATTATGATTTTTTTCAAATTGGGCGATATTTACTATTTCAGAATTTTTATGAATTATAAATTCTAGTTTAAGTGTATACAAGGACAAACTTTAAAGTATCCAAATTCCGTCTTACTACTTTGATTTTATGAATATACAGGGGGCGATCAATAAATATAGGATAACGTATGTTGTATTAAGCTTGGGATAATTTAGATTTTAATGTTAATTGAACTTAAAGATTTTCAAAAGTGAATTGACGTGTATGTGTTAATTGTTTTGGATTTAAGGTAGATTTATTAAAATTACTGATACAAAATTTAACATGCTCTTAAAGTGAAAGGGTGTTGCACGAATTAAATGTTTGAACTTTAATTGCGTAAGATTTTATCGAGAAGGCTACAGTTCTATCTTCCAAATCAGGTAGGATTAACTTAACGACTCGCCTAGGACTATATATATTTCAGAGAAATTTCAGATTGTGGTGGCTCCTAGAAACTATTTTTCCCGGATTAAATGTTGTTATTTGTTGCTTTATGGTAAGCGTAAGGTGTTTGACCTTAAATTTCAACCATTATACGTCTTATATTGAACCCGTCCATTTCCACTAGTTAGCTTGGTAACAAGCTTATCTTGGTAAGCCTTAACAATGCCTAGTACTGTTTGATCGTGTAACATATTAAGAACAGAAGAAAAGGTATCACGTAGATCAAAATTAATATTACGCAGCTTCCACTTTCATGAGTCGTACACATATGGATTACACCTATCTAAATTCGATATTAAAAACGTATTTACGTGTCACACACCGAATATATCGGTCAAACTACTCATGACACGATAGAACGTATTCACTTCCAAATCGACACCTATACGGATATCTTTGCATTCAAAACGTTGCAAGCTATAAACTACCATTCAATTAACCCATCTACATCTTAAATGGGAAAACAAAAACTTTACGATGAAGGTTCATAATTTATTAAAATACTTATCTTTTTTGGGCACGAGTCGTATATTTAAAAAGTAAATTTTACAAACTTAGACGATTCAATAGCAATTGCCGCTACCATTCTTAGTAAAAGTATAAAACTGTTAACAAATATTTGAAATATTAATGTCAACAAACTGTATTCATGTTTTATAAACTTTGTTAACATTAAATTTTATTATTTGTTAAGACTTCTACTTTTATTAAGGATAAACTCAGCAATTGCTATGGAAACGTTTAAAGTTTGTAAAATTTGGTTTTAAATGAACGGCTACTATACAAAAAAGATAAATATTTTAATTATGCAACATCTTAAATTTACCATGTTCATAGTCAAATGACTGGTTAAATATGCCCAGATTTACCACGTCCTGAAGTACAGCTACCTATCAAACGCATTCACAGCAGAATATTTTCTTGAAAGTATTTAAATCCTACTTTCACCAGATAAGCAACAATGCGTTACTGATGGTATATGTATTAGATATTTCTTTAGTTTGTCCCAGTCGACTGCTGATGATGATAGCTTGGCTATTGAAACGCGTTTCGTGTTGTTTAATTTGCGTGTGGTACGTAGGTGTATTTTGTTTGTTGCTATTTTTATTTAGTTTAAATGTCATAGTTACAGTTCGTTCAATTAAAATTACTCTAATGTAAATAATAGGAGATAAATGCCTTTTGTAGGTAGCTGAAAAGATAAAAGAACCAACCCTTCTCCGAAATTTGAGCACAAAGATGTGGTCCAGTAATTAGTTAAATTACAAGCTTTAATTATAAAATAAACATAAAACATGGGCAACGTTACAATTAATTACAAACAATTTTCAAACTAGAAATTATATGTGAAAATGTAAATTTTCACCATTATTACACATATTTAAAACACATATCTTTTGGGATTTTTTATGGTGTATATTTGTATGTAAGTTATACAAACCTATACGTTTCCAAACACTTACAGTTATCTTCGTCATACTTTCAAAATTGTTTAAGACATTGAAACAGTTTTGTGAAATTTCACAAAAACCATAAAAATCTCAAAAAGGTAAGTATTTTAAATTGAAATTATATAGTTAAAAATTATTATTAATTTTATTAAATACATAAATAAAAAGTTTACCTCGAGTAGGATTCGAACCTACGACCTGTACTTTGCTAGAGTACCGCGCTAACCAACTGCGCCACCAAGGTTCAAGCCCCAATCGATGTTATTTAATAAAATTAATAATAATTTTTAATTACATACTTACCTTTGAACTTATTCGTTCGTAACAAAAACTTATAATAATTTAATATTAGTCAAATTGCTTTGGTATGTGTGAATCCTTGCGATATTGCAGGCTCACATTCCATTAATATAAGTAATTTGACTGTAATCTCATATATTTAGAATTTACATCAGTTCTACATACATAAAGACAAAATTTACATCGATTGGGGCTTGAACCTTGGTGGCGCAGTTGGTTAGCGCGGTACTCTAGCAAAGTACAGGTCGCAGGTTCGAATCCTACTCGAGGTAAACTTTTTATTTATATATTTAATAAAACTAATAATAATTTTTATTTATTTAATTGAAATTACATACAAATACAAAACTACTCTTAACAAACATTTTCAATAAAAGAGTACATACTTTTACAGGAATAGTCGCGTGGATGACAATTGTCACAAACTTAAATTTATTGCCTTATTATAGCGCCACTTACAATGTTGAAGGTTAAAATATTACTACACCCACAAATGTAATCTAGCAGTCTGGTATTCTAATAAATAAATAACGATATCATATTTATTAGTGACAAGTAAATGTACTTTTAATCACAGTAGTTATTGTTTATCAATTGTGAAGTATCTCAAATTGTTGTTGGTGTTAACCAGTGATTTTTAGTAGTTAATATTTTTCTTTATTTCCGCAATAATGGCTGTAAACTACACTTCCGCTAAGCAAACGGATATGTTGATGGTTTTAGGATATTGCGAAGGAAATTGTCGCTGAAGTGCTAGAGTATACAACGAAAGGTTTCCAAATCGTCACGTGCTCAGTCATAAAACTTTTGCTGATCGTGGACGTGCTCGTACAATTCGCACCCCCAGGGTAGAGAAATAGTAGAAGAAAATCCAGAAGTAAGTAGTCAATGCTTAGCATTGAGTTCTTAAAAAACAATTGCTATATCCTTACCATGTCCAAACCTTCAAGAAGCTTTTGCCAGCTTATACATGGCGCGTCTTGAGTTTTGTAGGTTCATTCAAGAAAGAAGAGCTGAAGATGTTAATTTGATAGCAAAATTCTCTTCACTGATAAGGCGTGCTTCACAAGGAGGGTATGACAAATTTGCACAACGAACATGTGTATGCAAATGAAAACCCTCATGTCATCAAGCAACGCCACTTTCAACATGAATTTAGAATGAATGTATGGGTACGGATAATCGGCAGTTTCGTCATAGGCCCTGTCATTTTACCAAATCGTTTCAATGGAGAGAATTATTTAGACTTCCTTATAAATACCTTACTCGATTTATTGGAACACTTGCCGTTAGATCTTAGACGCGACATTTGGTTTCTACACGATGGAGCACCACCTCATTTTACATTGAACGTTCGGAATCATCTTCATGCAGTTTCCTAACAAATGGATACGCAGAGGAATGAGCACCTCATTCACCAGATTTAAATATTTGCGATTCTTTTGTGTGGGGAGCTCTAATGAGCAAAGTGTATTCTCGTCCTATAAACACACAGGACCAACTTTGGGCCAGAATACAAAACGCTTCACAGTCCGTTAAGAATGATGCAGAAATGTTACAACCAGTACAGTTCAATTTTTTGCGTCAAATCAACCTTTGCACCCAAGAAGATGGTGGTCACATTGAGCATTTACTGTAGATCTAATGAAGTACATACTTATCACTAATAAATATCATAACAAACTGCCTTATCGTCATTTACTTCTTAGAATACCAGACTGCTAGATTATATTTGTTTTAAGAAATGCAGTGCGCGACCCCTCAAATTTTATTTTTTGTGTCTAAACCTTAACAGATATCATCAATTAAAAAGTAACAAAAAAAATTGCTATTGAACGTCTCTTTCTAAAAGAATTTTTTTGAAAGTTATTTGCCTTGACATTAAAAAGTTTTTGGTTGGTTTATTCCGGGTTACCCGTATTTCGTACAGTTATGGTCCACTGATAATAATTAATATCTTAAAAGATGACCTACATTTGTAAGGAGTACAATACCGAATATTATCCAAATCGATCCTAGCGTTCTGTCGTTATGGATAAAATAACTTTTTCTTGAAAGAACTTTGAAGAAGAATACTAGCTAAACGAAACGTAATTGCATATAGGTAAGTTTAATTAAATCGTCTTATTTTCGAACCGGAATCTGTGGTTAAGTGAGAGTAAGGGGACACCCTATATAGCGTTTCTTAAACAAATTATACAAATAAAGCACGTTTTTCAAAATCATTAATACTTAATTATGTAAAAATAGAAAGATTGTCATAAAATATGAATCTTAGCGTTATTGAAATTGTTTCCCTAATAGAATGGAATGTTCGTGTAAAATGCAAGCTATCTGTAGGTAGCTACCTCCCTTTGTGGTAAATTTTTGATAATATCTACAACCTCGTCGGTCAAATCTATTGAAATCGTGGGCTTGCAAGTTTATCATTATAATTATTACATGCAGTGCTCCTGGTTAGTATTCAAGTGCGGGATAATTAATTGTTAATGAATCAACCATTATTAAAACAATCAATTCGATTTAGAAGTAGGTAGAGTTTATATAAAAACACAAAGTACATTGAAATTATTCATAGATCCTAAATAAATAAGTTCACTTTAGTCGTTCAGTACTATTTTCATACACATATACATATTATACACTCTGAAAATACTAACTGAATAAAGAACGAAACGGGCGACCCCATATTTATGACTGTTTACATTATAACTATTAAGTGAATAATCCTAAAAATTGTTTTCATCCGTGAACATGTCATTATTTTCATTACTAATACATACACAATTATTAGCTAAACGCGTGGCGTATAATAAATATAAACAATATCCCATTTTTATCAAATGTTTGAAATCTACGCTAAATTACTTTATATTAGACATCATACGTCTCGTTTGGAGTTACTTTAATTTTTTCGAAATTTCTTATAAAAGAAATATAATTTTTCGAAATATATATTATATATATATATATATATATATATATATATATATATATATATATATATATATATATATATATACCATATATTTTCGGGATTTGGACAAATGAACCAATAGTTTACCAGATATGTGGAAACATTTTAAAAAGTTATACAGGGCACTGAAAGATATGGCCGAAATTCGGTATCTCAAACAATCGAAAACTTAATTTTTTAAATGCAACCCTGAAGACCGAACATTTAGTGTTTATTAGAAAATTAGTTGACTTTAGATTTAAGAAACACAAAAGCTATCGAGTCAATTGACTGATACCCCTTTTAAGAAACACAAAAGCTATCTAGTCAATTGACTGATACCCCTCTAACCAAACCTCTCTCGGCGCTACAGCCCATAGGTGACGTCAACATCCACAAACTTTCATGAAAACTCGACCTACAACCACATTTTCCATGTTTCTTAATATAATAAAAATAATAGCAGTAGTTGAAACATTAAGAATAATTGCCACCTTATATTGATAAATTATTCTTAAAATAAAAAAAAGAAGCAAACACCAATGAAACTACAGTAAATCTTCGATCTTAAAAAAGATCGATATTGTCAGCGTTGTCCACATCTTATACTACCCCAAACAACAAAATCTAACCTATTGAGATCGGACTAACGGGAATGCCATTTATAGAGTAGATGATATCCAACAATATTCAAAGTGGTTTTGTAACACGTTATTTACAAACGCACTGTTAACAGGTGGGACTGATTCCCATGTAGCTTTCTATACGGTCAACTAGTGACTACGTCCCGACGCCATTTTGTTACTAAAGATGAATGCGCTGTATGTAAATATAGCGAGTATGTTGTGTATTGATATTGTTTATTTCGTTTTTGGGCATTTTATGAGCGTTTTTAAGGGAATACATACTTTGGGTGGTGGGTATTAAGGGCATTTTAATTATTGACTCTGTGTTGCGATTTTTTAAATAATTTAATTTTATTAATTAAAACAATTAATTTTAATAAGGCAAAAAGCTGTCTCGGTGGCGGAATGGTTAGAGTGCTCATCTTCCACCCGACCGGTGTGAGTTCAAACCTGACCGAAGTAGCCGTTTTTTTAACACGGAGTAAAGCCAAAGTACTCCTTCTCGAATAAAAAGTAAAACTGTAGGTCCCACGCAAATACGGTGGTTGACAGTTGATGCGCATAGAGATAGATACCTGAGATATCCATCTATGTGTAGATCTGTGCCCACAAATACATAAAAAATAAATAACAAGACCAAATTAAAAGCTTTAAAAAAACTATAAAACATTTAGATTTAATGTTGTACGTGTTCACCGCCGCCGCAAATGCACCTTCTTGCTCTTTTTATACTTGAAAACCGAATATTTTGGAAAAAAATTGGTTTTAATCTAAATCAAATAAAATCTGAAATAATGGATTTGTGGCAGGACCTGTAACAAACAAAATACACCCACGTACCACACAAAATTAAAAAATACTGAACGCGTTTCAATAGCGGTCGACCAAAGAAATATATAACTTTTATAACTTTCACCAAAAAGCATTACGATATATATATATATATATATATATATATATATATATATATATATATATATATATATATATATACCGGGTGCCCGGAAATAGCATGTACCTAGAGAAGGAGGTGATTCTACATGAAAAAATAAGACTTTTTTTCCTATGAACTTATATGCCCAGACGTACCGTTTTCAATATACAGGGGGTCAAAGTTGAATTTTTTTTCAGTTTTTGGACAATATCTCGAGAACCGTTTGAGATATGATGTTCAGCTCTCATACACAATTTGTGCTCATTAAGTCCCTTGTTTTCACCGTAAAATAAAGTTTTTTGAAAATTCAGTGGCGTGGGTTTTGGGTATTTTGAGGGTTTCAATCCCCCTACTTTCTACGCCACTGAAATAAATGCAATTTCAAAGAGCGCGTTAGATCCGCCTTTATTTTCTCTACCAAAACGGTACTCTTGGTTAACAAATTTTGAGTTGATCATTTCCGAGAAAAAGAACCATAATTTTAAGAATATTTTTTTTTAACAATTTATTAACAGTAGGTACAACATTTCTAGAAAACTGAAAGTATACAAATACAAATAACTACTAATTGAATGAAAAACAAATGCTAAAAGTGTTCTACGTGGGCTCCTATTTCTCATTGAGTTTCTTACAGATTCAAAAATCCCTTCTTTATTTCTTATCTCTTCGCAAGCACAGGCGACACGCTGCTCTAATTGTTGAATATTATCAATAGGTACTGCATAAACTAAAGTTTTCAAATATCCCCAGAGAAAAAAATTCATGGGATTGAAGTCCGGCGAACGTGGAGGCCAAGGAACGGCCCACCTCTTCCAATCCATCTTCCAGGACATGTTGCATTTAAATGCGCACGCACTTGAAGGCTATAATGGAGTGGAGCCCCGTCTTGCATAAAAATAGTTTGTTGTCTCTCTGCCACTGGTACATCTTCAAGTAAAATGGGCAAGGTATTTTGCAGAAAAATTAAGTTCAAACGATGAGGCATAACATACGTCCCTATGAGACGATCACCCAGAATACCGGCCCAAACGTTCATTGAAAACTTATCTTGGAACCGAGCTTGAAAGATTGCAGGTGGATTTTCATCGGACCATTCATGATTATTGTGGAAATTCACAAGACCTTCGTATGTAAACCCAGCTTCGTCAGCAAACAGCAGTTTGTTCTCGACGGCATCGCATTTGAATCCATTCACAAAATTGGAGTCTCGCCGGTAAATCTTGAGGTCTAAGCGCTTGAACCCGTTGTAAATGGTAGGGGTGCAAAAGCTGTTCGTGCAGAATTTCCCAAACAGTGCCCTTAGGAACGTTCTCCTGTACAGCAATTCGTCTCGTGCTAGTTGCTGGATTTTCTTCTATCCGGTGGAGAACCCTTTCTTCAACTTGCGCCCTTCGAGTTGTGCGGTTATTTCCACAATTTATTTTATTTGACGCTAAGTTACCACTCTCTCTTAGCCGTTGAAATAAACTCATGAATAATCTCTTATCTGGAAGATGACGATTTGATACAACCTGCGAGCTACTGCAGTATTACCATTAGCTCTGCCATACATAAAAACCATAACGGCCATTTCCGCAAAAGAGTAGTCTGCCATTTTTTACAGTTACTGCACCACCAATTGATGATAAGTAATAATTCACGTTATAACTTGTGCTCTTGTCACATAAACAAATTGACTTAGCATTGACAAGTACTATCAACAAACCGTCTTACCATAGCAACATGCATTTTACGTACGGCAACGCCAACTCAATTTAGGTTTAAAAAATAATTCAACAATCTTACCACCATGTTATTTACCATTCTAATGTATTTAAGTGAACGAAGCCCGCGTAGAATACTTGCAGCAGTTGTTTTTCATTCAATATGTAGTAATTTGGAATTTATTACTTGCACTCTTTCCAAAATGTTATGCCTACTGTTAATAAATTGTTAATGAAAATAATGTTTTCTCTGATTGAATGGCATTTTTCTCGGAAACAGTTGAGTTTAGAGCTATCAGCCAAGAGCACCTTTTTTGCATTTAATTCAGTGGCGTAGAAATTAGGGGGGTTGAAACCCTAAAAATACCCAAATTCCACGCCACTGAATTTTTAAAAACCTTCATTTTACAGCGAAAACAAGTGACTTAATGAGCACAAATTGTGTATAAGAGCTGAACATCATATCTCATACGGTTCTCGAGATATTGTCCAAAAACTGAAAAAAAAATTCAACTTTGACCCCCTGTATATTGGAAACGGTACGTCTGAGCATATAAGTTCATAGGAAAAAAAGTCTTATTTTTTCATGTAGAATCACATCCTTCTGTAGGTACATGCTATTTCCGGGCACCCTGTATATATATATATATATATATATATATATATATATATATATATATATATATATATATATATATATATATATAAGGTGTTACAAATTCGAGTCCTTGTGTGGAGATCTCGGAAACCGTTATAGATACGAAATTGGTAAAATAAGGACAGTTGCGTAATTAGGAGTACGTTAATACGCCGTTTTGAAATTTACCATTTTCCGAGCATTTCCGGAAATATTCGGAAAGTTAACGGATTTTTGAGACGACGTTTCTGCTTTGTTCGTGCTTTACTGCTGTTGGATAACGCACCATCACAATCTTCAGAGGAGGATTTAGTGAAAGGGGACATAAAATCTATCTTCCTTCCACCAAATGTTACATCACTTATACAACCAATGGATCAGGGAGTGAATGGTTAAAGAGGCGGTATCGCAGAAAGTACATCGCCTCAATTTTAGAAAAGTCCGAAGAGGGTTGTAACATATTTGAAGATATGAATTCCCTCAACATCAAAAATTCTATCTATACAATTGCTGAGTAAGCTTTGGCTGGAAGTTATGACGCATAAAATCGTTAAAGATCTGCAAACTCTAGAAACAAATGTCCTTGCTAGTGAAGTTGAGGAGTGGATTGCCCAATGTGAAACCAGCTAAGAGCTCAATGACGACCGTTTTATTGCCGCTAATTTGTAAAATAATGGTGATTTAACTGTGAACGAAGACCTGAACGGCGATCATGATGAACCCCCTACACGAATTTCACACACTGACATCAAGCAGAATTCAACCTCAACCCCTATGGATATTTTGTGGATCAAGAAATGGAGGAACACTGTACCTAAGTGTAGAATTTCATCTGCTAAACAAAAATTTATAATTGACTTTTTTCTAAGTAATTTTCGACTCCAGGCTACTGCATGTACAGTAAATACATACACAGTATGTATTGCTCTTTTTCAATAATAATCACAGCTTTTATGCGATTTATTGAAATGATTATGTTAATGTAAATGCAGTAACGTGCAGTGGCGTGTATTAAATACAGAAATGACTTTTCGCTTATATTCCGACCTTGTTTGCATTCCGATCATACCCCCAGTCCCTAAGGTGATGGATTAGAGGGGTTGTACTGTATTTGCAAAACTATGGAGTTTCTTAATAGTTTTTTTCCGTAATAAACTTTACCGTCATTGCACTAAGCTCATTGTAAATTTCAATTTACACTTTCATGATACAACGCCAACCTCAACTCTCTCTTTAATACATTGATAACACTACATAGGGATATCATTAAACCCACAATATTTTATAAAATTCGAAATGTTGATATTAAATTGAAAATTATACTTTTTCAGAAAGGACACTATAAAACGTTCGCATTAGTACCCACTTTCCATCGTAGAATGGGTTGACACTGACCAAGAACAACCTTAGTTATCATTAAAAAAATTAAGCTTTCGAAATAGCGAACTTCGGCGTCAAATTTCGGAGCGCTTGTATAAATTTTGGTAAAAAGTTAACAAAAAGCGGGTTTGTTTTTGCAAAGCCTGAAATATTTGGGGCGAACGTATGTCTTCTATACAACGCGACCTTCAAACGCTTTTTTATACAAAAATATCCAATTACAGGTGTATATTACGATAATTTCCATAAACCTGACAGTTATAAAGATGCTATAATGAAGTGAAACTTTGTGTTTACATAAATAATTGGGTATGGAAACAACCAATGACTTAGTCGATAAACTGTAATCTTTGCATTAATAACAAACTCCAATATTAATAAATCTCTTGAACGAACACACCTAGAACAACGTTAACTGCTCTCGTAAGTAAATTATTAATTCCATTAAAATACTTAGTGTTTCCGAAACTTAATGTTAATCCATAATTAAACCAATAAATATATAATTTGAAACAACGATATTTAAATAAAAAAATATTGATTACCACAATACTTATGATTGATGGAAAGAGTACTACCATAAGTTTTGTACAACTATCGATTTCTTTGTTATGATAGATTACACACATTATTCGAATACATATATATTTCATTATAGGTTAATAACCGATAAATGTGTAAGGAATAATGTATAAATAATTGAAGGGGTTAAAAATTAATGTTACCTTTGTGAGATGCTCATTATAATCGGCTTTCCGTTGTTTAGAAATAAGAACGCGTCTCTGATCGTATTCACCAAAACCAAGATAGGGTGCTGCTGATACTCTTAATTGCGGATTATTAGGACTAAATTCACCATAGCGGAGCATCGCGTTGGTACTACCTTCATCCTAAACATAAAAAAATGTACTTAAAAAAATAAATGATGAGAGTTTATGATTTATAAATGAAATCAATCACTAGCCAAATAAAAGATCACATGCTTACCGATCGAAAAGATAATGGATTTTCCGAATTTGTAAGTTTATCAATAAAAGCTTGTTTATCCTTTGCTAATGAACCATTGCAACTACTTAAATCAAGCTGTTCCACTAATGGAAAATTCTAGAAAATAATGTAATGTATAGCTGGCAGTATGAAGTAAACGTTTAATGAATATTCTCAATTCGTAAATATTACAATTTTCAATTTTGCAGAAATACGGTATTAAGTGCTCCGTCTCAGTTGAGATGTACTAGTTGTATTAGCGATATATTTATACTAAACGTTCAGGTCGCGTTCGATTCAGAATGAGGTAGTGAAGCTACCCTTGAGCTTGGGTGTGTATAACTAATATCTAATTTGAAGTCTAACCTTAACGATAGAAATCAGAAACATCACGCCCAAGAGGCAAAAGCAGGCATGTTTCTCCCTGAAAACATAATTTCCGGTTTAGTTTATGTTTCTAAAAAAAAACTAAAAACGCGATGTATCGATTGAAGGTGAAAAACATCAAGAAAAAAGACAAAAACGCTATTACAATTCCACGTTAAACTATTTTTTTTACATACTTAATAGCTCATGAAAAATTTAAGTGTGGAACTGCACCACTGCATGCACGGAAGATAGTGCCGTTAATATGATACAACAAAATGTCTCGGGCAAAAGTTATTCGTGAAGAAAATCTTCATGAATAAAAATATTGAAGTACATACAAAGTGTCCCTAAATAGGCTACACTGGGTCTTCCTCTGTTATCCTGAACAGAACCACCTATATAATATTTCATACTAAGATTCTACATGAAATTTTAGTTGAACATTGGCTGAAAACATGTTCCTATTGTTAACTGTTTTTTGAATATGGACATCTTTTTCAAATTTTGTTTATTTCGTTCTGCCTTCGGTATAATTTATACCTTTTTTCTAATTTTGTAAGGTAAGATATTTTATGTCGTTACTATTTAAATTTCTCTTATTTACAGGTGACTGTTTTAATGTTTGCGTATATTATTTTCTTATTGAAATATTATTTACTACTAATTGCCCCATCAAAGGTTTTACAGTATACAATTTTTTTTATATTTACACGTGAGTATTTAAAGTATGTAATTTGAAAAAAATGTAATTTCAATGCCACCGTTCAATTTATTTCATTGTTCCAAATTTTAACAAACAAAGTTTGAAATGTTTTATACAAATGCTCAATTTATTATTCCTTTCAGTCGTAATGAATTGATTATGGCTGCTGAAAAGTGATACATAGAGTACTGCACCACTGCGATAGAGCAAAATGACTCGGGCAAAAGTTATTTGTGATGAAAAATAATAACATACCTACACACAGAGTATCCATAAATGGGCTACACAGGGTGTTCCTCAGTTGTCTTAAATAGAACCACCTACGGGTGTGGCAGAAAAGTAGTGAGCCTGGCAACACTGCAAGCGACCTGGCAACGCTGCGTTGTTGTACTTGATAGAGCACGTGTATCAGTACCCTCCCATAGCTCAGTGCGAGTTTCAACTCCTTCCGTTAACTACGTGATTTTTGTGAATGCTATTAGTGAAGTTGTGTTTTGGTTGTGCGTCAAGCAAAATGGAATAGCGGAATTTGGAGCAACGTTGTGCCATTAAATTTTGTGTTAAGTTTGGAGAATCGGCAACAGGCCTATAGGGAACATTCTTTATCCCGAGCTCAAGTTTTTCGCTGACACAAATCATTTTTGAAACACGTTGAAGATGAACACCGTTCAGGGAGGTCTTCAACTTCGAAAATCGACGAAAACATAGAACGTGTGAACACTCTTGTGAGATCAGACTGTCGTTTAACATTAAGAATATTGAGTGAACAATTAAATTTGAACAGATTTACCGTTCATCAAATTTTGACTGAACATTTGCACATGCGAAAGGTCATGACAATGCCCCATGTCACACTGCCCTATCCATAACATAATTTTGGACCACGAAAGGCATTCTTGTGGTTCCCCGCCCCCCCTAATCACCTAATCTCAGTCCCTGTGACTTTTTCCTTTTTCCTAAATTGAAAACTGTCCTCAAAGGACGTCATTTCGGGACTCTAGAAAACATCCAAAAGAGTGTAACGGATGTGCTGAAGACCATACCGGTTGAAGACTTCCAGCGCTGCTACCAACAGTGGGAACAACGTCTCCATCGGTGTGTAACTTCCCAGGGGAACTACTTTGAAGCCGATTGATGTTTGAAAAAAATAAAAACTTTGGTAAATAAAAAATGAGTCTCATTACTTTTCTGCCACACCTCGTATATATTATTTCATATTATGATTCTGCATGAAATTTAAGCTCTACTTTGTCTGAAAAAAATTATCCTATTGGTAAGTTTTTTTTTAATATGGACATTTTAAATGCATCAGAAAAAGACGCTTTTCTCACGTTCTGTTAGAAGTACAACGATGGGCTACAGATGTGTTGTAGGTTCTCGCTACAATATTTAGTGGACTCTGTGAGAAACTTTCCACAATTTGATCTAAAAGTAATTTCAAAGTTGAATACAGTAAAATTTTGAAACTTTTTTTCTCAAATAGAACACCTTGTATTTTTGGTCTTCACCAGATGTAGTCTTAAATGTACTATCTCTGCTATGGCATTCCCTATATCTATGTTACGTGATTTTCGCGTTATTTCGAAAGACTTTTTTTTGTATAAAAATAATATCATCAGACGGAAATGGACGGTATATTTCTTAGTACATTATATCTTAACGTCACTCGATTGAAGAGCAAACATTTTGATATGTTGCTATTTCTTACCGTTTTTCAAGAAATAAACACAAAATCTTATATCAGTACAACAGCATTTGATTGAGTATTATGTGCTTTTACAAACCTACCGTTGTTCATTATCTGTCAACGTTTGACATTTTTGTGAAGTAAAATACGTTATAGCTGTTTGAGTCGGCATTATAAATTTTTCCAAAGATAACATGGTTGATATGGTTCTTGTTCTGGGTCGGTCACATAGAAGTTGTTTGTTGGCAAGTAGGATTTACGCCCAAACTCATCCTATCAAACGTCACAGAAAAGTAGTTTGTTTGAATTGCTGAACAGAATTATAGAAACTGGTAATGTCAAGTAAGTAAAACGGGAGTAACAGAAGCCATTTATAAATCAATTGTCGGTGCTGCTGTCTGTAACTGAAAATCTCCACGTCAGTCAAAAGTGCGTTGCAGAGACAATGGGTATCAGTGAAAGATCAGAACAACGGATTTTGAAGCAAAACAAAATACATGCTTACCGTATTCAGCTCAACCAGGAACTTACCCAGTCAGATTACACGAAACGCGTCGCATAATTGGGCGAGGAAAAGGAAGAAAGCCCAGGTTTCTTTAAAGCTGTTCCTTTTTCGACAAAAATAAACAAGTCAACCGTCATAATTTCCATCATTACCCAACTACGAATCCACGAACAATTAGAGAAACTAATTTCCAACATTGTTGGTCTATGAATGTTTGGGGTGGTATAATAGGAGATTATGTCATGGGACCACATTCATTTGAATGGCGCTATTTACTTATATTTCTTTCAAAATCGTTTGTCGCAATAAAAGCATATATCTGCCTGAGGATCAAAGCAGAGAAATGTGGTTTCAGCAAGATGGCGCTCCTGTCCATTTTTCATACCAAGTGCGAGAATATTTGAATGATTTGTTCACAGGAATATAGATCGGAAGGTCTCGACCTGTTACATGGTCACCTACATTTCCTGATCTTGCCAGTCTATATTTTTCTCATGGGGACATATTAAGGCCATAGTATATCAGAATAATCCCACTACGCAATTGGACATGCGTCAAAGGATAACAAGGCCATAGTGTATCAGAATAATCCCACTACGCAATTGGACATGCGTCAAAGAATAACTGCGGTATTTCAGACAGTTACGCTTAAATATTAAGGAGTGTTCGTATATTATTCGTAATACATCTCACCTTAAGCCATCAATAGAATGGACATTTTCAACAATTGATGAATTAGCATTTATTTATGTATCTATTTATTTACTGATTTATTAATTTGTTTATTTTTTAGTTCTAATGTATGTTCTAACTTTCATAAGTAATCCCAAATTCTTAAAATAACGGTAAGAGATAGCAAAAGGTTAATACATACAAAATGTTTGTCCTTCAATCTTGAATCAAGTGACGTTAAGAAATAGTATGCTAAGAAATATTCTATGCATTTCCGCCAGATGATATTAGTTTCTTACCTAAAACAAGTTTTGCGAAATAACGCGAAAACCATGTGAGATAAATATAGTCAATGCCATGGCAGATCGATAGTACATTTAAGACTGCATCTGTTAAAAACCAAAAATACAGGGTGTTTTATTTAAGAAAAAATGTTTTCAAAATTTTACGATATTCAAGTTTGAAGTGACACACATTCCCACTTAATAAGCGAAAAGCTTCCCCATAAACGTATCTAAAACCAATGGCTGTACTTTTAACAGGAACGCAAAGCGTCAGAAAAGAACAGAAACGCGTCTTTTCCTGATACATTCAAAATGTCAAAATTTAAAAAAATATATATATATATATATATATATATATATATATATATATATATATATATATATATATATATATATATATATATATATATATATATATATATATATATATAGGCTCTCTTTGTAACGGTAAGACTTGCGAGGTCGATTAAATTAGAAAAAGTTGTCATTTTTAAGGCTTTTAATAAACTGTTTACCGAGTTGCCAAATTGTGTGTAGTTTTCGAGATATTATGGAAAATGTGAAAACGTGCAAAATTTTTAATCAATGCTACTTCGAAAACTATCGATCTGACCAAGTTTTATATATAAATTTATTAGTATTTGAATATCTACACAGCAAGCGTATTACAAACTCTGAATTACGTTTGACGTTTGAAATATCAATGCCAACTAGTTTTTTGTAATACGGACCTAGTTTTTTAAATCACCATGGTAAATTTAATTTTAAATTCAACTAAGTATCACAACTATACATTTTTGGACGTTACGCTGTCTAAAATTATCTATTAAGTATTTTTTGGTATTGGGCCTTCAATACGGTCCTGCATCATAAGTTTATTTTTGTAGAAACATCTTAAAACTACGTTTTTCTAAGTCTATAAGTGAAAAGAAGTGAATTTTACATTTGAAAGCGAATTACAATTCGTATTAACAATAACTAAATACAACATAGTTAACATAATAGATCATAAAGAAACCACCGAAAGTCTGAAAAGATTCTTAAAACTAATATTAAAAATATTTGTTGCACAATATTATTTATTCAAGGTGCTCAAAATGACCCCCATTAGTTCTCAAACACATTTTTTATTACCTTTATTTGAATATTATGTAATATTGTATGCCTGCCGCATTTTAAAAATTAAATCCTCTAATTCCCGAGGTGTTATTTCGTACACCTTATCTTTAATATTAAAACTCTATATGGAGAAGTCCATAGGGATGAGATCCGGCGAACGTGAGGGCCAGTTTATAGGTCCATTGTTACCAATCCAATAATTCGGTATTAAATTGTTTAGAAAACGGATACATCGGCGGTCGCGGTGTGCTGGTGCGCCGCCTTGTTGAAAATAAACAACATTTCTAAGCACGTCAAGTGGCAGGTCGTCTAAAAAATCATGTAAATGATTTGTTCAAAAATTTAGATAGATGGTGCCTGTCAAATTCCCGTCGAAGAAGAAGGGACCCACCACTTTTGAATCCAGTACTCCGAGCCAAACGTTGATACAGAACTTTTCTTGAAATGCTGTTTCGCGGTGGAAATGTTGATTTTCCCGCGTCCAACGATAATGAATGTTTCTGTTAAACCAACCATTACTGAAGAATCTGCTTTCGTCAGTCCATAAAATTTTCCGGCAAACATGAGGATCCAGTCGCCTCCTCAAAATCCACCGACAAAATATCCTACTTCGCTGGCAATCTGTCGGTCGCAGATGTAGAACCTTTCGGCAGCGGTAAGATGTAAATTTTTCCGACGTAAAATTCTTCTAGCCGACGTTTTCGACATTCTAACTTCTCTTTCAATCTCTCTTAGAGAAACATCTTGATTAACAAAATTCTTATAACCAGTGAATGCTAAAATCAATATTGTTTCATGGATTGTAAAAAAAAAATCGTTTTGACTGAATTAAAATAAACTAATTCCTACCTATTTAATACACTAAATTCGTCTTCACCATGGGGCGCTGTAACAGTTGCTTCCCTTTTTTGTGGCTTATCGAAAGAACCATACTCTTTAAGATTTCTTGTTAACCGTAAAAAAATGTTTGTATTAAAAACATACTGGGTAAAAACAATGGTAATTTTCAAAAGCTTTCTTAGCATTACGAAATACTTTTGCATACACAAGCACCATGTCTAATTTTTCTTCATTAGAAAAATTCATTTTTGTTTGATTTTAACTTGAAATTTGGAGAAATATGAATTCGGATAACTTTCATTCAACAAATCTCACTTTAATGTGACAAATAAACACGTTACGCTCTTCAATTGTTTTCTAAGCGTCCTTTGCAAATATTGAAATATAGCGTTTTCGAACTAATGGGGGTCACATATGAGCACCTTGAATGAATAATATTGAGCAATAAACATATTTGTTATTAGTTTCAAAAACCTTTTGAGGATGTTTCGCTGGCTTCTTTATGTTAACTGTATGTTGTATTTAGCTATTGTAATTCGCTTTCAAATGTCAAATTCAGTTCTTTCCACTTCTAGACATAGGAAAACGTAGATTTAAGATGGTTTACTCGTTTTCACATTTTCCCTAATATCTCGAAAACTACACACAATTTGGCTCTCTAAACAGCATATTAGAAGGCTTCAAAAATGGCAACTTTTTTCTAATTTAATCGCCCTCGCAAGTTTTCTGTTACAAAGATAGCAATAGCGACGCATGGTATTTGGACTACCCTGTATATATATATATATATATATATATATATATATATATATATATATATATATTATATGTATATGTATATGTATATATATATATATATATATATATATATATATATATAGGTGGTTCTATTTAAAACATAGTATATCTCAGCTTAAAGGTCTGTTAAAAGATTAAACGCCCCTAACAATACCTCAAAAACGGGGGTTTTCTGTCTCCTTACAACGAACATGTAAGTGTAGGCGCAGGATAATAGTAAGTTACGAAGCGGTACACTTTCACGGTGAAGATAAAGAGGGACATGTCATAGCCACTTCTACTTGCGGCTATGAAAATATGCGTAAACAGTTACATATATATATATATATATATATATATATATATATATATATATATATATATATATATATATATAATGTATTAACATAACATAACCTTCACGCCATTCCCTTACGGGGTATGCAAAACAATCCCTGCCTCTTATTTATTTTTCATTCACAATCATTATACACGCTTCCCTATCTATGCAATACCTCCCTAGCTTCCGCAAGATTCATACATTGCCTCTGACATGTCCTTTTATTTTTAAAACTACACATCTTTCTTTCTTTTATCATACATTCTGCTACGTTCAGCCAAGTTTTACGCGGCCTACCAGGCCCGGCCTTATCTCCAATCTCACACACATATATTTGCTTCGTTAATCTTGCGTTGTTCATTCTCTCAATGTGACCAAACCAACGTAGTGTACTACTTTTATACATATCCATCATCGTCTTTTCCTAGTCATACTCCCTTCATTATACACTCATTCTTTATCTTATCCCTTCTCGTTTTACCACATGCGCTTCTCAGGAATTTCATGCCCACGGCATTAATTTTTCTTTGGTGCTTTTTTTGACATATCCATGTCTCACTTCCATACAATACTGCTACTATAGATTGCTCGTTTCACAGCTAGGCTCATGCTTTCGTTTCTCATTATCATCCACATACTTCCAATCACTTTCCTTCCACCATTGACCCTTCGTCCAATCTCGCCATCCATTTTACCATCTGCAGTAAACATTCTACCTAGATATACCAACTCACCCACTTGTTCCACAATTTCAATTTCTACTCTCCTTTTCATCTTCCCGATTGAACCCACAATTTTAGTTTTCTTCACGTTTACCTTTACGTCCATGCTCTCACAGACTGTATCAAACTTCCTCAGAGCAGTTTGTAGCTCATCCGTACTGTCACTATAATATGACTGTGTCATCCGCATACACCAGAAGTCGTACATTTACGTTACCAACCATTACACCATTTGTACATGCTTGTCTGACACATTTATCCATGTATACATTGAACAACCACAGTGACATCACACAGCCTGGTCGCACTTCTTGCTCAATATTAAAGCATTCACTGACACCTCCTTTCACCCTAATACATACCCGGATACCGTTGTATACTGCTCTTATTCCGTTAATTAGACCTTTACCTACGCCATATTCATTTAATATTTCCCACAGTTTCTCCCTATTAACTCTGTCATATGCTTTCTCCAGATCTACAAACGCACAGTACAGCTCCCTTTTTACACTTAAACACTTTTCGATCACCTGTTGGAGAGCAACCATCTGACCAACACACTCTCTCCCTGGCATGAAGCCACCCTGCAAATCCCAAATCTTGGTTTGTGTAGTTTCTCGTACTCTATTAATCAGTATTCTTCCAAATCCTTGACCAGGTACACTGAGCAAACTTATTCCTCTGTAGTTCTTGCAATCATTTTTGTTCCCCTTACCCTTATACAGTGGTAGAATGATCGCACTCTTCCAGTCACTCGGCGCTCTTCCACACTTAAGGTATACATTAAAAAATTCACACAATCTTCATATAAGCTTCGCACCTCCATACTTTAGCATTTCACCAGTGATTTCATCCACGCCTGCTTTACAGTTTTCTCTGCCTCATTTATCCCAATATCCTTCTCACTTTCATTCACCATTCCTACTACATTCTCCTTATTTAACCCTTTAGTCTTATTTTCCTCACTTCACAATCGTCCAATACTACTTCGTTGCTCGTATTCATCACTCCTGCAGCGTTCTGTTTTGGGTCACGTTTTGTATTTTTGACCCATTTTCAGAAGTTTTTTGGTTCCCTTAAAATCATTCTGCAGCTTCTCTCCTCTTTACTAATTCTCTTTGTTTCTTAATCTGTACACCTCAAACAATCGCCTTTTCACAGTTTCTTTTTTTATACTGCCTTTTTTACCGATTCATTCCACCAAGCACATTTTCCTCTGTCTACCTACAGTCGTCCTTCCACATATCTGCTCGGCACAATTGACAACACAGTTTTTCAAGCTTATCTTTCAACTTTCAACGTCATTTTCAACGTCAGATTTGTTGTACCTATCGCCGGGGATCTTGAAACGCCTAGTAGTTTATGTGGAGTATTTAATATAGTTAGTTTTTTTAATAATTGACACATCTAACTTTAAATTTGCACATTTATCTGACAACAATACTTAATTCCCAGATATATCTGTAAATTCCCAGATGGGTCTGAAAATAATACAATTCCCAGTAAATTCCCCGATAAATCTGTGTAAATTCCCAAGGAGATCTACAAATTCGCACATAGATCTATAAATATTATATATATATATATATATATATATATATATATATATATATATCTGTAAATTCCCAGACCAATTTGTAAACTCCCAAGGAGGTCTATAAATTCCCAAATAAATCCTATCTGTAAGTTTCCAGTTAGATATGTATTACGTAAAAAATAACTATCGTGGCCCTTTCACACTTCCGTAGTTTTGATACACTAACCAATTAATTTGTTACTTTTACAAGTTGTAGTTTTCTGTCATGTACATATATCATACCTTTTGTGGCGCAATTCGTTATATAGTATACGACTGTTTTAATTACAAAAACATTATAGTTAATTGAGAACTTACTCGTTGTAACACATGACATTTGAAGTAAAACATAGTGATTAACGACTTTGTGTGTTTTGTTTAATGCCCACTTCCATGTATTAGGCAGTCTCTCCGCGTCGGCTCGGGTATTGAGGCTGTTTTAACGTTTTCCGATTTCTACAGCAGCTCTTATTAGTCTCGTGATTAGATGTTCTGCTGATGCTATCCTTCTGGTCTTATCAAAATTGACACTATGTAATGTCGACTGAACATGTTGTGCAAAAGATGATTGTGATCTCTTTCTTTACTGCAAATAAGTATTCTACCAGTCAGATACTGATCCATCTGAGTGCTTGACGTTTTGTCACAGTCGCCACATGAGGATCTTATTCCCTGATGTTCTAAGGTGATTTTGGTTTTTGGGTTAGGCAATACAGTTCCGCTATTTTCATGCATCTTAAATATCATTTTGACGTTTTTTTCTTAATTCTGCTAATACGGTTTGTTATTCCTTGTATATACGGTAAGAGATATAGACAAACAGAAGGAACGTCAATGATTTCATCACTATCGCCGGTCTTAGCAAAAACTTGATGAACGGTCTGTAAAACAAGCAAATGCAAACGACAAATGACAAACCTAAGTTAAGGTTAAGATATGAGGACGATACTTTGATAATCAGGTCACATGGGCGAGAACAACTAGACAAATTTCTACGCCGCCTAAGGGGAGTTCAGGAGAAGAATAAGTTTACAATGCAGATAAAAAACAATGGGACACTCTTTTTTATACGTATTTATCAACAAAAAGGGAGAACACAATTTATAGAAAAGCCACACGCACCAATAGGCATCTGACCACTCAGTCATCAGCACTTAGCACAACTACAAGTCATGGTGAAAACCCTAATTATGCGGTCCTAGCGACCAAAAACGTATCCAAAAGAGGAACCAATGGAAGCAGAAAAAAACAGGACCAAACAGCACAAATCACTCTTAAAAGAAGAATAACAGACTGGATCATCAGAATTGTAAAAAACACATCAAAACAATCTTTAAAGCGCGTGAAAAGATCAGAATCGTATTGCCTAACCCAAAAACCAAAATAAACTTAGAGATCATAACAGAATTGGTATTCAACAAACCACACACAATATACCTTTTATGGAAACCACATAAAAACCAGCGAAGTGAAAAAAGAAAGACAAAGAAAGTATAAAAAGTAACGGTCAGCGAAGCTACGAATAACAAGTAAGGCGTAGCATATATCAGTTCAATTCCAACACGAAGTAAAACAAGGTTGTTACTTACCTGAATATGGTATATTAGAGATTGCCAAACGTCGTCAAATTAACAGAGGTTCATACATGAACGCGTACGCCTCAGTGTGTGTGTATGTGTGTGTGTGTGTGTGTTTGTGTGTTGTGTGTGTGTGTGTGTGTGTGTGTGTGTGTGTGTGTGTGTGTGTGTGTGTGTGTGGTGTGTGCGTGTGTGTGTGTGTGTGCGTGTGTGTGCGTGTGTGTGCGTGTGTGTGCGTATGTGTGCGTGTGTGCGTGTGTGTGCGTGTGTGCGCGTGTGTACGCGTGTGTGCGTGCGTGTGTGTGCGTGCGTGTGTGGATGCGCAATAGTGGAACTTTAGGTCATACCAGAAGTCCACCCTAA
This sequence comes from Vesta saturnalis, assembly GCA_036346205.1. NCBI lineage: Eukaryota > Metazoa > Arthropoda > Insecta > Coleoptera > Lampyridae > Vesta > Vesta saturnalis. The sequence continues at coordinate 2,821,367 of JARFJB010000379.1, forward strand.
TTTTCTTAATTTAAACAGGATCCTATTTTGAAGTATTCAGTTAAGCTCCCTCTCACCCTGACAGGTTTGGCTACCATCATATACAGCCCTTATTCCATTTACTAGACATTTACTTACTCCATACTTTCTTATTCCAAGAGCTTCTCCGTATTCACTCGGTCATACGCTTTCTCCAAGTCTACAAAAGCACAATACTGCTTCTTTTTTCAATCACCTGATGCAAAGCTACCATCTGATACACGTATCCCCTTTCTGGGCACGAAGCCACCTTAAACATCCCAAGTCTTGCTCAGTATTATTGCGCATACTTTATCAATCAAAACTCTTCCAAACACTTTACCAGGTACACTGAACAAACTGATCATTCTGCAGGTTTTACAATCGGTTTTACTCCCTTTGCCCTTATATAGCGGAACAATAATCGCAGCTTTCCAATCGATCGGTACTTTCCCACGAATAAAACATATATTAAATACTTCACAATTTTTCCTCAAACATATTTCAGCATTTCCATCCTATCTACTATATACAACAAAAAAGTGATCCGTTTTGGGTTTTTAATGTTGTATTTTTATATTTATATTTCATATAAAGCTATACGTTTCGATAACAATAACAGTTATCGTCCTCAAATTTATGAAATATGAAAAAGATGAAAAAGCAAACATACGACTACTATTAATACAACAGTTTGATAAACCTATAAAGCCAACTATGGAATCTAATAATCTAAAGAATAACTAGATCCTTAATAAATTAAATATTAAATTAAATATTATTAAACTGCCTTGAAGATGACAAATCAGAACACCTTCGAACGGTCGAAGGCTAACAGTGAAAAATGTCTTAACCAAAAAGCAAATTTAACAAAATTGAATCAAATTATGATTTACGTGTAAAGTTGTGAAAAACATTAACTTGAAATTGATAAAAGCATTCATAAATAGAAATGACATACCAATTAAAATAGTTTTTTGTTTATAATTGTAATTGTTATTTTACAGTGAAAAGACAATGTAGTACGTTTAATATGATTTTTAATTTTAATTTCAACTATTTATGTTAAATTATTATAGTATTGTGGTAATTTATCACACTTTACCTGTCATTAGCCAAATTTTACAAAATGAACATACGTTTTTTAAAATATGTAGAAAACTATTCATTGTAGGTACTTGGGTTTTAAGTTAACGATGAATACAAATAAGAAAAGAATTAGGCCTTCCAATTATTTTTAATATCGATATTAGAAACATTCTTTCGAGCACTCGGCATTAAAAACGGCAAAAATCAATTTTTTCGCTTACATTTCGGCTCATCTACTAGGCATGCATTGCGTAAAAAAATTAATCATTTACTAAAAGTGCCATACATTGTAAGATTTGCAATGTCATTTGTTACCGCAAATTGTAAATAATTTGAAAACTGTTGGAAGTTCGGCATATCACATGTTACAGCAAATATTTTTATTTTTCTGTTTAGAATGCAAATATCGATTAAAAATTAGAGGGTTCCATTTAAATTAGACAAGTTAGGGTCGACCTTCAGTATAACCGGAAGTATCACAATTTTGAAAAGATTTACTTTCTCGTAAACCATCAGTTTCAGTTCGTCGAGAGACACTCTGCATATATTTAAGTGTTAAACCCTTATGTCAAATTTTAATACAATCGTAATAATACCTCTTTTACGCTGAAATACCCAAGGTCTTTACCACCAAAGTTCGCTGTCTTAATGCGTATGCCATTTTTCACATTTTTAAGAACCATTTATTTGAACTAAGGGAAATTCAGAATGGATATTTATGGCGTTAGTTCAATTTCTAACTTTTTGGCACATTTCAAGAACTGTTCCTTTGGGTGGGAAAGTTAAAAATCGAGAAAGGTTGCAGCATACACATATACACTTGGTTAAGTATTTCCCATTTCTCATTCCTGCACATTCTTGCTAAACATTTAAAAATTCTAATTCTAAACAGATCATCAGAGCGCAACAATGAATTGATAATACACTTTCACTAGAAAGTCAACAAACAGTACTATAATATTGTAAAATAGTGATATTTAATGCGAAATATAAAAAAACTATACCTTATTCAAGTCACCAGCCGTTGCACGTCTTTAATCGTATACCAATACTATAATTATAATTTATTTTATTTTGCCACCATAATGTTCTTTATACACCTCCAAATGCGGGCGTAATGTGGTCTTTATAGCACGGAAATGTCATTGTTGCTAAGCAGCATGATTGACAGCTGACCCATGACATGATATTTCACGTAAGTTGAAAGAATTATTGAAACAACAACCTTACTATACAACCTTTATTAATTTAACAATAATAACATTAATAGCAATATCACAGTATCTTAGTAACAACAAATTAGTCTTTGCGTTTTCACCTTCCATTTTAGAATGCAAATTATTTACAAACAAACAGTACCTTAGCAACAATTTAGCAATATCACAGTATCTTAGTAACAACAAATTAGCCTACTGTCGACTTTATTTCACTGCATTTGCATTTAAAAACTTGCCGAAAATACTGAATCTTTTTAATATTTTGTTCCAGTTTCATGGTGCAAAATAAAATAAAACATTGTATGTACCACGGGCATAATTGTAGATTATGCCCTTAATACATAAATATCTATTACTATAAAACTTTAATAAAATTTGCATTAAAGCCAAAATGTCATCGTAAGTACAGTTGGTATTAAAAGTCATTAATCGTGTAGCAGCCATATTTTATCCTTGTTGCACACTTTGCAGTAAGTATTTACAACTTAAAACGTAGTGCGAATATAAACTCATAAAATATCTCGATGTTGTCACGTCAAATTTTGTTTACTTTGTTAAATTTCACGCACTTATAACCTATTTGTTTTAATTGCCTTACTTTTTTATTTTACATTTTCTGTATTCAGAGCTGAGGAAAAGCTTATGAGTAAATCATGCCTTGCACTTCATACATACAGCAAATATTAAGCAATCTTGTACTACACCGGGTAATATTAGTCTGGTTCTAGCAGTGCATAAGAAAACGTATCACAGTTATTGATATTCTCGAACGGATTTTTTTACATTAGTAGGTATGCAGTATGAAAGCAGGTCAAACAAAAACAATTTAGAAAAGTACAAGAACATCGTTTCTCTAAACCAAATTGTTGTATTTTATTATTACATATAAGGTATACAGTATCTATTTGTTCCTAACCTAAAAATATGTATAAGCAATCAGTCTGACAACACGTATACTTAACAACGCTGATTTCACTTCATTGATTTAGCGAGTTTTAAGTTATAACGTACAACGACTGGTGGCTTGAATAGCGTATATTATACATCAAAACTCGTGAGTTACATTTAGCATAATACATGCATATCAAATTCTTAAAAAATTCAATACAGACTACTTGAGACAAAGAACGCGTATAATACTGCAAACAAGAATATAGAGATAATAAAATAATGTCAAAAATCAGTTCTTGGATCTTGATAAGAACCTAACACAGGACTTTTTAAATTACATATTGTTCTTTGCAGTATATTTTATGTATATTATGCATATGATTATTTGTAAATTTGGTATGTTAAAGTGTTATTTGTACAGAATGAAGGAAATGCTTTTTATTAACAGCTATCTTTAAGGCGTTTTATTGTTTTTTGTTATAATACCTACATGCCTTCGTAGTTTCCATATAAAATGGATGACGACAATGTGACACGTTTCATAGGTACTATAGTTACAATGTTATTTTGTAATCTATTGAATAGTGAATTGTTTAGATTTTGCTGCTTTAGATAAGTGAGCTAAAATTGCGCACTTTTGATATTAAAACTTCAGCGTTCAAGGTTTAACAAAGTACGTAGACAATATATAGTATTATTGGAGCAGGAAATATTAGAATACTAGCCGTACCCGTCGCGCGTTGCTTCGATATTAAAAAAAAATATGCCAGAAACCTTCGCCGGAGTGTCCTCAACAACTTCCCAAAATGTTCAGGGCGATCGGATGAATATTGTGGTATGCATATAAGCCCCCTTGAGGGTTTATATTTAAAAATGTTTAATGCCAGAAACCTCCGCGGGAGTGTACTCAACAACTTTCCAAAGTTTCATGGCGATCAGATGAATGGTGTAGTATGCATATGAGGGCCGATATTTAAAAATGTTTAATGCCAGAAACCTTCGTGAGAGTGTACTCAACAACTTCCCAAATTTTCATGGCGATCGCATCGATTGAATGTTGTGGTATGCATATAAGAGCCTGTCCCTGAGGGGCCGATATTTAAAAATGTTTAATGCCAGAACCCTTCGTGGGAGGATACTCAACAACTTACCAAAGTTTCATGGCGATGGAATGCATGGTGTAGTATGCATGCGACCCCCTCCCTTTCTGTGGTGCCGATATTTAAAAATTTTTAATGCTAGAAACCTTCGCAGGAGTATACTCGACCCAAAGTTTTATGGCGATCGGATGAATGGTGTAATATGCATATAAGGGCTCCCTCCTGGGGTGCCGATATTTAAAAAAAGTTTATGCCTATAAGCAATAATTTGTTCGCAATCGGATGAACGGTACGGAAGCGCATAAGATACGAACAAACATTCATTTTTACCTTCCAACCTACATATACCTATAGGAGGGGAGGGGTGGTTGTTAGGGGCAGTTTTTGGTTTTTATCAAATGTTTGAAAAACATCTGCATATTTCAAAAATATAAAAATACCCAGCTGTAGACCTTAAACATATCGATGAATTATATTCTATGTAATTTTTGATAAGGGGCGTAATTTAGCGGCAAAAAAACAGTAGAATTTAAGTGTTAGTTCAAATTTTTTCAATAACTGAATAACGATTAATTTTATTTCTTACTATAACGCATGTTAGATCTAAAAATTAATTAAACATGAATGAAAATGATTAAAATGTATTATTGATATCGTATAGAAGCGAGCGGCTTCATGCATTTATGACTATTAATCTCTATCTGACATGAAGTAATAAACGTCATTATGACATAGATTATTGTTTTTGTTTTTACAATGTTGCCTGTTTTCGTTATGAACGTATAAAAGAGGTTGCATACTTACCCTAAAAAAATTATAATTAAAATTATATTAAAATTATTTCCTTTAATTATTTAAGTTAGCATCTAGGTGTCTATTAACCTCTGCCTATCATGAAGTTTTAAATACTTGTTTGACATAGATTATTGTTTCTGTTTTTACAATGTTGCCTATTTTCGCTATGAACTTATAAAAGAGGTTGCATAATTATCCTAAAGAAAATGTAATTATATTATTTCGTTTCTTTTAACTCCCATTCTGTAGGTTGGAAACCAGATATTTATATATTACAAGATATATTTTGAAGTAGGCTTGAAGTTGTAGAGTTCGAGAAAACCGTAGCTTTAAGTGCAGATCACTTTCACATGCGCTTTATTAACACTTTCTTGAAATGAAGGTTTCGAAAATTTCGACGGATAAAACTTTAACTGGAGCAAATTCTGTAATTTTAATTTTTTATTTTCTTTAGAGAAGTAATTAAAAGCAGACCATCTGAACGGATGGAAAGCTTTCTTGTAAGAAAAAAGGATATAGTTTAGCGCTCACTACACCGGTACTTGTGAAGAATATTTCTTTCTTCATTGCTCGCTGCTTTCTGATTATTGTTGGTGTGGCCTCGTCTTCAAGGATCCATGCTATGCGGCTATCTTGTCGAGTTGGCATGTCGAAAAATGGCATGTAAGTTTCATCGCCTATTACAACTTTCGACAAAATTTGGTGTTCCACCATTCTTAAGCAATGTTAGAGTTTCGTGGCAAATTCGTACCCGTTCTGCTTTTTGAGAATCGTAAGGTGATGGGGTACAAAACGACTTACCACTTTTTTTAGATGAAGTGGTCGTGCATTACTGTTTTCACAGAGGAGGGTCCAATCCCCAGTGGAGCCTCTATTACGGCGTAACTCATTCTGTTATGTGCATCCATAATTTTTTTCACAGCAGCAATGTTTTCCTCTCTCACGCCGGTAATGGAAGGGTCTGCGCCTTTCTGGTGATCAACTGCAATTCTTCCCCGTTCGAATTCCTTGTACCATCTATAAATTGTTACCAAGGAAGGGGCCTGGTCGCCAAATGTTGACTTTCTTCGCAGCCATACGCACTTAAACCTTTCTTAGAGTCATAATAAATCATTATCCGAAAATGTTCTCGGGTTAATTCCATTTTTTCACTACACTTGGGAAACTTAAAACTTATCATTTTCAAATGATATTTAAGATAACTTACCATATAAAGCGGTAAATGTCAAGTAAAGAGTTGCTCTGACTGAGGCAACATTTTTTGTTTTCCATGGCCTACCTAATTTCTTCATTCTCAATCATAATGGCTTGTCCCTCGTATAAGATGCAACGAATCTTGGGACAAAAATTAAGTGCACACAAGGAAATTACTCGGAAGTTCAATGTGCAAGAATATTGTTTTCTGTTTCTTCAACAGTTTGCTTGAGCAAGTAATTTTTAGCATTTGGTAATTATTATTGTTACGATTTGTGCCTACCAGTCTGTTTATTTCAACAGTATCAAGTTAAGTTTTTAAATATATTAAAAATTAGGTTTTTGCTATTCGGGTTCAAGTTTATATCTATTTGTTATTGCATTGTATTGTATAAGTATTTAGGTGATTGCTCATTTTCAATAACGACTTAGGACGAATTTTGTTAATAAATCTAGAGCCGTTTATGTGAGAGGTATTTCCGTTACGACATGTAAAATAATATAGCGGTCTGACCTCGAGTTTGGTTATATTTGTTAATGTACAGGCATTTTACTAATTTAAATGTAAAACATATTTTTATCATTGCATGCAAAGCGCAGCAATAGTGTTACATGCTGATGATGTCGTTTTTTATTGAAGCTGGTTTTTTGCACGCTGTAAGTTAAATCCGACTGTTATTTTTTAATTGAGATCTGGCTTTGAAAGATGTAAGTTAAATCAATTTGCTATTTTTGAATTGTGGTTGGTTTTAGCAAGCTGTAAGTTAAACCAGACCAGTATTTTTGAACTGTAATCTGATTTTCGCAAGCTGTAAGTTATGACTTGATTGATTCAGATTGATTTGGTTGATTGATTGAGATTGATCTGATTGTTTGATTTGGTTTGATTAATTTGATTAAATTGATTAATTCGATTAATTCGATTAATTCCATTAATTCGATTAATTCGATTAATTCGATTAATTCGGTTAATTCGATTAATTTGATTAATTTGATTTGATTTGATTAATTGATTTGTTTGTTTGAGAAAGCACCGAGAGAAACGAGAAAAGCGAGAGAAAAGAGAGAGAGAGAGAGAGAGAGAGAGACGATAGAGACGAGAACGATCAATTTCTATTAGAGAAATACTATTTCAAATTTCCCTCCACAACGATTACAGGGACCTGTAGGTACTTTTAAAATATACCACTAGGTGAAGCCATCTTTATTACAGAAAATGTTCATTAGTCCATACACAACTAGATGACGCTACAAACAAATTTAAATTTCGCGCCAAGGGGGTCACGACAGGAGGGCGCAGACCATAACACAAGTTCCTATACCTGTCTTACAAGTTAGCATTAAGATCCCCTTATTAGAATACTATTTACCGTTAAGGGGACCAAGAGAAGGGGGCGCAGACCCTAACACATGTTCCACATGACCTGCCTTGTGAGATAGTTAAGGCCCCCTTATTCAAATTTCAAATCAAAATTGGCTAGCCCAAGGTAAACTCTAAGGGTAGGTCCAAGGCCAACTCCAATGCCAAGCCCCGAGGTCATCCCAAAAGCCAAATTACGTCATCTGAAATTCCCACTGTCAAACCCAAGGTCAACCACGTGGGCGGGCTTGTGACATCGCAAAAAGTGGGCACCTTGTGATATCACACAAAGCGAGCGCGGCTTGCGACGTCACAAAAAAGTGGAGGGGATAGTGCCCCCGTTCTACTACTATACACTGATGTCCAAGATAAGGATTCTCACTATAGGGATCTCGGAAATGGTAATAGATACAACTCCGGTTAAATGGGAAAAAAGTTTTGTAATTAGGGGACCAATAAAATGACAAAAAATCCGATCGTGTGATTTTTTGTTTTTGAGATATTTGAAATAATTAAAATTTTTGAAATTTCAATTTTATTTTATTTTTTTTTGCGTTATTATAAATTCTAGAGCAAAAATACAAACACTTCTTCATGGCAACTTGTCACTGGATTTAACATAGCACAGTCAGTTTTTCAATCGGACGTTTCCTATTTTTACAGCCTTCATCAACTTATTTTTTTTTAATACGGTCCTGATATTTTGAAAACTGATTTTGAAAGGTTTTTGTATTACAAATTCAGCAATGTGCCACATTTGATGGTCTGATCGCGTTTTGAACCTTCGATGGACCATCATCACGCAATTTTTGAATACAGACCTGCATTTTCAAAAAAGTTTATGTAGTTAACTTTCCTTTGTGTTTCATATTTGATAAAATAAGGAAAAGTACTAAAATACAGTATTGGTAATTATGCAACTTAACATAAAAAACTAAATGCTTGTAAAATTAACATTAAAGTTGCCCATTGAAATGATCATTACCAAACACTGCTAAAATATATATGTACAATTTACCAAAAAAAAATTGATTTTTCCAAGCTGATAAAGAGTTTTTCATGAATCCAAAGATAAATAATATCTTACAGTTCTATCTGCGACATGATAAAGAATAAATAAAAACAGGCAGCTTTGAAAAAAATAAAAATAGAAGGCTTTGCAGTAATTCAGTATGTGTCATAATTTCGTATTGTACAATTTTGTATTTAACTGGTACTAGTATTTAACGCTGAATTTGTTACTTTGTGGTAGTTATTATCAAAAAAAGAATGGCGCAATTTTCAAATGTAGAAAAAAATATGATATGCTATGTTACATAATATGTAAACGAAATTCCAAAGAAGAGGAACGCGTGTATTTAAACAAATATTCAGGGAAACAGCAGCCTCATAAAAACACATTTAGGAACTTGTCAGTCAATTTAAGAGAACACGGTGCATTTAAAAAGCTTGTAAATCCCCGTAAAAAACCTTGCAATTAAGAAAAAGCAAATAATGTTTTATTTGCAGTTACCAGAAATTTCTACACGACACATTGAACAAACAATTCGGATGGTCCATTCTACTGTCCATTTTATTTTACTAAAAGAAAAAATACGTCTATTTAAATTTAGAATTTGTCAGGAACTTCGATCAGGGGATTCAGCAAGGCGAGAGTTCTGTGAATGGTATACCAGGCAATGTGCAGATAATGAGCAATTTCCATATAAAATCATTTGGTTGGATGAAAGTCAAGTAACCAATAATGGAATTTTCAACAGAAGAAATGCTCACTACTAGGCGAAAGAGTTTATAAAGTGCGCAGACACCAACACCATTTCGGTTTAATATGGGGGCTGCAATATTCTTAATGCGAATAATAGGTCCATTTTTCTATAACGGATGTTTAAATTCAGAGCCGTCCAGGAATATTTATCGGCAAGGTTTCCAGCAAGATGGATTGGAACATATTCGAGAGTAAGATAGCCAGCGCGATCGCCCAATATAACACCTCTTGACTTTCTTCTCTGGGGATATGTCAAAAATTATATTTACCGACACAATATTGAAAATGGCAATACACTGCGGAACTTAGTTCTCGAAACATTTGAAACTATTACGCCTCAAATGCTTCGCAATGTTTTGAATTCAACTGTAAGACAGTGTTATTTGTGTTAGGAAAATAATGGAGAACTTTTTGAACAACTATTATAAGATTTATAATTAAGTAATTCTTACTTTATTTTACACTAAAAACAAAAGGAATCAGTAGTTTTTCCTTTTACCGTCAATTTGTTTGTTGATATTAACTTCTAATATTAAGAAACTTTATGATGGTGTGTGTAATAAGCATACGGGAATGTTACTGCACCAACTTCTTGAAAATGCAGGTCTGTATTCAAAATAACCCAAACTTAACTTTTTTTAAATAGGATACCCTGTATATTTTTGCATAATTTGATTTCGTTTCTTTGATTCGATTTATTTGGTTCCATCTCCTGAGCTTTCCAAAAATATATAAAACTATAGTTCTTTTCATCATTAATTTAAATTTTAGATAGTTGGCCAGGGAGAAATAAGGTAATAAATCGGCAATCAGATTTTATTGTTTGAATGGTTGGAAATTCATTGGTTGTTAATTATGGCCGTTAACACAACATTTCGAAACGCAGAAAAATATGACATGCTTGTTTGTTCCTATCTATCTATCTTGTTAGTTTGATTGACAATTTACAAAAAAATATATCTCATAGATATCCAGAGAGGTGACAGGCAGGAATAAGAATATTTTCAAGAATAAAATCAAATATAATTGAGCACAGCTCTTTTTATAAACCTCGTTCAAAAGTCTACAACAAAGAAAATCGCGAAATTGACGATATTAATGTATTATCGTCAACCGCAACAAATCGAAATACCCGTTGAAGGGAGATAGCCTGCAGTATAGGAGCGCCTAAAGCAATTGTTCAAAAAATTCTCATAAAGCACCCATATAAATTTCATATGTCCAAAACTTACATCCGGGCGATGCAGAACGCTGTACAGAATTCTATAATGGTGCACTTTAGCAGCGGTACTATTTTTAATCATATTGGGTAGTAAAACTGTATATTAAGGTTTTGACGGAGATAGATATTTATAAATTTTGGAAAATAGAGTACCCGAAATAGAAGGTGATGTGCCATTAGCACATTTAAATAAATTATATTTACAACAAGACGGTGCTCCTGCGCATAACGCTGAGATTGTTAGAAACTATCTAGATAACTTTCATTTCTTAAAAAAGCACAGGAACACAAAAATCGCAACTTCCTATCTCAAGCCATTCTTGAGATCACCCGCAAAACCATCGAAATCGGGACACACGGTATTTCTAGCAAGACGATCCCATAGAATTCAAAAAATTTTACAACACCTCTTTGGAGATCGATGGATAGTCCAACTCAGTGGCCGGCTCGCTCGCCGGGCATTGCTCCTCCACATTTTTTTAGGGTATGTTAAAAATGAAGTTTATAAACGCAAATGTGAAAACATACTACAGTTGTAACAGTCATAACGTCAACAGAACCAAGACTTGTTGCTAAGGCGTCTAAATCTGTGTAAGAATAAACAAAAAAATGGGAACATTTTTAAACGCCTTCTTTGATGAAAAAAATAGTTATATGTATTGCGTTATTGTTGATTATTTTTGAATGCGTATTTTTTTTATTGCTGCATCAAAATCAAAATCATACGAGATTAGATATTTATATATTATTTTTCTGGATAAAGAAATGGTTATTGTTTATTTGTATTTTAATGTAATTAATATTAAGATGAAAAGCTTGAGTTTATTTTAATAAGTTATTTATATATTCAATTTGAAAATATTTAAATACGCGGCATTTGCAAGTGCATTAATGTGGTGGAAGGAAATGACGCCTGTATAATAATGATGGGCAGTTTTTAAAACAGTCCAGGTATGACGTTTCGTAATAAAACCAGAGGGGAATAAATGGTATTTTTTTTTTTTTTCTGTTTGGTTGAAAATTGGTATATGGGGTTGCATTCTAAATACATTTTCTTAATACAATTTTTCGATATCATGTCAATTTGATCCATTTATCAGCACCACAGTTAACATTTTTCAAAATTCCCGACAAATCTATGGTCACGTGAAAAATGTCACAATGGATTTTTTGGTTGTTAGACATGCAGAAACGAACCGCCAATAGAGTTTTTCAGAAATTTCAATAATAAAAATGTTTGCCATATGTGTCCAACTTTATGGTGGTCCCTGCTATATATATATATATATATATATATATATATATATATATATATATATATATATATATATATATACATATTTGTAAACAACGCATTGATGTATTTTCGTTCAGATTTTGAATTTAATTAAATGAATATAACGTTTGATTTACTTTTATTGTTAAAGATCATTAATATCACAAGCGTACACAATTATTGAATATATAAATGCAGAAAGAGGTCAACCCAATATGAATCCAGATAAATAAATAAATCAAAATAAGCATAATTGTGAGCATTGATAACAGAAATCGTTTCTTTATACTAACTTGAGCTGGCCGTTGCAACCAATTAAGAAAGGAGTTAGTAAACATAAAGCTTAAAATTCATTTACGCAAGCCGAAATTAATTAGCAAGAAAAGTAAAAATTAACTAGTAAATGATATCTTTATAAATTAAACCCATCCAGTTTTAATAAAACTTAATAAAAAATAATCATCTCAGGTATTACATTTTATTCAAATATGTTGGAATTATAAAAAAGGTTAAAAGGACTCTAATGCTATTCTTTGGAGCGGGTAAAACAAAGAAAAGTAGTATCTAAGGGTATTACACCCGTTGCAAAGGATCCATCAGTTGGTCACCAAGATCACCAGATCTTACAAGTTGTAATTTCCTTTTATGGGGATTCATAAAAAATAAAGTTTATGCAGCAGTACCAACTACTGTGGAACACTAGTGTCACTGAATTTTGGTAGCATTTTGAGAAAGTACTTCAAAAATGCTCAACAAATAACCGCAGTCTGCAACTTGTTGTTCAAACATTGAATGTAATGGTGTTTCAATCTGTTTCCTATCAAAATTAAAAAATTAAAGTAAAGTTTTAACTTCAACATGGTAGTTTTCCAACAAAAAGATCTTTTCAGATTTAATCTGACGGTGAAATTTCCATCTTTCTAAGTTTGATAGCTACAGTAATATTTGAAATTTATTTACACTGAATGTTTTTTTTTAACGATACGACATACCAAAAGTTAACCAAATGTTACATTTAACAAGAAATCCAATATCGTTCTAATTGTGGCGTATTTTGTAATTTCAATTGTTATTTCATTATTATTGAATAACTCAATAAAGACCTTTGTAAATAATTTGTTCATGGGTGGCTAGATCAAAATAAAAATATTCACATATCTCGGTTGTTTATTAAAATTTTTTGACTGTGTGTATTAAAACTTTTGTGGATAATCTAATAAACTTTTATAAGCTACAATAATATACAGGGTGCTCCATTATTTAAATTTGAGATTATCTCTAAACAAGCGATGTTCTGATTTCAAATTTGAAATCATCAAAAAAAATTATACAGCTTCGATAATTTAATCGCCTCTATCAATCAAAGTTGCCAACATATGTTGAGTCAGGCTGTATAAACAAAATATTGTACTGTATAAACATACCTAAGGTTTGTTCTTCCCAAACAGCTTTTAAATTGCAATATCTGTTATTTATTTTTAGCAATTTTCTGAATATTTCCTGAAATAAATATTTGCAAATAACACATACTGGCATTATTTCTGAAAATTTCTTCTTTAGACATATAACAGTCATAGCTTTAAATTACAAATCATTGATTTTTCATGACCTATTAATCTATATAAGAGAGCTATGTAATTTTGTGTTATTATCGTAAACATTATCTGTATAAAAGAAAGCCAAAAATAGCTTTGTGATCCCCCATAAATAATTAATCAACACTGTTGCTTCAAATCATTAGTTATAGTAAAAAAACAAAAACATTATTAAATATTTATGGAGTGCACTGTTTCTATTTTGGAATTCTTCAAGGCAAAATACTGAATAATTAAAGATGAAAATCTAAGCACTTCAAAACAATATAATTTTCTAATGAACTCATTTAATCGTTCTGCATCACTTGATAAATACAATAAAATTACTGAAATTAAAATATTCATTAAACTTATACTTCTATTCTTTTAAAACGCATAACATACAATTCTACTAGCTCTGATACTACAGTAAAGAAAATGTTAAAAATGTATCATTAAAAAAATATTGCAAAATATTTAATAAAAAGTAATCTTAAATGAAACCAAAACAAATCTAATAATACATTCTAAGAAACTTACCTATGCACAAATTAGATTTGTTTTGAATTTAAACATAAAAAAAATGGTAATAAAAAAACATTTCGTCATACCTGACCACTTCTATTCTCCTTATTGTTTATAATATTATCGGAATATTGCTTATTTTCTTCAGTATTTGATTTAAAATTTTGTACTTGTGAATTTGTTTCACACAAATTTTCATTACCAATCTCACTGTGCTAGAAAACAATTGGTGTTACAAAATCCAAGTAAAATATTGTTATATTTAATTATTGTTTAATAAAATGTTAAACTTTAAATTAACTGGGTAATGCAGAGGATGAACACATTATAGGGATACTAGGTTCAAATAACAGAATACATCAAACTTCACCCCTTCATGTTGTTGACTGCGAGGGAGAAAATCAATATTTGACAAGGTCAGTTAATACTTTTTACAACTGGCACTCCTGTTAGTTCTAAAATTTTGTAAATATAATTAAACCTAAAAATAAGCTAAATAATTCAATGAACTGTGTTCAAATTGGTGGAAAAAAAGTGAAAGTATTATTTTACAACAAAGGTTATTCACCACCAATGTTTTAGTGAAATATTACTATAACAATAACAGAAAGTGTATTTATTATAATTAAAAAGGCATTTAATACTGTCAACTACATCGGAAGTAAAGAAGTATTTTTTCTTCAAATAAATTATAATTTTAAACGCTACAAAATGGCTTATATATTTGCTGAGTGCACATTAAGCTCTAAACAATGTAAAAGTGACTCTTCCTTTACGAATAAAATATGTAAGGGCTTTTAAAAATCAATTTAGTAACGCTACTAGAAAAACAATACCCATAAGAATGATGTCAAGATTAAAATGACATGTTAACGATTTTGTTAAGAGTTGAAATTTGTACTTAATTGTGCTATTTTTATTTGCAATTTCATTATAATTTAAAAAAAAAACAATTATCTCACCTGTATACCTATATCTTGTAAACATTCTAACCTCCGTTTATCATTGTAAATATATTGTTTATGCAATTCTATTAATTTATTTAAATCTAAATTCTCCCCCGACATCCCTAAAATTATTTTTAAATTGCAATACGTATCCAAAAAAAAGTTTTTAAATTTTTAAATATCTGACAATTTTAAATTTAACATACGTTACTATTGTCAGTTAATCATATGAACTACGGCAAAACACAAAACAATATAATATATTGTGTAGAACTACTAATTACATCTAGAACTAATTTTATAGATCAACAAGCATAACTAATTGGCATCGATTAATAAATGAATAATGCTATTGAAACTTTTAAATAGAATATTACACATAATCATCTTATAAGTATGAAAACTGTACTATTCATTTTAATCATCACGTTCCGACCATAATTCTTTTCATAAATCAGCGGAATAATAAAAAGAATGATATTGTGATCGGCCAAAAAATTCGAAACTTAACTAACTTCGGGAATATCCAAAAAAGCAAATTAGCTACTAGTTAAGAAATTTACAGGTTAGAGACGAAACTTGTTGATTTTTTACAAGTTAGAAACGACCGTACCTTGTTTACATTGTATTAGCAAAATAATAAATAGTAAAATAAACGATAAGTGCCGATGTCAGGAAAAAGGAAAAGGCCACGTATTTCATTCCCTCCCCGATGGGGAGGGCGGGCTGCTCAAGCTTTCCCAGCTCCTTCAGCCACAATCATGGATTCCCAGCATACATACATACATTACGTATATATGCATGGTGGGATTAAGGATGGGTGTGGTCAGGATAGGATCGGAAGGAACGGAGTTAGGGTTCTGAGGGGGAAAATACTACTCCAGCATTCGCCTAAGCAGCCGCACATGGTGTGCATATACGCAGTGACCATGCCGCTACATGTGTATGAGGAAAACCCCCTGAAAAAACCTCATACAAGGTAGACGGTAACGGGAATCGAATCCATTACCTCCCGAATGCTAAGCAGATCGTATCACCACTACGCTACCAGCTCGGTGCCGATGTCAGAGTAATGATGTCAAAATAACATTTTTGAAAATATAATTATTGTTATGAAAGAAAGGAAAAATGTTATTTCATTATGAGTTTTCGGTTTATTTACAAATGAAAAACAAATAAAATATTATACGTGACACGCCAGATAACCGTTTTTACTGGCTCGAATATGTGACAGTCTCGCCTAACGGCCGGTAAAAAACAGTTTTGCCTGGGTAGTAATGTAATATTACAGATTAGAGACGAAAGTTGTTGATTTTTTACAAGTTAGAGACGACCGTACCTTGTTCACATTGTATTAGCAAAATAGTAAAATAAACGATAAGAGCCGTGTCAGAGTAATGATTTCAAAAGTAATGAGGAATTTTTGAAAATATAATGATTGTTATGAAAGAAAGGGAAAATTTTATTTCATTATGAATTTTTGGTTTATTTACAAATGAAAAACAAATAAAATATTATACATGGCACCCCATATAACCGTTTTTACTGTCTCAAGGATGTGACAGGCTCGCCTAACGGCTCGCCAGTCATCCTCACCCTACCGCCAGTACAAACTGTTTTACCTGGCTTATAATGTGAAATACTATTACAGGTTACAGACGAAAGTTGTTGAGTTTTTACAAGTTAAAGACATATATACAACCAAACTGCTGACACAACGATCAAAAATCAGCACCAATTTTGTTGAATTACTTTATTAAACTTTCTAATAATATTTAGCAATAATTATAAATTATTATTAACATTTGAAAAATCCATTGTATTCCTATCATAAATATTGTCATTGTGCAATTATGATTTCCAAAAATCCAAAATTTTTCGAATCCATCCTCTCCTATACGGCAGAGCAAACATAGGAGATAGCTGTAGATTGCTCAAAGTAAGAACACACGAACATAAGAACAAAGTCCGCAAGGGCGAAACATAGAAATCAAGAATCGCCGAACATGTCTGGAACGAAGACCACCGCATCCGATGTAATAACGTACAGATAGTGGCAAAGGACGAGAATACAACAGGAAACTCAAAGAAACCACATACATCGTACTAGCAGAAAATCCAATAAGCCAAGCTAGTGTGGAAATGAAACCCATATAGATTCCAACAATACACGAAGAGCTTATTGTGTGTGTGTGTGTGTGTGTGTGTGTGTGTGTGTGTGTGTGTGTGTGTGTGTGTGTGTGTGTATGTGTATGTGTATGTATATAAATGTTCTAAATATATATATATATATATATATTAGATTACTCAAAGGCTCAGCGGTAAAGGTGTAAGTGAAGGGTACCAAAGATCGAATCTGTGAGTAGTCAAGTGCTTGGGAATAAATCATAACATGATTTCGATTCAAGTGCGAAAACAGTTCTTCTGAGGACTAAGCCTGATGACGGAAGTAGAGTCCGCTTCCGAAACGTCGCGTTATAAAAACAAAAACTGGAAATAGACCGATCAACTCAACTAACCCATCATCTTTTTAGGGTTGTAGCTCTCGCTTTTCCGTTTTAGGGATGGAAATATATTGCGACATCTATAAATAACAATTAGAAATTCCTGTTTTTTCTATAAATCACTTACAAACGTGTTAGCTTGAAAATTTTCCTTCACTAAACAGCTCTTCAACATGCTCCACTTGGACCATAGTGAATTTGGACTAAACCTTACTGACAGCTAATTTAAATAAACCAGAAAATTTTCAAAAGAAAAGCAAATAAAATATTATACATGACACACCAGGTAACCGTTTTTACTGGCTCAAAGATGTGACAGGCTCGCCTAACGGTTCGCCTGTCATCCTCATCCTATCGCCCGTAAAAACTGATTTGCCTGGGTTGTAATGTAAAATACTATTATAGGTTAGGGACGATAGTTGTTAATTTTTTTTCAAGTTAGAGACGACCGTACCTTGTCCACATTGTATTAGCAAAATAATAAATAGTAAAATAAACGATAAGCGCCGCTGTCAGAGTAATGATTTCAAAGGTAGAGATATGAAGATATAATGATTTTTATGAAAGAAAGGAAAAATTTTATTTCATTACGAGTTTTCGGTTTAGTTACAAATGAAAAATAAATCAAATATTATACATAACACGCCAGGTAACCGTTTTTACTAGCTCAAAGATGTCACAGGCTCGTCTAACGCTCGCCAGTCATCCTCATCGTATCGCCAGTAAAAACTGCTTTACCTGGCTTGTAATATAAAATACTATAATAGGGCCGTTCCGAGCCGGAAGTGCAATGAATGCAGGGCACACGGGCGGTTACAGAAAAATTCGAAAAGCGACACATTGAAATAACTATGAAACAAACATAACACATGTAGAACATATATTTGAAATCGTAAGCAAACAAAAATAAGAGACCAGCTTGATCATTTAAAGTCAGCCATTGTGCTTTGCTTAAGGTGTTAGTCATCGAAGTGCTCCATCTATGCCCTAGGTTTTGTCTAACCGCAGCGTATTGAAATCTCCAACTACAAGTGCATTATTTAGGAAATACGCCGTATTCTACAATACATCTAGCCACGAATTAATTTAAAATAAATAATCACAAAGTAATTTTTTGTTAAAGTGTAGGAATACTATTTGTTTTCCTGGGTCACGACTAATCCACTGCCCACTGCTTC